>CM029605.1:13158331-13574591 GCA_017311375.1 Mytilus coruscus | reverse complement strand
TCACATGGTTCATACTATGTATTTTCTTCTTAAATAACACAAGGCAACAACCAATGAAGTGAAAGTTGCCACAAAACATTACATGGTTCATACTGTTCACTGTCTTCCTAAATAACACAAGGCAACGACCAATGAAGTGAAAATTTCCACTGGACATCGCATGGTTCACACTTCCTAAATAACATAAGGAAACGACCAATGAGATGAAATTTGCCACTAGACATAACATGGTTCACATTGTATTGTCTACTTAAATAACACAAGTCAACGACCAATAACATGAACGTTGCCACTGGACATCACATGATTCACACTATGTATTGTTTTCCTAAATAGCAATAGGCAACGATCAGTGAAATGAAAGTGAAAGTTGCCACTGAACATCACATGATTCATACTATGTATTGTCTTCCTAAATAACATAAGGCAACGACCGAACAGTGAAGTGAAAGTTGCCACTGGACATCACATGATTCGCACTATGTATTGGACTTCTAAATAACACAAGGCAACGGCCAATGAAGTGAAATTTGCCACTGGAATCATATGGTTCATACTATGTATTGTCTTCCTAAATACACAAGGCAACGAACTGTGAACTCAAGGATGCCACTGAACATCACATAAACAACAGTTACGATTTTCTTAGATAAAGTATCATGTCAGTAGATTCATATTTCGACGGGAAAACGAACAGTGTTCCTCTTATTACAAAATGAATCACAGCTAAATAGGTAAATTAAAACTATCTGATTTGTTTTAAATATTCTTCAAAATACTTGCAGTTATCAAAATGATATATATATATATATATATATACTAATATATTATATACAAAACAATCCAAAAATTTCTCAATAATATAGAAATTTAATAACAACCTCAATTCACTCTCCCTTAATTAAACAACACTGGTTATCGTCATACAAAATCTATGGCAAACTTATTAATAATGCTGAATAAGTCTGATGTATTTCTCCCTTTTGACTCGATAGACTTATAGGTAAATAAAAAAAGTCTTGTTTAATCACTGCGTCTTGTAATTTGGGAAATTCATCAATTCTATATTCTATTGTTGAAGACTTAAAATATTATTTTGTTTACTGCATGGAAATTCTGTACAGTTAATAATGGACATTTATCGGCCGTCCCACTGTCTATATCACTCTGCGCTCACTCGACAAAAAGCTTCATATTGTGACTCGCAGCCGATATTTTACAATATTAATATGCAGACAACCTGATAATCGGTACATCACAAGTCGTGTCTTCTTGATCTGGTTATTGCTCTGCTCTATGAAATCTTCTAGGAAGTACACCGACTGATATTAGAGTATAATACGGTTTGCTTTTATTTTTAGTTGCTTTTTTGGGGGGGAGGAGTATCAGCTCTTCAACATTTATATTGAATTTTGGATTTTCAAATATGTTCGCCTTGAGAATCACTGAAGAGATCAAATTGTCGAAATGCGCATCTAGTGCAGTAAAATAGTTATCGTTCATTTTATTTGATTTTAAACCAGTAGGTGAAGTATATTAAGCTTTGCTTCAGTTATCATGTTGTTTTAATATTGTTTTGTTTGTATCAGAAAATCGGTACAAACCCACATCTGAAATATGAAAATGATGGAGTTGTCTCTCTTTGTCCAAATCTAGCTGGATATCATCAATCCAAAATATATTCTATTTTATGATTAAGTTAAAAGTTTTTATATAATCAATACATTTATTTATATTCTTATGAACTATTATATAGATATAAGAAGATGTGGTATGAGTGCCAATGAGACAACTCTCCATCCAAGTCACAATTTGTAAAAGTAATCCATTATAGGTCAAAGTACGGTCTTCAACACGGAGCCTTGGCTCACACCGAACAGCAAGCTATAAAGGGCCCCAAAAATGACTAGTGTAAAACCATTCAAACAGGAAAACCAACAGTCTAATCTATATTAAAAAAACAAGAAACGAGAAACACTTATGAACCACATCAACAAACGACAACCACCGAACAACAGGTTCCTGACTTAGGACAGGTGCAAACAAATGCAGCGGGTTTAAACGTTTTAACAGGCGCCAACCTTCACCCTAACCTGAAATAATAGTGTAACATCACAAAATAGAAAGACACACTATAAAATATCAATTGAAATGGCTTAACTCAAGCAAAAGGCATATTAACAAAAACAAGTAAACATACACTGAACGAAAAAATATTAGTTTATTGTTTAGTTTGTTTATTATGTTATGAATAATTACCTTGCTATTATAATATAATTCTGTGATATATTTTAACGTTATTTTAAAGTTTTCTCTTTTTTTTTCTGTGACTTTTGTTGTATGTTCTTTAATGTACCTGTTGTTTGCCTACTGGTTAGAGCTTATAACATCAAAACACTAGACTCACGCATAATGAATATAATGTTTTCAAGTGTTATTTGGAAAATGTTGTGTTTATAGGTCGAAAGTTGATGGTTTCTGTTTAATTTCTTCACATCTCTTTTTAGACACAGGACTACCTTATAGCTTGATATATTGAACAGACACCTGTTTGTTGCGTATTGTTAATTACCTCTAGATGTCTATAATTTTTATGTTCGTGTTGTTGGGATGAGTGTTATTGACGTATAACATATGTGACATCTAATATTTTTTTTTACTCCTTATTTTCATTGACCAAATATGCCACCAAACCTTTTAAAAACCAGTCAAATTCAAATAGTGACAATATCCTTTTCTTGATCTTAGAGTTTCCTATATATATGTGTGCAAGTCATCATGCCAAATTTAATTGGTTTTAGATATTCGATCGTTTCTCTTGTTTTATTCACAAGTTAACTTGCCTAAAATCGGATTGATTAATAAGTACTGCGTCAGCAAAACGTTTTTGAGTAAACTCAAAATATTAAGCAATTCTCTTGTTTGTTGACCTTAGAAGTCTAGTTTGGTTAATTGTGTTGTGCTGCCTCAAGATGCCTTTTTTGAACGAGTAGGAACAACTCTTGTCATAAAAAGACTTATCAATTTGACCTTCTAGTGGTACAAGATTGCTCTGACAACTCATACTTCGTCTTAGATGATACATGATTTTTTTAATAGTTGTTGTTATTGGCTTTGAACTAGCTTTCAGTAACTGCGGGTACTCTCAGATCTGTACTTTGCTTTGTGTCTTTTGTGTTTGTGGTAGTTGTTTTTATGTGCTTTGTATCGATCTGACGAGTTAAGCCCTTTTCTACTGTTTTTTATGGTTTGTTCTTATAGTCAGTGTTCTTGTCTCAGGCTGAGCGCCCGTAACAATTTTAACCCAGCCATATTCTGTATGTGCCTGTCTCAAGTCAGGAGCCTGTTATTCAGTGGTTGTCGTTTGTTGCTGTTTATCATATATGTTTTTCGTTTTTTGTTTTGTTTATACATCAGGCCGTTAGTTTTCTCGTTTGAATTGTTTTACATTTGTCATTTCGGGGCCTTTTATAGCTTGCTATGCGGTATGGACTTCGCTCATTGTTAAGGGCCGTTCAGTGACCCATAGATGTTCTACGTCATTTATAGTCTGGTAGAGAGTTGTATCATTAGCATTCATACCACATCTTCTAATCAACATAAACAGTTCACTTAAACTGACACGTTGAAGACCCATTGGTGGCCTTCGGTTGTTGTCTGCTCTTTGGTCGGGTTGTTGTCTCTTTAACATATTCCCCATTTCCATTCTCAATTTTACCAAAACGTTTAAACCCGCTGCATTTGTTTGCACCTGTCCCAAGTCAGGAACCAGATGTTCAGTGGTTGTCTTTTGTTGATGTGGTTCATAAGTGTTTCTAGTTTCTCGTTATCGAGCCTGCGACTTCTGTTGCAGAAAGGTCGACATAGGGATAGTGAGGCGGAGGCGGCGGCGGCGGCGTTAGCTAACTTCTTAAAAGCTCTATATTTTAGAAGGTGGAAGACCTGGATGCTTCATACTTTGTATATAGATGCCTTATGTTATGAAGTTTCCGTCTGTCATATGTCCATTGTCCTTGACCTCATTTTCATGGTTCAGTGACTACTTGAAAAAAAAGTTAAGATTTTTTGTATGAGTAATAGGATAACTATATTTAGTATGTGCGTACATTGCAAAGTCCTCATGCCCGTCAGACATTTTCATCTGATCTCGACCTCATTTCATGGATCAGTGAACAAGGTTAAGTTTTCGTGGTCAAGTCCATATGTCAGATACTATAAGCAATAGGTCTACTATATTTGGTGTATGGAATGATTGTAAGGTGTACATGTTCAACTGGCAGGTGTCATCTGACCTTGACTTCATTTTCATGGTTCAGTGGTCAAAGTTAAGTTTTTGTGTTTTGGTCTTTTTTTTAATACTATATGCAATAGGTCAACTATATTTGGTGTTTGGAAATATTTTATAATGTACATGTCAGTCTCACAGGTTTTATTTGACCTTGACCTCATTTTCACGGTTCATTGCTCAGTGTAAAGTTTTTGTGTTTTGGTCTGTTTTTCTTAAACTATAAGCAATAGGTCAACTATTTGTGTTGTATGGAATGATTGTAAGGTGTATATGTCTGTCTGGCAGGTATCATCTGACCTTGACCTCATTTTCATGGTTCATTGGTCAATGTAGTTTTCATGGTTAAGTTTGTTTCTTAGATACTATAAGCAATAGGTCAACTATATTTAATGCATAGATTGATTGTAAGGTGTACATGTTTGTCTGGCATGGTTCATATGACCTTGACCTCATTTTCATGGTTCATTGGTCAATGTTTAGTTTTCCTGGTTAAGCCTCAGTCTTTCTTAGAAAATATAGGCAATTGGTCAACTATATTTGGTGTATTGAATGATTGTAAGATGTACATTTATTTACCGTTTGGTTTATCTGACCTTGACCTCATTTTCTTGGATAATGTTAAGTTTGTGTGATACTTGTAGTAAAGCTTTATATTTAGGACTATCAACATAAATTCAATGGTCAGTAAAGAAGGCGAGACATTTCAGCGTGTGCATTCTTGTTTTTTATAAAGATTAGACCGTTGGTTTTCCTGTTTGAATGGTTTTACACTAGTCATTTTTGGGGCCCTTTATAGCTTGCTGTTCGGTGTGAGCCAAGGCTCCATGTTGAAGGCCGTACTTTGACCTATAATTGTTTACTTTTTACACATTGTGACTTGGATGGAGAGTTGTCTCATTGGCACTCATACCACATCTTCTTATATCTAACCATTGTCACGTTTGGAGGACATGTTTTTCATCATACAATTGGCCTCCCTATCAATACAAATTGTCCCGGGCCTATGCTTGCCGACTTGTTCTTGTATTCTAACGAAGCTGACTTAGCACTATAAGTAAAATGAAAAGAAGCTGACATATACCTTAAATTTCATGTTCTGCTTAAGAGGATGCATTTTCACTGAATAATTCGAAGTTTGGCGACTTTTGCATCTATCTGAATAAATGAGCTTTAAATAATGGTTACCACACAGGCAATTAAATCTACTTCATATCGTTACTTACATCTCTAAATTTACATTGAAAATATACGACAAAAGAGATGATTTGAACATTCCATTTCTATATTGTAATATTCAAGCAGCGCGTGCATATGAAGAATATATCTCCTTGCTGAAACGATACTCCAGGGCTTGTGTTTCATGTTATGATTTACCTGATAGAGGGTTACTACTTACAAAGAAGCTATTGCGTCAAGGATTCCAAATGGTAAAGTGGACGTCATCACTGTGAAAGTTTTACGGACGCCATCATGATAAGAGTGACTGTTATGGAGGTCTCGATGGAGTCTTTATTTCTGTATTCTCCATTTTTTTGCCATTTTTTCTGTTTTTATCCATAAATTCTCTGTTTGTTTCTTTTTATTTTAGAACATACCCCATTCTTCATGCACTATTCTTTATACTTTTTGGCCCATTTTTCTCTATTCTTTATTTTAACCCCTTTTTCTCTGTTTTTTAAACCCCATCCATACAGACCCTCTGTTTTGAAATATCCGTGTGATTAATGATCGAGGTTCTACGTGTCTTAACCACTCTGATTCAAACAAAAAATTCTCTGAAACTGACATTATCGAGATGCTTGATTTCTTGATTGACACACATTTATCACGTTTGGAGGACGTGTTCAACAAACAATCGGCATTCCCATGGGAACCAACTGTGCTCCTTTCCTTGTCCACTTGTTCCTTTATTCATATGAGGCTGACTTCATACAGGAACTTTTTAGAAAGAAAGAGAAGAAGTTAGAAGTATCCTTTAACTTTACTTTCCGCTATATAGATGATGTTCTCTTACTAAATAATTCAAAATTTGGTGACTATGTTGAACGCATCTATCTTATCGAACTTGAGATAACGGATACAACAGATACAGTTAAGTCTGCCTCGTATCTTTACTTACATCTAGAAATTGACACTGAGGGCCGGTTGAAAACAAAACTTTACGACAAAAGGGATGATTTCAGCTTCCCAAATGTGAATTTTCCATTTCTATGTAGTTACATTCCAGCAACGCCTGCATATGAGTATATATCTCCTAGTTGATACGATATTCCAGGGCTTGTATTTCCTATCATGATTTCCTTGAAGGAGGATTGTCCCTTACAAGGAAGCTATTAAACCAAGAGTTCCAAGTGGTGTTGTTGAAGTCATCCCTTCGTAAATTTTACGGACGCCATCCGGAATATTCGATTCACAGATGATAGCGGATATGTTCCAATTGTCGTAACTACAATCTCGCCCCCCTTTCCCCGAATTTGACCTACCGAATAAGACTTATTACCGGGTTTGTACTAACATGAGCAACACGACGGGTGCCACATGTGGAGCAGGATCTGCTTACCCTTCCGGAGCACCTGAGATCACCCCCAGTTTTTGATGGGGTTCGTGTTACTTTGGCCTTTAGTCTTCTATGTTGTGTTTTGTGTACTGTTGTTTGTCTGTTGGTCTTTTTCTATTTAAGCCATTGCGTTGTCAGTCTATTTTTGACTTATGAGTTTGAATGTCCCTTTTGTGTCTTTCGCTTCTCTTTTAATCCTATTCCCTTATTTTTTTCCTCGATTTTGACATTACCTCCTGATATTTATACAGTGAGTAACTGAGACTACGTATGTCACTAGAGATGCAGGAACTGTCTGCCCTTCCGGGCACTTGCGATCACCCTGTATTTTGGTCGGCTTGGTCAATCTGTAATGATGGTTACTTTATTTAAGATATTTAGATACAAAAATTTCAATATATTTTATAAAACTTTTTAAATTTTCCAAATAATCATGGCAAATTGCCAAAATCATCTTAAAAGATACAAGTTATTTCTAAAAAAAAAATAAAGGTAATCCTACAGCCATAATATTACGTAACCGTGCGTCTGGAAATGTTTCAAGTAAACACTTCGCTTTTGATTCAATTAGAAAATGAATGCTTCTTTTTGTAATTTTATTGGGGTGTAAAAGTGTTGACCGAAGAACATTTTGTATGAAGCGCCGAAGCGCTTCATTTTAAAAATGTGTGCACGATCAACAGTTTTACACCCCAATAAAATTACAAAAAGAAGCATTCATTTCTTATCATTACATTTTTATGCTAATAAGACCATGAAAAAAAAGTTTTTTCAAGTTTTTCTTTTATTTACCTGTACACTTTTTCTGTGGAAGCACGTATAATCACGAATGTAACATTCATTTTGATATATTTACATTATATGTATGTTTCATTATAATACGTTATTTTGATTGGCTAACAGCAATCTCGCGTCATTCTGATTAACCTTCATTTCAAAATGAAATGTAACATTCATGATGACACGAGCTCCCACAATAAAGTGCAAAGGTAGATAAAAAAAAAACTTGATAAAATTCGTGTGTTCATGATCCTAGCAAAAAAAAATGTAATTATAAGTAGTGAATGCTTCTTTTAGTAATTCTATAGGGTTGTAAAAGCGTTGACTGTGTGCATATTTTTAGAAAGAAGCGCTTCCGAGCTTTATATAAAATGTACTTCGGTCAACGCTTTTACACCCCAATAAATTAACAAAAAAAGCATTAAATTCTTAAATGAAGGTTAATTTTTGAATGACGCGCGATTGTTGTTAGCCAATCAAACTGACGGATTCTCGTGAAACATGAATGTAATGTAATTATTCAGACACTTAGCATATACATAATGGTTTGACAGCTTACACTCATAAGCTTTTTTCGGACGTAAATATTGCTGGTTCTTTCCTATTGTCCTTTTAAAAGAAATATCTTATCGAGTAATTGAATTTACACTAAATTGTCCTTAAAACACAATATTAGATAATTAAAACAGTCTTTAATTGTACAAAATGTAAATTTATTAACCAACAGAAATCTTCCACGTTTAGAGCAAAATTCTATTTTTTTTCTGAATTTTTTTCGTAACATTTCGATGATGAGGAAGCATAAAGCTTATTTCGATCAAACTATGAAATCTGCCAGATCGATCTATTATAGCTAAAATGAGACTAAGGGTTAATTACCGCGAAATCGAAAGAGGGAGATATAATGCGAATTGCTAGAAATGACAAATTTTGTAAAACATGTATACAAAAGAAAATTGAGGACGAAAACCACTCCATGTGTCGTTATCATATTTATAAAAGGAAATGAGAAAACCCTCGTGACAAAAGTATCTAAAATGTATTTTAAAATCTTAAAAACCTATCAATCGGCTAAATGAAAGTTTTAAATAAAACTATTATTGAAGGTTAGCAATTCCCACTTCCCTCCCCCTTTACTCCCACTTCCCTACCCTCTTACTCCCACTTCCCTCCCCCTATACTCCCACTTCCCTCCCCTATATTCCAACTACCCTCCCTAATTTGGTGAAAATGTAATCTTCATGTCAGAAAAAGAGAAATAACGTGTAAAACCAATTAAAATCAAGGCCAACAGATATAAATACCACAAACAACACAAAATAATCAATCGGCTAAATGAAAGTGTTAAATAAAACTATTATTGACTCATTATTAAACTGTGAGTTTTTGCAAATACTAAAGAATTACTGAACAATGATGTATTACTAAAAAAAAATCATAACATGAAATTAACTGATATACAACCTATTATAGTTGCCAGTCATATATTTTATGTATCATAATACAATGCACTTTGTATTGAGCCTTTACCGATTGTTATAATTGGGTTTGTGCTAATAAGTATTGTTTAAGTCTATCGCATAGGGCGTAGGAGCCCCCCTTTTTCCCTCTACTTTTTTGGCAACATAAATGATTGAAATAAAAAAAAAATGAAAGAGGACGAAAGAGGATACTGACCAGAGACAGATATACTACATATACTATACATGTCTCTGCACTGACAAACTCCTAGTGTCAGGGGCGGGTCTAGGTGAGGGTGTAATGGGCGTACGCCCCCCCACACACTCCTTTTTCAAAAAAAAAAAAAAAAACTATTCTAATCTTCTAATATTGTATTGAATATGGCAATTTATAATATTTCACAATTATTTTATGTTTTTTATAGCAAAAAAATAGGTCCAAAATTTTCGCCTAGCTCCGCTCGGCGAAAGATTTGATTCTACGCCCCCTGTGGCGGCGTTTCTAGGATATTTGAAAGAGGGGGCGTAGAATCAAATTTGGATCTTTTTTTTTTTGCTAAAAAACATAAAATATGATAAATTGCCATATTCAATACAATATTAGCACGGGTGCCACATGTGGAGCAGGATCTGCTTACCCTTCCGGAGCACCTGAGATCACCCCCAGTTTTTGGTGGGGTTCGTGTTGCTTAGTCTTTAGTTTTCTATGTTGTGTCATCTGTACTTTTATTTGTCTGTTTGTCTTTTTATTTTTGGCCATGGCGTTGTCAGTTTGTTTTCGATCTATGAGTTTGACTGTCCCTCTGGTATCTTTCGTCCCTCTTTTACGATTGTTTTTTTTTTTTTTTTTTTTTTAAGGGGGAAGGGGGCGTACGCCCATTACGCCCTCACCTGGACCCGCCCCCTGCCTACACTTTTAAACTATACATCATTTTTAGCTCAGTTTTTTAGTCTTGTCATGCACTTTGCCATGTTTCAGAAGTTGCCCTCCCCACTTTTCATTCTACTCCTACGCCTAATTATCAATAATCCACTTTATTTCCTACACATATTTTCATTTTCTATTTTTCTTGTAAAAACCAGGCAGTATGACTTTATAATAAACGATTCGACCACACGTGTTTGACCACTGTTATGACACTCGTACGTGTGGTACGTAATTTGGCAACCACGTGACAGATGTTGTATACACAATTTGAAACAACGATTCTGTGAGTACAATGTTTACTACGCACGTTTGCTATATTAAAATGCATTTTTTGTACACGATTGTGATATCAGTTATTATGTTATGGCTACGACAAAATGTTTATGTGAGAAATTACACGAGTAATTGCAAAATATTACAAATACATAAAAATAAGGCTCTTTTTGTACTCCATATATAGCCATATAGGATCATAAAGTCATGAATACTAAACTAACCCTAAAAAAGCACTAGTCCTAACCTATAGGTCTTTCCTTACCTAGCACTAGCCCTAACCTTAACCGAAAAGTAGCCCTAACCATACAGAACCGAAAACTGACCCCTAACACTACGGCCCATTTCCCTTTAACACATCTTTAGCATGGACCACCAAAGTCAAACAGTGGGAACAGTTTGATGTTTATAAATTGTTATACAACATGTACTGTTGTATATATGTAAAGAAACAAATGCGTTCCTGTTCCAGGCTGTGAGAGTTGAGTCTTTTCCAGTGCTCTGAAATTTATGAAATATCCCAAAATAAAATTTCTATAATATAAAGTGTTGGTCAGGTCTTTATCCGGCCACAGTGTGAGTTGTGAGCATTAGTTAATAGTTATTGATTGGTCTGACATTCTAATTGTTTATTAATCTGGTTATTTGCGAACGACCAACGTACTTATTGATTGTGTAATAGTACCAATAGAACAAAACAAACAAAAATCGAAAGACTTAGTACTGTCATAAATCTGTTTATATATTTTAAATTGTAAATTGAATAAGAGATTCATGCAGATTATAGGTAATGACAAAAGTGGCTCCTTCTTCTCCAATAGTATTGTGTATATAAACCAAATAAATTTCACCAAAAATATTTTATGCACGTTTCTTCTCCAATTTTCATTAAAATTTGCACTAGAAATATTTCGTGTTTCTTGTGGGTACTGTCCATTAAAGTTTATACCGACAACGATAAACATTACTGAGTCTAATAGTGATTATTTAATGAAAATCTGGTATGAATGAGTCAATTAAAGTTTCGATAGAATATTTTAGAAATAAGAAAACCATTGAAAAAGGAATTCAAATGACTTCTGTCCATCATTTTCATGTGCTTGTTTGTCTCGTTATGTAGCGAAATTGCCTGGTCCTGAGTGTTATTGATATTTTTTTATTTACACCATTAACGGATATTCCGAAACTCGAACGGAGAATATTGGCTTTAATATCATTTCAAACCACTGCTTCAAAACCGCCATAGCCAGCCAGTCAACAGGTGTCTACCTGCAGCTTACCTTAAACTTTACATTTTGTTTGAGAACACCATCAGTTTGTTTTGTTATTCCGTTACTGATATGTTTGTTTGCCCTGCTTTGAAAGTCACGAAGGCGCCGTCGTCGCGTGACGTTGTCGGTGGCATCAATATTAAGTAGAATACAGAATAGGAACGGGGAATGTGTCAAAGAGATAACAACGCGACCAAAGAGCAGAAAACCGCACAAGGCCAACATTGAGTCTTCAACGCAATAAGAAACTCCCGCACCCGGAGGCGGGTTTCAGCTGACCCCCTAAACAATTATTTATAATAGTTCAGCGAAATGGACGCCATACATGTTAAGGTTCAGTCTATGATTAAATACTTTAGACATCAATTATTCACGGAATGTTATGGATGAAGCTTTGACACAAGATTCTTGGAGATGGCACAAGGAGCAAAATTTTGATTTTATTTTTCAGATTCCGGCTTTTACTGACGAATAGACTCATCTGTTTTTAGTAACATATAGATACAGTATGTGCACCAAATATAAACTATACGCTAATTCTCCGCTAAGCATACGGCATTTGGAGTAAAATAAGACTTATGGCTCGGGAGTCAGACTAGAGGGGCGGTAGAAGGGGTGTCAGCCCGAATTCCCGCAAAAATAAACATTCTTTCCCGGATCCCAAAACACTAATTGTTAATTCCCGAATCCCGATAAATGTAAATCCTGAATTCCCGAGAAAATAAAGGCCCAATCCCGAATTCCCACAAAAATAAAGGCCCAATTCCGACGTCCCGAAAAAGTTCCTTCCGCTCCTCGGATTATTATATCCGGGTAGGGTGACACGTTTCCCTGTGGACTGTTACCTTGTTTACCAGCACGTTAAAATCTGACTCAGTGTGTAGCACAACGCAGAGTTTATGTTCATATCGATCGGATCTGACTTTCAATTATATTTTTGTCGAGCCTGCAACGAAAGTCGCGGAAGTTAGACATAGCGAGCCAGTCGATGCATGGTTCAATTATTTTTACACATTAAAAACTTTGTCAAACCTTCATGGAATTTTACGAAACTAAGACAAAAGCTTCTGGATTGTCAAAAACTGATTTTCAAAAGATAGTACACACTATCCAGAGAAAATTTTGTAAACATTGTTTTCAATTTTTCTTGAGTTTACCATGTTTACTGGTAAGTCGACTTAGTTTTTTTTTTGCAGTTTAAGCGACGAATTAAAGTCGATGAATGCTAGAATAAAGCATTACTGTCATACAAGTGAGAGGTTTAGCTAGCTATAAAACCAGGTTTAATCCACCATTTTCTACATAAGGAAATGCCTAATCCCTGTTCCAAGTCAGGAATATGACAGTTGTTTTCCATTCGTTAGATGTGTTTGAGCTTTTGATTTTGCCATGTTTTAAAGGACTTTCCGTTTTGAATTTCCCTTGGAGTTCGATATTTTTGTTATTTTACTTTTTACATTATAATCCGGCGTGACATAGAGAAAGCGAATGTTTTTTTATAATGTGAATTTCTCACTTACGAGTTATAGAATTACAACATTTGGTATATATTTGATTCTTGCAAGGATTTCAGGGTTCACCTGACCTCCACCTCCTTTCATGGATCAGTGATCAATGTTAAGTTTTCGTGGTCAAGTGCGTATATCCGATACTATGAGCACAAGGTCAATTATATTAATTTGATGTATGGAATGACTTTAAGGTGTGCATGTCCTTCTGGGTGGATTCATCTGAACTTGACCTCATTTTCATGGTTCTTTGGTCAATGTTATTTTTATTGTGTTTAGTCCGTTTCCAGATTCTACAAGCTACAGGTCATTTTTATTTTGTGCAAGTTGTTAAGTTTGTAGAGTGTACAAGTCTGTCTGACAGGGTTCTTTTGACAAACAAGTACACAGTAAATCCAATTACGTTTTTAATTTTCTTATTTAATAAAAATATTGATGGTTATCATCCATGGTTTTAATAATTTGCTTATTAAGTAGACTTTAAAACAATAAATGTATTTATCTTTTATAGGAATATACTGGTTCCCTCTAAGACGCTATATGTGCCGCTGTCTGTTATTTCCGTAACCAGATCACAACTGTGAATGATTACAGTTACTGGGTACAATTCACGGTAGGAGCAAATCTTGCTCCATGCAGGCCAGCTAAATGGCCTTTATTTTACATATTCAAGGATTTCAGGTATGTAATTAACAAAAGAGGGAACTTGATGACAGTGTTTAGTAATTTCAAAATCCATATAATTTGAAAATTACAGTAATATTGTATTTTTTTAATAGCATCGATTTGAATGCAAGTCGTGCCAGTATTGCAGTAAGCAAAGGTGTTTATCTACTGTAGATTTTTACATCTTAATAAAAAAAAAAAACTAGGAAAACTGCATGCAGACTGATGGGAGATAAAAGTTTTTAATAATCACTTTTTGGTGTGTAACCATGGCAACAATCTGCATTTATTTGATACAAAATATTGCAAAAAGGGGGGAGGGGTGAAAATGTCCCAAATGTCCCCAAAATTTTGTCCAGAGTAGAATTTCAATCCATTAGAGTGATACCTTCTCTGAAACCATTGACATTTTTCTCTCAAGAGGTAAAAAAAAAATTATGTGCATTTCACCTCAGTTTTCCATAAAATTAAATTGAAAAGTTTGAGCGTCAAATATTTGTTGAAAACACTACAATAATTTCTGGACCTATGGGCGGTACGGATGTGAAAATACGGACTGTCAAACAGAGAATGGCCTATAAAACATGCAAAAACATTCTTGATGTTCATATAAACCCCACTTTGAAGGCTATATTATTCTTCTTCTATTTAAAAATCAATTTTATTGCACAATAACTTTCATATTTAGAAAATTCACATGGCCAAAATGCGAAACCAAACTCCTATAAACTGTGTACTGCTACCTTTGTCTTTTGGTTGTTTTGGTTTTTTTACCATGTGATTTACAAAGGCTTTGTCAGTTCATTTTCGACTCATGAGTTCCCTGATATTTCCCGCCTATTTTGCAACCACTGGGTCAACGTCTCTGCTGGTGGTTATTTTTTCCCCGAGGACATCATAAACCAAGTAGCATACAATTGCGATAATATAACAGAATACGGACTCGGACGTATGAAAAGGTCTGAAACAGACGCCATTATGGACACGGTGTCGTCTGAAAAGACAGGTGCCCCTTTATCACCAGGTATGACAAATACATCGAATACAAGACATTCAAACCATCATACTAATGAGAATAGCAATGATCGTCGCACCTGATCGTGTACAATTCTACTACAAGACATTTTGGACTTTATTGACTCCTAATAACCCTGTCTCGTTTCTTCATGTATAACCAAAAACTGCAAAACATGTAAAATTTTAATAACATATACTTAATTAACTAGCAATTTAACTACACAGTCTTACTCATGGTAAACTTAGAGCTATGATAATCTTAATTGTAAATCAACCAATCTCGTCTATGCAAATCCTCATTCAAACCAATACAAACTTAAAGCTATCATCCCATATATTGACAGACTTATCACACTGGTTCGCATTGGAAAAATAACTAGAGAAAAGATCCTTTCTAAAACTTTCCTTTATCAAAATTGGTCTCGATGACATTAACTTGGGCAGTATCCTTCATCATAAATCAGTTTACTCGAAAATACCTCCATACTTAAAAGATCAGTTTGTACCTATCATCACCAAACCAATTGCAACTAAAAAAAATTTAATTTCGAACACGTAATGCAGGATATGACGACTGCAGGTATAACCCTCCCGATTGCACCTGTGCTAGTTCCTCATTCATATATATTCCTGCTGACCACGTTACAACTGGTGAGTTGAATATTGTCAATAACTGTACTCTGCGAAATATGTTATTTAAAGGCCCGGCATATGGTTATCGTGAACTTAAATTCATCAATTAGAAGCACAACTTCAAAATACTGATGGATTCAGTCGAGGATTATGCAAGGCAATGGGCTAAACGCGAGAAAGAAGACTTATAATTGCTTACATCCACTTTATTTGAACTTTGGTGGATAGTTGTCTCATTGGCATTCATACCTGATCTCTATTTTTATATTGGATACTCATTCCGAATGGGTTAAGGATGTGAGGTAGTTGATACAAATAAGAGTTAAACAAACACTGAATGGGTGTACGAATAAACATGCTACGTCGATTCTTAAAAGACCGAAATGATGCAAAGCACCTGTCCTATCTCCAAGATTAACATGTTATTGTCCCCGCAGATAAAGCCCCAAACAACATCGTTTTTGTGTGTAAAATCACATTACACAAACTGCGTGATAAGTTGGAAATTCAACATATATCCCACTACACTTATCAAAAAGGAAATCCTGAATAATCATAGCTCTGTTCTATGTTCCTTTGGAATTCAACCAAAGGTGAAGAACTGGATCTTTCTTCACAGTATTGGATATTTAAATTACATGAATGTCCTTACTGACAACAATGGCGGATCCAGAAATTTTCATAAGAGGGGGCCCACTGACTGCCTAAGAGGGGGCCCGCTCCAGTTGCTTCAGTGATTCCCTATATAATCAACCAAATTTTCCCCACAAAAGATGGGGGCCAGGGCCCCCTGAAAAACCGTCTAAATCCGCCTCTGGACAACTTTATACTGCCAGGGGTTAAGAAATTTTGTTACAGCTCACTAGCCCAGAGCTAATTGGTAGCAGGATTTTGCTAACCCTGTTGGAAGAACTGCTAGCCCATCAAAACTGACCTGCTAGCCCAAGTATGCCTTACAAATTCAGAGTTTGCTGCATAATAAAATGAATTCTATAAGCTTAACAATTTTTATCCCTTGTACAGTAGATTTCGGCAAATCGGATACCCAAAATTTATGTCAGCAAAAAAATATCCCATTAGCCGATATATTCAATTTGTCGATAATTGTATATTCATTGAACATGTTGAATATTCTGCAATAATGAGTTGACCAAATCCGGAGATGGTGCAAGTCTTGACCACTGCTATACATGTATATATAAAAGGATTGGAGTGATTTTTATCAGATACATCATCATTTCACATGTCTTTTATATTTGTTTTATAAACGAGGTAATATCCATATTTGCATCTATCACAGGTAAGCTAATTGTGGGCTATAAATAGATTTCAAACTGAGTACAGCAGGGGCGGATCCAGGATTTTGGAAAGGGCGGGGCGGAGTATGTAAATTTGCCGAGCGGAGCGAGGCGTAAAATTTTTGGACCTATATTTGGCTAAAAAACATAAAATAAGTGTAAAATGCACTTTTTTTAACGGTTTTTTATAGTTAAAGTGTAAGGGTTGGACATTTTTGATGCCGTATTCTCCCCATTAATTGTCTATTATAAAATGAATGGATGGATCCAAAGCTATGTACTTATATATTTAATGTGGGATTTGTCAGTAAAAAATGGACATACAAAATTCTCGTTTGTTGTAAGGTTAGTTAGCATAACCTCACAGATTTCTTGTTGAAAACAAGATATACGGCCATTCAATGAAATGTACAATACAACAGACACGAACAAAGACAAACTAGCAATTTTTATCCAAATGTTTGGTTGAAATGTTTCACCCAACAAGGGAAGTGAGGGGTTCCAAATCAACCAAAGGCTACGAATGAGTCTGAAATGACAACGAAGTTGTGAATGACGGTCGACAAATGGCGACATAAAGGCCACACCGAGCAGGCAGGTTGAAGTCGGGCCTTGAAAAAAGTATTCAGCATATCAGTTCGGCGAAATAGACATTCCGGTCAGATATGGGATTTACAACATGCAAACCCCCGGCCCCAAAAAAATTACGCCCGTTTTTCATTCATCATGTTCATTTAATGCTCAATAATTCTGTTGAAAAAGTTTTTGTTTTTTAATAGCAAAAAAGTGAACAAGATTACCGGTATTGTTTTCAATCCAGATACGGCCAGAAATTTTGTTTAAGGCAAAAATCAGGGTCAGAATTTTTTCTCTAAAATATCTCAGACTGCCCCCTCAAATCAAATGGTCCGTACCTTAGATATTAAATCTATCTAGAGCTTACTGACTGGGGATTATTATTCAGCAATGTTATTAATGGGCTGGGCATGTGGGGTTAAACATGTTTTCGTAGGTAAATAATATTGCTGTGGAACTTTTTTTTTCATGAGAGTGTAATAGAGTATTACTTTCTGTTTGGTGGAATTCTGAAATAGAAGTCAATACGTTCTTGCTCGATCCTTACTCTCTTTGAAGTTGTCATGCTTGTCATCCTCAGCCTAAGCAATGTGTTACTGTAATTTGAATTTCAAAATGACTGAGTCACGTTTTTTCGACGCACTGGTCAACTCCACCGTAGCAAATCACATGACTTTGACATAATCAATAATATATTACAGTAAATACGAGAGAAAAATATCTTTATAAGTAAAGAATTGTCGCATAAAAATTAAATACACGGGAAATGGCAAAGTTCACGAAGTCAAGTCTGATTAATCATTTTACCAAAAAAAAAAAAAAAAGTGCAAGCAAAGGGGGGGCGTACGCCCTCTAAGCCCCCTCTGGATCCGCCACTGCACAGTCTCTTAACTGAAATTCTATTTGTTATATATTTTATTTCTTTAAAAATCAAATTTATTTGATTATCAATGAAGATTATAATGATTGATGAAATATTATTGCATCAAGTTTAAGTTTACTGAAGACTGTTTATGTTTAGGTCATGGTTCTGGAGGCTTCTTCACAGTATGTTAACAAAACAAAAAGGCGTCCATAACATGTGGTCACATTTATATCTGACAAAAGTCAGGTTTCTCCTGTCAAAAGGGATTCACATTTATATTGCAATAAATTATTCAGAAGGAGGTACAATCAGTTTACGTTATATTTCTCTGGTTGCATAAGCAATGTACAATACCCCATGTACATGTAAATCGATATTGAATTCAGCAGAAAGTGCGGGATCCACCACGAGTTATTTGTTCTATTTTTAAAATAATACATGTACAAAATCAGTTCAAATTCCGGGAAAATCCCAGTTGACGTAGTTGAATCTGATTGGCTAAGATAGAAAATCATTTTTGGAAACGCCATGAATTTTTTGTTACTAGTCCGTCGGGCATATTGGGTTACAAGTTTTGATTGCCCGAGGCCTAAATGCTGTAGTCCCGGGCGTCGGGCTAGTGGATTTTTTAACCCCTGACTGCTCGGTCTTCCAAGTGCTCAGTAGAACCTCTTTCTAATTTATTAACATAAATTGTATCAGCAATCAAAGCCGGACTTCAGAGATATTATTAAAATGCACACTCTAGGTTCGCTGTGAATCAGATGTTTATCTCAAAGATCTGTTGGAATACATACAATCTAAGTCTCTTTCCTGTTAAGATAGTACTAAACATTTGACTTTTCTACCATTCACACAATTATTCCCACATAAAAGCAAAATGGCCAACGTAGATACAAATATCTTGTGTAAAGGAGGAATACATCGTATTTTGTGAAAAAAAATCCAATCTGATTCTAACAAAAAAATTACTGAAACTGACATGATCAAGATGCTTGATCTCTTGATTGACACCATATTTGTTAAGTTCAGATGACGTGTTTTTCAACAAACACTTGGCATTCCCATGGGAACCAACTACGCTCCCCTTCTTGTTGACTTGTTCTTTTATTCATAGGAGGCTGAATTTATACAGGAGTTCCTCAGGCAGAATGAAAAGCACTCGACATTTATTGCCAAGGGCAAAGACTAGGCTGCTAAGAGTTTGAATAATGTGCTTGTGTACGTTTCATTTCCCTCTTAACATTAAGAAGCCATTATGCAGTCATCAATGTAATGACTTATCCTTCACAAGAACTATTGGTTGACACTAAAAAAAATGAATGTTTCATTTAGGGTCATGAACTACAGGATTTTAGTACTTGGCCACTATATTTCCCAAACAACGTACAAGCCATATTCTACCTGGTCTCTGTCACGGATAACAATATTGTTCAACACCAGCTGGTGGATCTGCCAAAGTATACGAAAGATGTCTTCCTAGAAATCAAGACTGCTTCAGAATGTGGCCCTGTTACCATGCAAATACTGGGACTAGAAAAGTTTGGAGAGGGAGTACAGACCTACTATACAGTGGTGGCTGAAGGGACGCTTGATATTGTTAAAGAAGGTGTGTGCAATGTTTCTGATAACAGAAAAAATATACTAACAAAAATAAATTCTCTCATTAAACGTGATTCAAAATAATTTGAAGAAAATAAATGTTCAAGTTTGGTGCTTTCTAGAAGGTGCTTATTGAAGCCCATTTAGTTGATTCAAAGTTTTATCTTTTGTTATGCTGTTGTGTATTCCAGATTTTTTTTTGTTTGTTTTTGTAAAATTACATTTTCGCAGTGTAAATGTACCATTATGATGCAATGAGATTCATGCAAAGTTTTTTTCACATTTCTTTCTCACCAGCGACAAAAGTAGTAAAAGCATGATCTAAATGTATCTTCATTTGGTGAGGACGGCATAGAACCATTGTGTAAAACTTATTCTTGCAGAGGATAGTAGTGTTTGTGTCTTTTATAGCTGACCAATGTAATGTATACACATACGTCTGTCAGAAGACATTTAACCTTGACCTCATTTACATGGTTCATTAATCACCAGTTAGTTCTAATGATTAGGATAGTTTCTTGGGTACTGTAAGTATTAAACAGGTCAATTATTGTATGTCTTAAGAATCAAAGTTATTGGTACATACTAGTATTTCAATAGTACCTTGGTATTGATCACACTTCCATAGTTTTCAATTTAGTTCAGTTTTAGGTCAGTAACTGAATTACCTGTAATGCATCGTTGTAAAGTTTTTTTACATATAGGCCCACCTTCATCTCAAAACTTTTCAACACATAATTCGGCCATGATCATTGACCCAGACGAGTCATTTTATTATTTTTGTAAAATTCTTATATTGATTTGTGTATTTCAGATAAAGATACAGAATCGACAGAAAGAGATGGTAAGATATACAACAAACATCCAAAGCTTTGTTGCAAAATGGGAAACCAAAATGGGAAACAATTAAATCGATTTCATAGAATGTCGCCTCCCTTTTTTAGGGGAGGGAGTTTGTGTTTACCGGATTTATTGAAGTCGGCTCTTTTTTTGTTAAATTTTGACTTTAATAGCGGATTTTACATTCCTGATTAAAAATAACAGGCTTTTTAAAGGACTGTTATAAGTTGATAGTATACAGATAAAGGAACTAAAAAAGAAAACGAAAAAATGAGCTAGGAAAATTCTCTAGATAACAAGGTTTTCATAGGATTTACAAATATGGCTTTTTAAACTATATGTTATAAAATTATGAAAAGAAAAAGCAGGGGGTTAGCGGGCAAAATTTGTAATGGCACTTAATGGATAAAAGCAGAGGATTCCGAATATCTGGCAAAAATTCAAAAACAAGAGGAGCGAACACCATTAAGAGCACATGATTCACTTTTTAGAGTGGGTTTGCCCAATCGTCGTTGTTAATGTTGTTTGTTTACGCCTCGTCGTGGGTTCACACTTTGGTCAGCTAAAATGTTTTAGATTCATTGGAAATGTACATCATATACGAAGAAATGCTTATGATGCATAAAAAATTATTAACAAAAATAACTCCAAGGTTACTTCAAAACGGGTAAGTCCATGTAAACTGACCAAATAAAACGTTAGACTTTATCAACCGACGGAACGAATGGAATACAAATGATATATTCCTGACTTGGTACAGGCATTTTCTAAAGTAAATGGTTGGTTAAACCTGGTTTTATAGCTAGGTAAAACTTCCATTTGAATGACAGATGTTTATCATTGCTTCGATTTTACAAAATTAAGTGGTCTCCAATTTTGTTCTTGGGTACTTTTAATATAAAAGGAATTATGATAGACTGAATATTAATGTGATATTACAATTTTATATATATTTTAAATAAAATTATAGAAAGGATTTGTTAACTATTCTTCCTTTATTTTAATTACTCTTGACATAATGTCTAAAAAAGATGAGTTTTTTTGCCGGAAATTGAAATACACCACGATTGTTTTCATTTGTGTTGTATTGTATTCAGAGTTTTTTTATGGAGGGGGTGGAAGGGCGCTTTACTCCTAGTGGATATTCCATTATATAGCCTGACTCCTTAGTCATACTCACAGTATTAATTCCATCATAACAACAGACTCCTTAGTGAATCCAATTAAAACAAATGACTCAAAATGTAAATGCCTCTTTCCTATTGTGAATTTCCTTTTTACGGCAATCTCCTTTGTGAATTTCCCTTTTACGGCAATCTCCTTTGTGAATTTTATTATAGCGACTGACTCTTTAGTCATAATTCCCAGTCAGATTGATTTTAACGAAAGACTCCTTTATTACTCTTCTAGTTAGAATATTCTTAAGACAGACTCATACGTCTATTACAGTGAATCCCGTTTTAATTGTATCGCCTTGACGGAGTCAAAAAGCGAGACATGGGTATGCTGTTTCCGGCGGAGGCGGCGGCGGCGTCAACAATGTATTAGTTTGTGATAAGGTCTAGTTTATGGTGAACCACAAGTGGAAGGTCAATGATATTTTGTATGCAGTTGTATAAGCATTAGCACATTTCATTTGCATGGAGATTATTTGGCCCTGCCCCCTCAGTCATGGTCTATTGACTTTGAAACTTTTGCTTAGTTAGCATGTATTAGTTTGTGATTAGGTCAGTTTATGGGGAACCACTAGTGGTAGGTCAATGATATTTGGTATGCAGTTGTATAAGCATTGGCATATCTCATTTCCATAGAGATTATTTGGCTCCGCCCCCTTAGGTATGGTCTATTGACTTTGAAAATTTGCTTAATGAATCTGATGTACAGTAGTTGTCGTTTGTTTATGTAATTTATACGTGTTTCTCGTTTCTCGTTTTTTATATAGACTAGACCGTTGGTTTTCCCGTTTGAATGGTTTTACACTAGTAGTTTTGGGGCCCTTTATAGCTTCTTGTTCGGTGTGAGCCAAGGCTCCGTGTTGAAGGCCGTACATTGACCTATAATGGTTTACTTTTATAAATTGTTATTAGGATGGAGAGTTGTCTCATTGGCACTCACACCACATCTTCCTATATCTATTAGTTTACATGTATTAGTTTGTGATTAGGTCAGTTCAAGAGGAACCATTAGTGGTAGGCCACTGTTAATTGGTATTCAGTTGTATAAGCATTAGCACATCTCATTTCCATGGAGAATATTTGGCTCCGCCCCCTCAGTCATGGTCTATCGACTTTGAAACATTTGCTTAGTTTATATGTATTAGTTTGTGATTAGATCAGTTTAAGATGAACTGCTAATGTTAAGGCAATGACATTTGGTATGCAAATTTATTGGCATTTGCAAGTCTTATTTCCATGGAGATTATAAAACCCCACCCCCTCATCATGGTTCATTGACTTTGAAACTTTTACATAGTTTACAAGTTAATGTTTGTGTTTAGGTTTGTTTAAAGGGAACGACTTATGATAAGCCAATGGCATTTGGTATGCAGTTGTATTAACATTGGCACATCTCATTTCCATGGAGATTATTCAGCCATGTACCTTCAGTCATGGTTCATCGACTTTGAATATTTGCATAACTTACATGTTAAAGTATTGCTATTTTAATTTCAACATTTGCATTATCAAAATTACAAAAAGGCGAGACATATCTCTGTGATAACAGTTTATGGCACACTCCTTAGTAATTCTCCTAGTGTGCATCCCATTGTAATAACTGTCCCTTTAAGTTATGCTCCAAGTAGGAATCCAATTATAACGACTTACTTTTTAGTCATTCTTCAAGTGTAAATTCTATTTAAATGAAAGCTAGACTCCTTAGCCATTTCCTATTCTAGTGGGAATACTATTATAGCGACTAACTCCTTAGTCGTACATCAAGTGTAAATGACATTTGAACGAAAGACTCCTAAGTCACTCTCCTAGTGTGATTCCCATTTCGACGTCTCACTCCTTAGTCGTATTTCAATTGAAAAAAAAACCATTATGAGGACTGATTCCTTCATAGTCATACTATTAGTGAGTTTTAAAAGTACTTTGGGAGAAGTTAGTTTCATTCAAAATGAGTGGGTTTTTTGTACTCTCAACTGACCTGCCATACATCTACCCATAACTTTAACACATATGTAAGCCCCTCTTATGAATATAAATTCAAAATCGTTCTTTGATATAAAGAATGTTATGTGGCTTTTTCAATATCACAACAGTATCAACCCGAAACAATAATATTATCCCGAGAGCGTTGCTCGAGAGATAGTTTTGGTTGAGGGTTGATACGATGTGTACTTTTAACACTCACGCATAGTATGACTGAAGGAATCAGCATTATATACATCAATAGATATTTTTCACGTGACATGACGTAAAACAGATTAGGAGTTTAATCAAGCCTTTGCAACGTGAGTCGATATCGTTCAAGGATGGCTGGTACAGAACGATTGCCACCGATTAGTATATAATAAATATATAAATATTAGGGAATGAGTTTACGTTTTATTTTACTTACATTTTAGCTTGAGAAGTTATTAGGTTAATACAGACCAAATAATCGGCAAGCTTATATTTATGCACAATTAACGTATGTCCAGATAAATTCTGAAAATACATTTAGTCCAGTTCAGTAGTAAGTCTATATGATGTTAGAGGGTCTGGATGAGTTGGTCTTCATTTCTGTATCCTTCAAATTGTTTTAGCCATTTTTTTCAAATCTTTATTTGTTTTTCCCATAACTATTTATATTCTTTAATTTCGTCCATTTTCTCTATTCTTTAAAAAAAAAAAAATGCCAATTTTTCTCTGTGCTGTAAACCCCATCCAGGTCCTCGTGTTAGTGTCCTCATTTTATTTTTTGACATTATAAACATCAATTTTTGTTTGACTGTAGAACCATCATCCGTTACGTTAGACAGAAGTACAGGGGATAAATGTGCTGAAGTTTTATTTGGTTTGAAAAACGAGGTAAGATCATAATATACAATATTGATTCTGCTCTAAATACAGGAGGAAAGACATTGAAACAGTTGTTTGTCTTCCTCTGTGCTTATATCCAATAGACAACTTTCGAGTTCGATGCATTTCCGTCAAAAACTCTGGTTTTAGTGAACATCATTCGTGCGTTTAGGGGCATCGTCACTTCCATTCCAATGTTGAGCGAGTGGTTGGAAAACTATAATGCTATATTGCACGAATTATTCGGCAAATTAAATTCTCATAATTGACAATCAGCACTGCTGTCATTAGGGAATTGTGATTAAGTACTTACAAAACAGACTTTGTTTCTAGTTTATCCTGCACAATGACGATCGCTAAGACGCTTGATGAACGTTAATAGTGCAGGGATACAGGCGATCCCCTCTATCTGGTAAATGACGTCATAAAGGCGCGCATAATTGACGAGTTTTTTCCGGTGAAGGATAAACTGGAAAGTGGTCTATTGATTTTCATTTGCCCTGGTACTATGATAATGCAGACGAAGATCTTGGTTTGATGTTGTACCAGTTTGAAATGTTATGGGATATTTTAAAAGATTGTATAAATTTTAATGAACTTGCTGAAAGTTCCAAACAAACATTTTTTATGCATTTCTAGCTAAGTTTAGAAATAATAAATTTGTTTTGGAAGTCAAATTAACTACCAATATTGCAACATTATATGTTATTAAATTCATTCAACTTTTTCTAGATTCCAGCAGCATCTATTTGTTTATAGTGTGTCAGTTTGAACAGATTTCAAATAATGACAAATCTATTATTTTGAATAAAAGATAAATTATATACTGAGGATTCGTTTAAATTCGCGGGTTCCAATTTTCATGAATTGAGGTAACATTGTATTGGCATAGATACATGATCTGGTTCTGTTGCCGAATTCATTGTTCACCTTTACCACGAAATAAATGAATATGAAATTATCAGTAACAAAAAATCCACGAAAATTGGTGTCCCCTGAAATCTATGAAGATTGGTATCTAACGAAAAACAAACCCACAAAATTTACGAATATTGGTGTCCCTCGAATAAAAAAAGAATCCTAAGTATATTGTTGCATGTTATATCATTATTAACTTTATGGACACTTGTTGATACTAATACAATTTGGCTGATACTAGTAGTTGAGAAGATGCGATGTGACCTTAGAATCGAATGCTGCGCCTAATCGAATCCTTTGCTGCAGTTATCTATTCACATTCCAGGAGAATTGGTAACTATTTTTCAGATATAGACAGGTAGGGTGAAATAGACATACATGTAGCCCAACCAAATGTTAAACTAATTAGAGTAATATATGAAGTGTCTTCAATTCTAGAACTAGTATACCAACAGTGGCAAGTTTTATGTTGTATATGACAGCAAGGATTCGTATACATATAAATATGTTATGGTAGTTTTAAATAGACTTGTTCCTTCCCTTGCAACATACGGGTATCTGAGTCGCCCTTGTCTATTATTAGAACCAAACAGATAAAGTCCGGGAAAACGTCTAAGTCTTAAACTGTTAAAGTCTGTTTCATCGAATTTTTGATGTTGTGGAGTTGACTCATAATATTCACGCATAATGATGATTTCCTTTCATAAATAGAAAGGTCAAACTTGAAAAGTGATGGGTGTAAAGTAAAACAGAGAGTATTTTATACGAATAGCAAGCATGCAATTTTGTTAATTTAGGAAAATATTGGTTTAAAGGGAAGGAAGTACAATCTAACATAATAGTAGATAAGTTCGGGTAGTGATGGATAGACAATATAGGATAAACGAAATGAAAAGTCACTTAATCAAATACCAAACAATCATATTAGAAGATACAGGTATATCAATTTCATGAGAGAGAGTTGTCTAAACAAAGGCAATTAAACAGAAAGGATGTTATAGTGAGCACATACTGTAGGTCAATAAGAGAGGCAAGCAAAGCCTTAGCGAGGAGGAAGAAACAATTTTAGTATTTGTTAGAAATATGTTATATACAGAGAAGAATGAAGTAAGTTGGATTGGATTTAGAGAGAAAAAAGTCAACGAAGACCGAGCTAATCCATCTATGTTGGACAAGGGCCATAGAAGGGGACGTGGGAGAGGTACAATTGAAAGGAAGTTAACAAAGACCGATTGAATCGACATTGAGAGGAATATCAACCTCTGAACTGATGGTCTGTCAATATACCGCATGTACTCTATGGATTATCCTCTCAGAACATATCAAGGAGTCTATCGTCTTTACACAAAACACGGGTTCAAAATACGAGTTTTCGTTCTAATAATTTTATAGGGGGAAATATTAAAATATATGGCATTTATCAATAAATAAAAAGAAATAAAGAATCTTTGAAAGGAACAAGTTATATGCTTCAAATTAAATAGATGGTATTAATCCAAAGCCTTACCTTATAATAATCAAATTAATTAACATTAATACAATATGAATTTACTGATTAAGAAGGTTGTATTTTACCAATGTCGATTGGTTAAGATGACAGAGAGTCAGAGTAAACCCACTGGTAAATATTTTGAAAATAGTTAAACTAGTAACAAAACTTAATATTCACTTATGAACGATCGTTTGGGCTCTCATATCTCTATAATGTATATTTTCTAGTTTCGAAATTTCCTTTTCAAAATGCTTATTCTTTTATATCAGTCTTCTAGTCCTCGAGATCAGTTATAGAAAACTTTGTGATTCTAATATTCTTGTGAAGCTAAATGTGTCGGGATTAGTATTACACTTCAATAACATCGCGTTTCTGTAATGTAATATTGCTTTAAGTTTCATTAATAAATCGAGCATTCTAAAGCCACATGTTCCAAGGTCCTATGTCATTAATGTTCATCTAAGGCCGTCCGTCTTTAAACTTTAAAAAAAAAATTAAACTAGGACAACTGCATTAAAATTTTATTTTCAGAAAATAGAAAACCGATCAACAACTATCCAACAATTAAAGGGAAAGTTTTGTATGCATGTCAGTCATTGAAGTATTCATTTCAAAGTAAAAATGTAAGGCTGTGCCGTAACCGAACATTTGTTTCAGCTAACATGCATACATCAGTTTAAATTCGTTACCTTTATCCAAAGCGAACAATAATGAATTTGAGTAAAACATTGATGGGACAATATAATAATTATGATCCTGATGTATATTGTAAATTTGCCACGAAATATGCATTTAATGGATATACTGGTGTTCATAATGTATTGCGGATTATTTTTTTTCAATGTAGAAAAAGAAAGAGGTGTTTTAAACAAGACTATATCAAAAGTACCGTTTTACTGGTTTCTGAATTGAAACACAATCAGAGTTGTCATCTACATGTATTAGTATCATGTCTTAACTCTACATTTTAGAACGGACCAGATGTTCAGGTTTCTCACAAACACGGATCCCGATACTGGGTAAAGACCCCCTCTAGCCACGAAGAGGACCATTATACACAAAAGATTATTTTGTTACAACATATGCAGAATCAGCAGCTGTATTTGATTTTTACTCAGGGAAATTGGAGTTTTAAGAGTATACCATTCATTCTACAACCGGGAAAGGAATACAGGTTATTATACGCAGTTCACACATTTTTATATGTTTCTAATGCGTTGTAATTTTCATAATTTATGCTAATATCTGCATGTTCAGGGCTTGTTTACGGGAATTGGTTGCTCAAAACCCGGTTATCTCCATGGATGTTTGTCAATAATTTAACAGATAACCACGAATTTACTAGATAAGTAAATTGTATCGATCATATGTATATGTTGACAGCGTTATTGGTGTGAGTTTGGAGGTTTTGGGTTTGATCCTTGGTAAAAAAATATATATCTTGATATTTGCTTCTATCCGACACACAGGTGACATTTTGGAATATTATAGTTAAGACTTCTGTGTCCACAAAGAATGACACGTCGTCCATTTGGTCGTTCCTTTTCCTTCAGCACTTTAAAGATTAAGTTCAGATCGTCTGTCTGGTATAAACCAGGGTTAATGATCATACTACATTAACATTTTCGCATTCTTTATGTGGTCGAAATATTCCCTCTGTACTTTAAACATCCATCAAGTCATCCATTCAGTAAAATGGAAAACTAGAATGTTACCAACAAGACTCATTAATCCACAAACAGAACACACTTATTTAAAAAGATGTTTTATATTTTGATAGTGCCTAAATAATTCTCAATAAGAGAATACAGTGTGCATGTATATTTTATTAACAGTTTAAAATACATTACTTTACTTCGAAGAAAGAATCAGACAACGCAAATCGTAAATGCTGATGTGTGGAGCTTCTTGATGTGCCACATAGCAGATTATATGTTTAAACTATATCAGGTCTTCAAATATTATCTTTATAGTCACATATTTTATCAAAACTAATGTTGTTATTGTATAACAATTGTTGACGAAGAGACTTTTATTTCAATATATTTCCTATATGTAACTATATATTTCCTTCTTGATTGATGTTATATTTAGATGTTGTTTAGAATATGTAAATATGTTTGTGTAATGTTCGGGATATTGTTCGTTTAATATGAATTGTAAAATCTTCATATATATGGAGGAAATAAAGATAATTAATAATATATACATAACACAAAATAACTCTTCTTTTAAGCATAAATCTTCTTTTGCCTGCATTTAGATTGTTCATTCTATTTGATGAGGGTTGTTGGCCTCAACTTCTAACAAAAAATTAAATCATCTCGGTGTATAACAAAAGGAGATGAATTTGTAATCGAGAAAAAATTATCACTCCTGAGAATAGCAAAATTGAAAGATCTTAGTGACCTATCTAGGAGCCAACTTTCTCAACTTCCTTGAATCAAAATCTCTGTGCCTGAAGAAGTATTTGTGATGGTATGTTTAGTGTAGAGAAGAGGATTTCTGCTTACCATGTCAACATTATTGGTCAACACATTCTTTTCGTATCAAATCCATTACGTTAGTTTGAACATATGTAGTTATCGAATTTTAAATAAATGACGAAAGAATCCATTATGTTTCAGATGTATAGTAATATACTCGTCCTACAACTGTAATACGTATTGGTTAGATGTAGGTTCTATGACGGACAATAACAACAATGGTGTATGTTTACCTGAGGAACTTCGTCCACACAATCTAGTTCAGGTTACCAAGGAAAAAGTTACAAGTATTTGTAAGTAGTGCAGATGACATTTTAATGAATTTGATGAACTAAAGTATGTGATTTAAGGCGTGGAATGTAGAACTCGAGTGTTCAATGTTGGGGCGGGGATATCACAAATTCCCCATTCTCCCCTGTTAAAGCACATTGATTCCTGATGTGATAGTTCAAGCGCTCACTGGTTGTGGCTGTTTTGTCCACAACTGTATCCCTAGTAGTCGGCGCTCATATGCTGGCATGAAATATCATATGTGTGATCATTTACTGTAAATATTCTAACCATAACATATTTAAATTTTAAAAACTACCCCACGGCCTTAGCCGGATTTGGCATTACGTTTTAGATTTTCACCGCTCTTCAGCTACGTTATTGATATGACATTCAGACTTTTCCTTCGAGTGCCTTTGGTGAGTCTTAGTTGACTAAACGCGCACCTGACATACGAAATGTAAAGCCTGGTATCTTTGATGACTTTAAATCACTCAGTTTTTGTTTCTAACCTTGATTTGTCGTCTTAAACTACTGTTGTCTGAATTTTTCTCTTCGGAAAAATTGCAATGTAATTTAAAAGAGAGGCGAAATTTTCCAAATTTCAACTTCTTTGCTTTCAACTTCTTAACACTCTTCACAGGCACTAATTACATGTTGAAAATTGTTGCTGTTATACCTGCAATACGATACTCCGTGATAGATTTGGTAGTCATCCCGATAAGAGATGTACAGGAAACTTGCTAGTACAAATGACACATAACAATGCTCACTTGTGACATCGTAACAGTCAACAAAGTCATGATAACATCTGTTAAGCCTACATAGATTTTACTGCAATGTTACTAAGATCTTCAAAACAGTTATGTCGATATAACCCTTGTCATTTTGTCTTGTTAAAATTATTCTTATACTAGTTATACTCCTATACCATTACAAACAGATGTAGGTTATACACCATCAGGAAAGCTAACCAACGACACAGAAATACAAAGGACACCTAGATGTCAACACAAATATTTAATCTACTCAGAATATAGCTGAATATACGATATTGTTTTATGTCACATTGAAACTAGAACACGACAGGATTTGTTTCGAATAAGCACTTTTTATATACAGTTTATCTTACAGCACATGGACTTGAGTGATTAGGTAAAGGTATTATCTTTGGTTAGCTTACTTACTAGCTGAACCATGAAATCATGATTACTTAAGGTACTACCTTCCTTTGGGCGGAGTTAATAGTTCAACGGAAAACTAATCAAACGTAGGGACATTAAATGAACATTGTGAATCCAGTGTTTACTAGTCAGTTTAAACAAATATATGTTTTCAATCTAAATTTAAAATCTAGTTTCATTTATAAGCTATTTCACAAGCATTTTGTAGGTGTGTTTGATTTGTCAATTTCATTTCGGTTAAAGTTACATGCATTTTGATGCCAAAAACGCTATCCCAGATTTGATGTGCATTTTTCTTCACTGCTGAAGATGGTATAATAAAAATCTGAATATTATCTATTATCCCACTATTGTTCATATCAATCAAAACAATACAATACCATATCATTGATTCATGAGCATGGTGAACGGATCTCAAAGATTTTACCCAACTAAGTTTATTTTAGACCTTCTGTAGCGCTCCCCCAAAAATACGAATCAAAGTCAAAGATAATGATATCCTTATATACAATGTATATAAACTGACAGTGATTAGTTTCTCAAAAAAGTCTTTCAACTAAAATTGATCGGAAGTATACCGAATTGTTCATGACTTACGATCGACTTTATAGTGGGTGATAAGATTTTGTGAGGGAATTCGATGTTTACTATACCATGGTTCACTTAAAGCACTTAGTGACAATACCGCTGAATTAATCAGAATGTGAAATTTTTTGCAGTATTTTCAAAAATGATTTTGCTATGTATTCTTGTATTATATGCTAATAAAATTAACGCTTTAAGAAATTTTATATTATCTGTATAAAGTCAATGATTTTTTTTACTTTGAAGCCCAAACTTTCTATTGCTTTATAGAATACACTTATGAGAGATCGAAACACGATGCCAATACAGACATATATGTTTTTGAACTTCTAACAAAAAGTTTGGGGGATGAGTGTTTTGTAGAAACAAGAAATTTTATTAAAAAATCTCTCATTTTCTCCCTACCCAATTTACCCAAACACTTAATTTGATATGGACTGGTCATTGTTATTAAATCTTACGCAATTCGATTGGATGAAGTTATTATTGCTTCACCTTTAATTATTTACCTGTTCAAATTTGTCCTGTGTGTATTCTGTAACCACACTAAATGTTATCAAGTGATAATAATAATTATTTATGAAAACAAGGATGGCAACTCTAGATCTGAAGTTAAAAAATCTTTAAGAAATTATAAAATTACTCTTGTTTGTGGATTAACAATTATAGTTATGGTTTGTTTGTAGTTTTCTGTCCTAATGTTGTACTAAAAGGTCAAGTCGAATTTGAATTATTAATTTTATTTGATAAATACGATAAAACCAATGTTCTCTAACTAGAGTATGTATATGTTACATGTCTTGTGTTCGCTGTTGTAGACGACGTGGTTCGGTATTTATATATCACGCTTTCGGGCATTTTGTTGTTATTCTCGACCTCATTTCATGGATCAGTGAACAAGGTTAAGTTTTCGTGGTCAAGTCCATATATCAGATACTATAAGCAGTAGGTCTACTATATTTGGTATATGGAATGATTGTAAGGTGTACATGTCCAACTGGTAGGTGTCATCTGACCTTGACCTCATTTTCATGGTTCAGTGGTCAAAGTTAAGTTTTGAGTTTTGGTCTTTTTTTCTAATACTATATGCAATAGGTCAACTATATTTGGTGTATGGAAATATTTTATGATGTATATGTCAGTCTCGCAGGTTTTATTTGACCTTGACCTCATTTTCACGGTTCATTTCTCAGTGTTAAGTTTTTGTGTTTTGGTTTGTTTTCTTCAACTGTAAGCAATAGATCAACTATATTTGTTGTAGGAAGGATTGTAAGGTGTATATGTCTGTCTAGCAGGTATCATCTGACCTTGACCTCATTTTCATGGTTCATTGGTCAATGTTAAGTTTTCATGGTTAAGTTTGTTTCTTTGTTCTTATACGTGTGGGTCTGGTAGGTCATTTTGTGTTCGGTTTTAGTTTGTTACCCGGATTTGTTTTTGCTTAATCGAATTATGACAATTGAACAGCGGTATACTACTGTTGCCTTTATTTACAGCCAGTATTGAGAATAATGGGCAACATCAGTTAAGAAAAAAGAAAAATGCCCTAAAAATTAAAGAATATAGAAATGAAGAACCCCATCCAGACCTTCATACTTACTAAGTCACAATTTTACTTTGCTGGACGTTCATAATCTGAATGCCTTTAAAGTATAATTGTATTCTATATATCTGAAAACTGGTTATATTGCATTTTTTTTTACACACACGTGTGGTTCAATTGACCATCAAAATGTACACTGGACGAGTGCATGATATTTTTTTGAATGAAACAAAAGGTATGAAAGTTTCGATTTTGTGATTTTTACTTTTTTACGATTTTTTCGTAATACAGTGAATTTTTACAATATTGAAAAGGCGCGTTCTTCAGAAATTTGAGAAACTGTACAAATCATGCGTTTTCATTCTTTTGTCAAAATATATTATTTTGACGAAAAACATTGAAATATATTTTACGCACATCTATACAAGGTAAAAAGCTTGTGTGTTTTAACAGAAATTAGCATGTTCCAATATCATTATTCTGTTATCAGTCCAATTTAATCCAAACGAAAGCAGTGAGTTAATAAAGTCAAAATATGACCGATCTGCCTATTTTTGTACATTAAAAGTCAATTTGATCATTTTAAGGTCGGATTCGTCTACCTCACAAAATCTTGTAAGGTACTACAGTCCTAAGATTTTTTTGTGAGACTGATCACAGAGACATATATTATAAGGATATGATTTCTATTTAATCGATTAAATCATTGTAAATTACTGCTTACAGTATAGAATTACACATATTAATAATCTAGTTATAAATGAACAGAGGTAATTGATTGAAATGTAATTGGCAAATCAAACACATCTACAACATGCTTGTGAATCAGCTTATAATTGACAATAGTCATTTAGATATTAAATTTAGATTGAAAACATATTTCTTTTAACTGACTTGTAAAACTGGTTTCACAACGTTTATATACTGTCCCTACTTTTGATTGGTTCTCTGCTTAACAACTGACTCCACACCAAAATAAGGTAGGACCTTGGCTAATAATGATTTCATGGTTAAGCTAGCAAGCCAGCAAACCAAAGTTTCTACCTTTATCCACATTCAAGTCCATGCGCTGTAATTGAATATGTGCATCTTCTGTTTTAAACTTCTTTAATAATACATAAGAACTACCTTGTTAAGCTAAACAGTAAATAATTAATTGATAATACAAACTGTAAATAAAACTTCTTTTTATATTTGCCAACAGATTTTACAAAACAAGAACTGAATGAGATGAGATTGAAAGCAATTGAATTTGTACATCGCCGTGAACAACGTGTGGCTGCTATTCCTTATTTCTACAGGAACAAATCAATAAATTATTTTGATTCTATAATGATGAGCGATAGTGATGGTATTATGTACCCTAACCTTAAGGATAATAATGGTGATCGGTATTCTATTGTAAATGAAAACATTGAAGGCATTTTCTTTAGTGCACTCTTACTGCCTTCCACATTAAAACCACCAAAAACTTCAATTTTCGGCACTCGCCGATTGTATGTTCGGTCTACATTACTGTTGAATGAAGATGTGAAAATGTACTTTGCCGACTTTTATTGCTATAACAATGTTGTTCATTACGTCACAATTGTGTTAACAAAACCCGGATCTGAATCTGATCAGTTCTGTGACAAGAATCTAGTTCAGTTGAACGCTTACAGTAATCCTTTCCTGCAGCTGACAACAATAGACGGTGTACAGAAAGTTCTAGTGACTTTGAACGCTGTGATAGAAATATTCTACACGGAGCCAATAGATCTTATGGCAATGAGCTTACTTCCGGGTGCGTCCATGTACTCGGATGTACAACTAGCAGGAAGAGGATCAAGTGTCGAAGGAGGCATACCAAAGAAAGATGACTGTGATCTGTGTAATGTTAGAACAAGCTAAGTGTGAAAAGGACCAAGTGTTGAAGGAGGCATACCAAAGAAAGATGACTGTGATCTGTGTAACATTAGAACAAGCTAACTGTGGAAAGGACCAAGTGTGAAAGAGGTGTAGATAGGTTTCGATATGAAGTAATTTGAGTTTGAGTTATTACCCTTGCCGCCATTTTGAAGGTGTAATTTGTTGGATTTCTTATTTGACTAACCAAACTGAAACATATGGTACAAACAAGTCTTGATAAGAGATTCTAATTATCAGATCGTAGTGGCTAAATAAACTGAAATTGTTCAGAAAATAACTTTTTCTAAAAGATTACCGGTCAGTACAACTGTTGAATTTGACTGATTTATGTAGGAATTTGTGCATGTGCACCTCCAACATGGCGTCAAAAGGCAAGAGACCCTTATTCAAATTGCGTCTATGGAAATCCGTCTATTCCAAAGAATGATGAATGTGATCTATGTAACGTTATTGTGAACAATGTCAAGTGTTGAAATGGTATAAAAAGGACCACTTTGAACTTTATAAGTTTGAATAAACTAAGTGTATTTTCCATTATTACACATTTAATGTGACTTTGTATCAACACTTGTTTTCTGTTTACATAATTTAGCCTGGAATACTGGTTCACTGCTCGACTTACTAATGCGAAGGTGGTGTTGACTCAGGATCCCAGGCTAACATAATTTGAGATGAGCAATTTTCCTTTGTCGCCATTTTGGAGGGCAACTTACACAGATTCTTTCATAAATCAAACTACTAATTCTAATAATGCATCTTCATATGTTGACCGCTAGAAATGTTGTTTTCTGAACAATTTACAGTCGTATTAAGCCTTGTAAAAGTCATCACTTCGATCTAGATATTTTATTAGACTTGATCGTAACAAATATTTCAATTTGATTAATCATTTAAGAAAATCAACCAGTTTCCTCGACAACGTGATGATTAAAGGAAATTACTCAATCTTAATTTATGTCATTGCAAAACATTCTTTTTGGAACTAAAAATCTATTCCATATACATACATTTGAATGTATGGATGGTGAATGAGTAGCGCTTTAAACATTTTATAGATAACAAGAATCATGAATGCGAGATCATGTAACTTTATCTAGCCTTATCAATGTTTTGTGGACAGTTCCACACCTGCGATCAGTTTAATACTGCTGGTTTTAGACATTTTATCTAACTGTGTTTATTTGTGTAAACATTTATTCTGTAGCAATATTGTATTTTATATTTTACAAAAGTTAGTGTACCTCTTTAATGATGAATGCATTTCGTAGTTTAAACAGCCTCGATGTAAACAGGGCGAAGTGTAATTGTTCTGACAGAAAAAAGGTTGAAAATATCTTAAATATAGCTTAATTGAAAACTTCGGCATTCGTTTGTACGATTTTTTCCTGATTTTCATTGTGCATGACGTATTTGAATCGAAGTAAAATAATAATTCATTTTCAAATTAAGCCAATTTCAGATCGGGCACAACATTTTGAGATATTAAAAAATTTGTAGATTAAAGGTTTGTAATATTTCAACAGATGTCATGGAATTTCTTAATAGTTGGCGTATATAAGTATTTGGAATTTCTGTGAATAAATTTTGAAATTAACCGGTATATTAAGATCAATGTGAGCAAATTAAAATGCATGACATCCGATGTTGCGGATGTAAAGCCGTTTGGATAACAAATGTTCAATAGAACCTATACTAATGTTACACAAATGTATATTATAGTCGCTAGTAGTTTATCATGTCCCAACAATTGTGATATTCATTGGAAATATCTAATGAAAATGCAAAGAACATTTGTTTGTAGAACTCCAATAAAGATTGAGCATTTCGTTTATATACTGGATGTGTATCCAAAACAGAGAGGCGAAAGATACCAAAGGGACATTCAAACTCAAAAGCCGAAAACAACCTGACAACGCCTTGGCTGAAATAGAAAAAGACAAACAGACAAACAACAATACACAAAACACAACATAGAAAACTATAGATTGAGCAACACAAACCCCACGAAAAACTGGGGTGATCTTAGATACTCCGGAAGGGTAAGCAGATCCTGCTACATATGTGGCACCCGTCGTGTTGCTCATGTAAATTCAAACCCGGTGATAAGTCTAATTCGGCAGGTCACATTCGGAGAAAAAGGGACAGGATTATAGTTACGACAATTGGAACATATCCGTCGTCATCTGTGAAACAGATATTCTATAACAGTCAACCAACTCGTGATGGTGTCCGTAAAATTTACGAAGGGATGATTTCAACTTCACCACTTTGAACTCTCGGTTTAATAGATTCCTTGTGATCAGTAACCCTCTATCAAGGAAATCATGATAGGAAATATAAGCCCTGGAATATCGTATCAACTGAGATATATATACTCCGTTTGCAGGCGCTGCTGGAATGTTTCTACATAAAAATGGAAAATTCACAATTTGGAAGCTGAAATCATCTCTTTTGTGGTAAAGTTTTGTTTCAACGGAGCCTCATTGTCAATTTCTAGATGTAAGTCAAATGTCTCTTTAATGGATATTGAAATCAATACTACATGTATTTTATAAATGTTTTTAGATAAGTTTAAAATTATCATTTTTCTGACACTTGACTGAATTATGTACTAATGTTATTTTTGTTGTTGTTGTTACGACATTTCGACTCTTTAGACACAAGGGAGGTATGTGCGTATGTAAACCTGGTTAAACCCTAGCACATGTTGTGCCTGCTCAAGTCGGGCTTTCCATACTATGTGCTGATTGTTGGTGTAAAAAAAAGTATTAACTCAAAACCCGAACTGTAAGGTAAATTAAAAGGGCGAAGTCCATAGGAGCTGACAAAATCAAACATCAGACTGCATCAACTGACGGAACAAATCAATATAAAAACTACGATATTCCTGACTTGGTACAGGCATTTTCCGAAGAAAATGGTGAGTTAAATCTGGTTTTATAGCTAGCTAAACCTCCCACTTGTGTGAAATTTGTTTATAGTTTTATTATATTTACAAAACTGGGTGAGCAACCAAAACAGACATAACAGGTTGATGTGACAATAATTGGGATCTAGCAGCCAAAACTGTGTAAACATACATCATAAACATACAACACAACTGACTACAAATTCAAACAAACATAAAAACAAATTTATAAAAACTAATAAATGTTTATGTGTTTTCGGGAGTTTGTAGCAGATTATGTTGTACTGTCCATCAATTGTGGTAATTCCTATTATAATTGGGTATTATTCGATTGAATCGTCATCAATTTAAGAAATGTTCATGTGTAAAAGAGTGGCGAAAGATGTCAAAGGGACATTCAAATCATAAGTCAAAATCAACTGACAACGCCATGGCTAAATAAAAGAAAAAGACAAAGACAAACAGACAAACAACAGTACACACACAGCATTAGAAAATTAAAAACTGAGCAACACGAACCCCACCATAAACTGGGGGTTATCTCTGGTGCTCCACATGTGACACCCGTCGTGTTGCTTATGTTAATATAAACCCTGTAATAAGTCTAACTTGGAAGGTCACATTCGGGGAAATGGGTTCCGGGATTGTAGTTACGACAATTGGACCATATCCGCTATCATCTGTGAAACGGATATTCCATAAGGGTCAACCAACTCCTGATGGCGTCCGTAAAATTTACGAAGAGATGACTTCAACTTCAACACGTGGAACTCTTGGTTTAATAGCTTCCTTGTGGGCAGCAAATCTCCATCAAGGAAATCATGATAGTAAATACAAGCCCTGGAATATCGTATCAACTGGGAGATATATACTTCGTATGCAGGCGATGCTGGAATGTTGCTACATAGAAATGGAAAGTTCACAATTGGGAAGCTGAAATCATACCTTTTTTCGTAAAGTTTTGTTTTCAACCGACCCTCATTGTCAATTTCTAGATGTAAGTCAATATATGAGGCTATTTGGCTTTCTGTTAAGTAACACATACATGTTGATTCACATTCAGAAGGAAAACAGTGTCATCTGTTTCCTCATGCAGAGCGATCAAGCTTTTTAATATCTTGTGTGGTTTTTTAATGTTTTTTTCTATAATTGAAGACCGGATATCTTGTGTGAGTTTTATTTGTATTGTTTGTTTGGTTGAATCTCCTTTTGTCAGCTCACATTGCCATTTAGTCCTAGCAATAATTTCTGAAATTACAAAAGGAGAGAGAAAATACCAGGAAGAAAATAAATTAAAAAAAAACAATAAGTCGAATAAAACTAACTACATACACCATGGCCAAAAAGAAAAACAAAGAAGAGACAAAGAATAGCATACAAAATATTAAACATTAATTATAGTATAGGCTACAGGTAGAAACCTGCGGTCATCTGTGAAACAAATCTTACATAAAGATTAATCAAATCATGATGGTCTCTGTAAAACTGCTTAATCTCCTGGTAATCAGTAGTGCTTTATCAAGGAAATAACAATAGGAAACGCAATCCCTGGAATATTGTATCAACTGGTAGATATATACTCCATATGCAGCCGCTGCTGGAAAATTGCAACACAGAAATGCATTGGTCACAATGGGATTTTGAAATCGTTTCTTAATTCGTAAAGGTAAGATCTAAACCGACCATCATTATCAATTTCTAGATTTGACTCTAAATAGGATGCATGCTTAACTGTATCTGTAATCTTCTTTATATCAAATTCAGTGGGATAGGTGCGATCAACATAATCACCAAACTTTGAATTATTTAATGAAGGAAATCTTTTTATATGGGAATGTATGAAATGTCTTTTACAAATAATTGTCATTTAGTTTTAAATGCTTTAGATTAACATGACTGCCAGAGGTCTTTTGATGCAAAATTAAATTGTAATCTCGCGATGTTATTTTTAGACTTGGCAGAAATGTGAATGTCTTTAACAAATGTTCTCTATTTATTTTTTCAACAGGATGAAAGTTGTGACCTCCACCTTATTTTGTTTTTTTTTTTTTTTTTTTTTTTTGTGATTCAAAGTTAAAAAAAAATGTCTAAAGGTAAAAGGCGATATTTATTTTTTTATTTTGTGGCTTGGCAATTGACGAGTGAACTCAGGTTCCGTGAATCATGTAGTTCATATTACGAATGATAAACTTTCGAATGGCCCATCATCCACAAGGAGGCAAAAACTCATATTGCATAAACCAACCACACAATTGAAAAAAAGCATATTTCTGACATCTTAGATAACGTGGTTTCAAATCTTGTTCTTTCAACGACAAATCGGAGCAAATCAAATATTTTTTTCTTTACGAGAGTGAAATGAACTATCATTTGGTCTTGCGTACAGAGTTGTCTCAATGTCAATCATGCCACTTCTTATTTTTATATCATTCACATATGGTAAAAAAAAAAACATCATAGAATTGGTACGAATTTAAAAAATAGATAAAATAATATATTATTAATCGAATATTATTAAGGATTTGTGATTCGTTAAAACTTAATCACATGTGCATTTGTATTTGCTCAGTTTGCACGCCAATACTGTGTGTTTAGCTTTTCGTAGGTCAAAAACAGCATATTGCACAGGGTATACAGCATGTTACTAAAAATAGATTCTAGAAATCCCCAATTTTACATTGTTCATGCAATAGTTGTTGATTAATAATATAACAATTGTAGCCTTTGGTTGAGGTCAATACGATGTTATATCGACCAAGAGAAGCATATCGACCTCGGACTTCGTCCTCAGTCAATATGCTTCTCTTAGGTCGATATAACCTCGTATCGACCTCATACAAAGGCTATAATTGTATAATATTAATATGAGGACAAAAAATGCCAAACAAGTCATATACTCTGTACTTAGAGATATCACTACCAACTTTACTGCACCAGATGAGTATTTAAACAACTGATGCCTCTTCAGTCATGCTCGAGGCAAAAATATTTGAAGTATGTTTATATATGCGAGTTGAATTGTTCAATCTAAGAATTTTTTACTTATTTTGTAATTAATGATAGTTGGTTTAGACTGCTGCTTATGTACTGATTTCAGAATGATTAACTGTGGAAGGTAGCTAACATTGATCCATTGCCAATAGTACATGCTGCATTCATTTACAAAAAGGAATTACCAATTGAACATTCGAAGAAGTTTCCATATTATTGCAAGTTAAAACGTGCTATTTTCATTTTATACTTTCAATATAATACTTTTTGTATTGATTTAAAAAGTGTACCCTTCAGACACCTAAACCAAAGAACAGACTATTTTGCTATCTTGTTTTTCTTTATTTTTAGACGAAATTATTAACCTCCAATCGGGGCCATAAATTTGTTTTGCCTTATATCTGGACCAAGACATTTTTAATAGAGAGACCACCAGATTTTCTTTATAGTAGTAAAGTACGAAGAGAGATTCAAAACTGTTTGCCGTATCTTCCACATCTTTTGGGAATTTATAGTGTTTAATCTTGAACTTGTTTTGGATTTGGCCTTTCAACTGCTTTGATTCTAACGCCACTGGTATTTAGTAGAAACGCGTGTCTGGCGTACCAAATTATCAGTTTGATATCTCTGATGAGGTTTTTTTTCTAATATCTAAAACAGCTATTTTATTTATTGCAATGTTCGTCTCAACACCGGTATCATTATAATAAAACCTGACAATCGCCTCGATGATCGCACGCCTTGAACGAACATACATATGAAAGCAGGTTGTTGATCCCAGGAGGCTAGCATTAATTTAATCGCATTTCTTTTTCCGTCCATTGGAATCGAATCTTGAATTTCCAGAAACAACGAGTATGTTCAATGAATAACTTATGAGAATTTTTCCTTTTATTACTTTTCAATAGGATTTTCTTCAGTACAATACCAGCATTGTCCTGTTTTCATGTTGTAAATCAGATCAGGCAAGTTATGTTGTAAAAGGGGATGGAGGTGCAGGGTGCCCGGGCCCCCGCTCGTGGAGCTACATTTATGGTTAATACAGACTTTTTTACCTGTTCCACTCCAAATGTTGCCTTTTGCCCCTCTCCCCCCACCACCACCACCACCACCACCACCACCATTTAAAATTCCTGGATCCACATCTGGATTCATAGTCATATGACGATTAGACCTGATTCAGTATTCTTGTTTTTTAATCAGGTCAGCTTTATACTGAAGAATGACCTTTAACAAAGAGTTAATTAACTTCCTTATGATATAAATAAGAATCAATTACTTTCACAAATATCGGTAGTAATAAGATTTAACAAATAACTGATAAGCTATAACCAGTGACGACATATTTGGTTTAAAGGAGGTAAAAAAGAAATGAACGTTATTGTTTACAATTTATTTTAGATTTTTGTTTGTTTTTCTTTTTTGCGCTCAACTGATCCGGACAAATGTAAGCTATAATTGTTACCACTAACTCTTGACGTTTTGTCGTAAATTTGTTTTGAGAGCAAGAAAGCATTATATGTTTATGTGAGAAGATTCAATGCTTTTAGGTTGCTTTCAGTGACTGTAATAAAAAAAACAAAAGATATGGGTTATCAATCCATGACACAAAATCAATACATGCACAGCAAAAAACCCACAAAAAGCAAAGGAACAGCGCTTTTATTGCTGTTCTTCATCTCAAAGTCACGATTAGGCCTTCAACACGGAGCAAAACAACTCTCACATCACTGCAAGTTTAAGACGGCCCCTAGCACCGGCTTGAGCGGATTTTTTGCTTAAATAATGTAAGCATACTATATATTTTTATGTATAGTCCGTACTGTTTACTTTTGTATGTGTTTTGTTGTTCCTTGCACCAATTTTATATTTTTCTGGACTTGATATTCCATCGAAAGAGATAAAATGACGAGAGGTTGAGTAGTACAAGACCAGTACGTCGCCACATATTACTGTATCTGTTCAAATTTAGTCAGCAATAAATGATTGTCTTTATCGTTTGTATGGAACGCCAAAACTGTCTTGTTATGCCCATTTTCATTATATGATGTGCATTTACCTTTATATGATGTGCACCTGTCATTATATTGTGTGCAAACACCTTTATATGGTGTTCAGTTGACATTATATGATGTGCAAATATCCTTATATGATGTGCAAACATTCTTATATGATGTGCAAATATCCTTATATGATGTGCAAATATACTTATATGATGTGCAAATATACTTATATGGTGTGAAAATGTACTTATATGATGTGCAAATGTACTTATATGATGTGCAAATATACTTATATGATATGCAAATATACTTATATGATGTGCAAATGTACTTATATGATGTGCAAATATACTTATATGATGTGCAAATGTACTTATATGATGTGCAAATGTACTTATATGACGTGCAAATATACTTATATGATGTGCAAACATACTTATATTATGTGCAAATATCCTTATATGATGTGGATTTTCCCTTATATTATGTGCAAACATACTTATATTATGTGCAAATATCCTTATATGATGTGGATTTTCCCTTATATTATGTGCAAACATCTTTATATGATGTGCTTCTGTCATTATATTATGTGCATGTAACATTATATGATGTGGTTCGGATTACTTCATTATATGATGTCAAAACGTACTGATATGATGTGCTTTCATCGTTGTTATGGTCAATAAACATGATTACGATTAGATCGATTACTGTCTACGTCATAATTGATTCCGATCTGCTTCTCCGGAATTACTATAAACCCGGCTCAAATCTGTAACTATTGTGTGGAAAATGGAAGAGATAAGCCTTGGCACGTTAGTACATCGTTTTAAAGATGAACAAATCACATCTGATATTGTTGGGAAATTGTCAATATATGAATTACAAAGTTTAAAATTAACTAACGGGTCTACAATAATGAACCTAGTGATACGGTTAAAGTTATTAAATTATGGGTCCTAGACTGTGTACTGAGAACCTGGAGTTCAAATAATTCATCTACCAGAGGATATTCTACATTTTTTTGTTTTGAAAGCAAGTTTACTGTTTCTGATCTAGCAGCTCCAGCCTCGTATCAGCTTCCGAAAGTGCAATTTAATAAAAGTCAACGTTTCAAACATTTCGGAGGGAGATTTAGATCCATTAATACAGGAGCTAGTTGACAAATTTCCTGCTATGGTGAAAATATGATAAAAACATTTTATTGCAAATCAAAACGTTGGGTTCGTTGTTCGGTTGTTTGAATGAAGTCGAGTGCATTTTATTGATAAATTGAAGCGGATGGACAAGAACATGTGACGTTACTGCACTGATATATGACGTCAGTTGAACATTCGAAGAAGTTTCCATATTATTGCAAGTTAAAACGTGCTATTCATTTTATACTTTCAATATAATACTTTTGTATTGGTTTAAAAAGTGTACCCTTCAGACACCTAAACCAAAGAACAGACTATTTTGCTATCTTGTTTTCTCTATTTTTAGACGAAATTATTAACCTCCAATCAGGGCCATAAATTTGTTTTGCCTTATATCTGGACCAAGACATTTTTAATAGAGACCACCAGATTTTCTTTATCGTCGTAAAGTACGAAGAGAGATTCAAAACTGTTTGCCGTATCTTCCACATCTTGAGGGAATTTATAGTGTTTAATCTTGAACTTGTTTTAGATTTGGCCTTTCAAGTGCTTTGATTCTAACGCCACTGGTATTTAGTAGAAACGCGTGTGGCGTACCAAATTATCAGTTTGATATCTCTGATGAGGTTTTTTCTAATATCTAAAACAGCTATTTTATTTATTGCAATGTTCCTCTCAACACCGGTATCATTATAATAAAACCTGACAATCGCCTCAATGATCACACGCCTTGAACGAACATACATACGAAAGCAGGTTGTTGATCCCAGGAGGCTAGCATTAATTTAATCGCATTTCTTTTTCCGTCCATTGGAATCGAATCTTGAATTTCCAGAAACAACAGTATGTTCAATAAAAACTTATGAGAATTTTTCCTTTTATTACTTTTCAATAGGATTTTCTTCAGTACAATACCTGCATTGTCCTGTTTTCATGTTGTAAATCAGATCAGGCAAGTTATGTTGTAAAAGGGGGTGGGGGTGCAGGGTGCCCGGGCCCCCGCTTATGGAGCTACATTTATGGTTAATACAGACTTTTTACCTGCTCCACTCCAAATGTTGCCTTTTGCCCCTCCCCATTAAAATTCCTGGATCCACATCTGGATTCATAGTCATATGACGATTAGACCCGATTCAGTATTCTTGTTTTTAATTAGGTTAGCTTTATACTGAAGAATGACCTTTAACAAAGAGTTAATTAACTTCCTTATAATATAAATAAGAATCAATTACTTTCACAAATATCGGTAGTAATAAGATTTAACAAATAGCTGATAAGCTATAACCAGTGACGACATATTTGGTGTAAAGGAGGTAAAAAAGAAATGAACGTTATTGTTTACAATTTATTTTAGATTTTTGTTTGTTTTTCTTTTTTGCGCTCAACTGATCCGGACAAATGTAAGCTATAATTGTTATCACTAACTCTTGACGTTTTGTCGTAAATTTGTTTTGAGAGCAAGAAAGCTTTATATGTTTATGTGAGAAGATTCAATGCTTTTAGGTTGCTTTCAGTGACTGTAATAGAAAAACAAAAGATATGGGGTATCAATCCATGACACAAAATCAATACATGCACAGCAAAAAACCCACAAAAAGCAAAGGAACAGCGCTTTTATTGCTGTTCTTCATCTCAAAGTCACAATGAGGCCTTCAACACGGAGCAAAACAACTCTCACATCACTGCAAGTTTAAGACGGACCCTAGCAACGGCTTGGGCGGAATTTTTTGCTTAAATAAGGTAAGCATACTATATATTTCTATGTATAGTCCGTACTGTTTACTTTTGTATGTGTTTTGTTGTTCCTTGCACCAATTTTATATTTTTCTGGACTTGATATTCCATCGAAAGAGATAAAATGACAAGAGGTTGAGTAGTACAAGACCAGTACGTCGCCACATATTAATGTATCTGTTCATGTTTAGTCAGCAATAAATGATTGTCTTTATTGTTTGCATTTATTTTCTTTCTGGGGTGTGGGTCAGTCCATCTATTCCGTATATAGGCAAGGATTTCCGATCACGCCTGCGTGAAGATTTTCCAGAATGACCACATCCACAAGTCCATTGCAGTTGCGTGCCTTTACGGTAGTCTCGCATGTTGAGACAAAATTTCTGGTCAGTTGACTCACACCAGTTCTATCACGCGATCTTTGTGGTGTAATTAATCACGTCTCTTTCCTGTCTACACTTCAGATTGTTTGATTTTTTTTTTTGTGTTAACGCCACTTTCTGCACTATTTGCTATATTGTTGCGGCAAGTTTTTATTGGCGCTCCAGGAAGCCGAAGAGGATCGCCGACCTTTGGCAAGAAAAATTGAAATCCTAGTCGATGAAAGTTGGGAGTCGAACGCACGTCCGGGATTGGAATTCACAACCTCAGTGTTGACAGGTAGTGATACTGTACTTAGACAACTCGGTCATCGAGGCCCCTATGAACTTCTGCATTACAGTGTATAACATTATTATTTTAATAAGCTCGTCTCTACGAATAAACTTTTGAAACGGGCGGGTGACAGTCAAATTAATCAAAAACGAATTAAATGCAGCCATATAATTTGGTGCATATTTATCTTCAGTGAATTGACAATACGCAATGAACTGGAGCTTCATGTGAGCCATATTTCCCGCCAGTCAGGTAGTCTGATGAACTGAAGCCTCATGTGATCCATATTTCCCGCCAATCAGTGGGTCTGATGAACTGCATGAAGTCTCATGTGATCCATATTTCCCGCCAATCTGCGGGTCTGATGAATTGAAGCCTCATGTGATCAATTTTTGATTTTCCCGCCAAACAGTATGTCTGATATAAGATATATGAGGATATTTTACTCTCCACCTATGTTTGTCGAGCCTGTAACATTTATGTCGCAAAAGCGAGACATAGCGATCCTAGATTCCGTCGTCGGCGTCTACAATTAGGTTCAGTGGTTGAAGTTTTTTAGACATCAGTATCTTTGTCAAACCTTAAGAAATTTGGACAGAAGCTTGTTTATGACCAAAAGACAGTATCCAGAGCAAAAATTTGAAAATATTTATTTTCATTTTCCGTATTTTACTAATTAAAGGCCTTTTATAGTTGACTATCACTACAAAAGTCTAAAAGTCTGAAAAGACCAGTTTTGTCTTGATTTGCATGAACTTTTACTCGACATTCTCCAAAAGTATGACTCGTGTCTTAATTTTTCTTGACAAATTCTCATTTATATTAAATTTGTATGAAATTTACTCGACATATTCTCGACATTCTGAATATGGTCTTAAAATTTCTTGACAAATTCTTGACATTTGAATACTGTCTTGATATTTCTCGACATATTCTCGACATTCTTATTTTTCTTAGTATGGCTAGACACATTCTGAACATTTTGAATTGTGTCTTAAATTTACTTGACAGTTCTGAGTTTTACAAATCATGACCAATATTCATGATATAACTTTAATCTTTATTTCTCTTTATATGATATACTGTTGTTCCAAGTTACACTTCTTACAACAAAAATAAAAGTTGTGCATGTAAAATAATTGAAAATTTGGGTATATAAATATTTTACAAATGCAAATATGGCTATGAAATCTAAAGTATAAAATGATTCAAATGAGGGTGTGTTGATATAAAACAATTTGAATGTGGGTTTTAAATAATTACAAATTTTGATTCCTAAATCTTATAAATTATATGATTAAAACCAATCATACTGTAGACATATTTCATTCTACATTCATAATATTCAATGTTGATATGGTAAATAATTATTATACCAAAATGTGGTTTATATAAATAGCAAATTATGATGGTATACAAATCATTCATTTAACAGAAGAAAAATTTGTGTAATGTCATCTGTTGGAATATATATATTAAGTATTACACATGGACAGGATGTTCCCCATAAAATTAAGGTATTCCACACCCAAGAGTACACGCAACTGTCAAATAGAAATTACTGCTTTACCTGTAATCAGCCATACAACTTATCAGTTGACCGAACATGCCACTACAATTTAAAAGTTTGTTGATAGATGAAAATGAAAATCATCATTTTGATGAAAAAATTGAATCAAAATGGATTTTTTCATCAAAATTATGAAGTTAATTATTTTAACATAAAAGCAAATTGAATAATTCCCAAATATTAAAAGAAAATTATTATCTACTCCAGGAATAATAAAAAAAATGTATTTATAATGGGTTCCATCAATGATTTCTGTAGAAATCATTGGTCTTATGAAATGGATCTCAAACAGACATGCACAATATAGTTCTAAACATTCGTTTTCTTTTCAGGAAGGAGTTATCACAAATATTTATTTTGATAAAAATTATAAAATTCAACACTAAAATTTGAATAAAAATGTTTTGGGTTGTTCTAAAAATGAATAAGGTTTTGAATCAAGATGGGAACAAATTCTTTGACCTAAACGAAAGCCCCCTTTTTAGCTCACCTGGCCCGAAGGGCCAAGTGAGCTTTCTCATCACTTGGCGTCCGTCGTCCGTCGTCGTCCGTCGGCGTCCGTCGTCGTCCGTCGTCGTTAACTTTACAAAATCTTCTCCTCTGAAACTACTGGGCCAAATTTAACCAAACTTGGCCACAATCATCATTAGGGTATCTAGTTTAAAATTGTGTCCGGTGACCTGCCAAACTAACCAAGATGGTCGCCAAGGCTAAAAATAGACCATAGGGGTAAAATGTATATTTTGGCTTATAACTCTGAAACCAAAGCATTTAGAGCAAATCTGACGTGGGGTAAAATTGTTGATCAAGTCAAGATCTATCTGCCCTGAAATTTTCAGATGAATCGGACAATGGGTTGTTGGGTTGCTGCCCCTGAATTAGTAATTTTAAGGATTTTTTTCCGTTTTCGGTTATTATCTTGAAAATTATTATAGATAGAGATAAACTGTAAACAGCAATAATGTTCAGCAAAGTAAGATCTACAAATAAGTCAAATGATCAAAATGGTCAGTTGACCCTTAAGGAGTTATTGCCCTTTAAAGTAATTTTTACCAATTTTTGTAAATTTTTGTAATCTTTACAAAATCTTCTCCTCTGAAACTACTGGACCAAATTCAACCAAACTTAGCCACAATCATTATTAGGGTAATTAGTTTAAAAATATGTGCGGTGACCCAGCCAATCAACCAAGATGGCTGCCATGGCTAAAAATAGAACATAGTGGTAAAATGTAGATTTTGGCTTGTAACTCTGAAACCAAAGCATTTAAAGCAAATCTTACAGGGATTAACTTGTTAATCAAGTAATTATCTATCTGCCCTCAAATTTTCAGATGAATTGGACAACAGGTTGTTGGGTTGCTGCCCTGAATTGGTAATTTTAAGGAAATTTTGCCGTTTTTGGTTATTATCTTGAAAATTATTACAGATAGAGATAAACTGTAAACAGCAATAATGTTCAGCAAAGTAAGATCTTCAAATAGGTCAACATGATCAAAATGGTCAGTTGACCCTTAAGGAGTTATTGCCCTTTAAAGTAATTTTTACCAGTTTTTGTAAATTTTGTAATCTTTTACAAAATCTTCTCCTCTGAAACTACTGGACCAAATTCAACCAAACTTAGCCACAATCATTATTAGGGTACTTAGTTTAAAAATTTGTGCGGTGACCCAGCCAACCAACCAAGATGGCTGCCATGGCTAAAAATAGAACATAGGGTAAAATGTAGATTTTGGTTTGTAACTCTGAAACCAAAGCATTTAAAGCAAATCTTACAGGGATTAACTTGTTTATCAAGTAAATTTCTATCTGCCCTCAAATTTTCAGATGAATTGGACAACTGGTTGTTGGGTTGCTGCCCTGAATTGGTAATTTTAAGGAAATTTTGCCGTTTTGGTTATTATCTTGAAAATTATTACAGATAGAGATAAACTGTAAACAGCAATAATGTTCAGCAAAGTAAGATCTTCAAATAAGTCAACATGACCAAAATGGTCAGTTGACCCCTAAGGAGTTATTGCCCTTTATAGTCAATTTTACAATTTTCATTAATTTGGTAAATTTTGGTAGTTTTACAAAATGTTTTCCTTTTGTAATTTTCTTTTCTGAAACTGCAGTAGAAAATCAATATAGAAAACAATCTACTAATGAACTGGCAATAAAATAATTGATAATTCTATAACATGAAAAAAACACATTAATACCTGATGATGGTGTTTCTTTCTTTACATTGAAAATGATGTCACAACTATAATCCCGAACAATAGGTCGAATGTCAGATATGTTTCAGTACTTTGGCTTCATTTTCTACAGATTCCGAAGTGCAAATGATGCTTGAATTCCTACACTAATTTATACAGACTTCATCCCCTTTCACAGGTAATGCCTGCCTCATATTATATTTAAAACTTTAATAGAATATCAGAAATTTTGAGAAAATTAATCAACCATGCAAGATCTAAAACTTAATTAATATTGTTCAAATTGTCAATTAACTATTAAAAAAAAAATTCTCATTAAAAAAATATAGTTCTTCATTTTATATTTTATCAGAAGTTTAGGGAAAAAAATTGAATTTAATTGTGTCCCTTGTTCTCATTTCCTGGGATAAATCCAATACAAATTAAAGTATTGGTATTGAATTAATATTTAAGAAATATTTCAAACCTTACCATTTTCTTCACAAGAATGAAGACCATATTTTCAGTGTCATGAGTATCAGTCATCATATTTGTTGTACTTTGTTGTTTAAAAGTTGAATACAAAAAGATCAACAAAGCAATTCAAAACCACTTGAATTTTGCAACAACAAATGAGAGTTTTAACGACCTCAGCTGGCTATACAACCCTTGCACAATCAACTGAATTTTGCAGAAATCATTAATAGGAAAGATTGCCCTTAAATGATAATTTTTATTACCTTTTGTTTGTTTTTTTGGGGGTGTTGCGCAACAACAAAACTTCACAACAAACTTTCTCATCACTTCGCATTTCTCGTTAGATAAATTTTACAAAATTCTCCCTGAAACTACTGTCATATTAAACCAAACTTGGTTTAATCACCACTAGGATATCCAGGGACCACTGTGTATGATGACCCTGCCTGCCAACATGGCACATATGGCTGAAATAAAACATAGGTTTCAAATGCACTTTTAGTCTTATATCTCTAAAACTAAACGACAGTACAACAGTTGCATTTATCATGCATCAATTGTAAATAAAAATATCAGGTGAGCGACACAGGGTCCTTGGAGCCTCTAGTTTTTATCCACATAAACCCAAAAGATGAATTGTGGGGTCCAAAAGAGACACATGGTCACATTTTAAAACTGCCTATAAGACACCTATTTTAGTAAAGCAAATTTGACTGGCAGTTTTGCGAACAGCAAAAATCTAAATGCTGTTTGTTAGTAACTTTGACTTATATTCCAAGTGAAAACAATTAATTAAATGTTTAATTAAAATAAATCAAAATTAAACTACATGGGGAATTATTCAGGGTATTCCAACTTAGTTGCACCAAAAGGGTATCTTACAATACCAAATTGATCCTTGATTCTTCAAAGTTTAGCCATAATAAAAAGGAGTAAATAACAGCATTAGAATGTCATAAACAGTGCAGAATAAGCTTTTGTAGTGTATGCGATAGGGTTTTTCTCATTGTTGAATGCCGTACGATGACCTATAGTTTTTTAACTTCTATGTCATTTGATCTCTGGTGTAGAGTTGTCTCATTGGCAATCATACCACATCTTATTATATATACTGTTTTTATTTTACAGTTAACATTCAGATTCAGCCTTAGGTTAAAGTCTTTCTGTCATCAATACCATAAGATTTTACTAAAATTGGACAGAAGCTTTTTTATGATCAAAAGAAATTATCCAGAGCAAAATTTAGAAAATATTTATTTCCATTTTTTGATATTTTACTGGTAAATGACTGTCACTTTTTAACAGTAAGCAAATAGATAAAAGTCTAGGGTTAATGTTTGTTTAACATCAATTACTTTGACAAACCTTCATAGAATTGCATAGGCGGATCCAGGGGGGCCTGGGGGACCGGGCCCCCCTTTTGTGGGAAAAATTTGGTTGATTATATAGGGAATCACTGAAGAATGACTAGAGCGGGCCCCCCCCTTAGGTCAGTCAGCGGGCCCTCCTTATGAAAAGTTCTGGATCCGCCACTGTAATTTTATGAAACTTTGGCTGGAGCTCGTTTATGATAAAGAGATAATGTTTGAAGCAAAATTTAGAAAACATTTATTTAATTTTTCCGTATTCTTCTGATAAATGGACTTATTTTTTTTCTTAGTTACAAACTTTTGAAAATATATAGATTTCATTTCAAGTATTTTACTTCTTGGACCGAAGGTAATCTTCAAGATCAAGATCAATAAATAGCATCTAAAGAAAAGATTGATTTTTTTTTTAATTCTGCATTTGACGAATAAATAGGCTCACTTTTTACAGTCAAAATTACACTTTTACACTCAGAGGCGGATTTAGAGGGTTTTTCAGGGGGCCCGGGCCCCCCCTTTTGTGGTAAAAATTTGGTTGATTATATAGGGAATCACTGAAGCATGACTGGAGCGGGCCCCCTCTTAGGCAGTCAGTGGGCCCCCACTTATGAAAATTTCTGGATCCGCCACTGACACTGACAGCAACAATTAATCGCAGGCGGAACCCTTTACGAATTTTTAATATGTTTTAAACTTCCGGTCTCAGATGTCAGATATTAAGAAAGCTTACAATTTACAACTCTCGTTAACGCCGTGTGTCGCATAGGGCGCAAGCCTTCCATCTGAGTCTGTGTGCTGCTTGTTGTTGAACTTCTCCTTAATTAAGCAAACTCAACATTAAGCAAGCTATACAAACGGAACTTGGTGTACAGACCTGACAATGTATTCATGTTTTTAATCAAGTCAACTTTATAATGAAGAGTGATCTTTAACAAAAACTTAATTAACTTATTTATGATATAAATAAGTATCAATTACTTTCACAAATATCGATTTAACAAATAACTGATAAGCATTATCCAGTGACGACATATTTTTGATTGCATTGGGCTATTCCAGAAATAGTCCCCCCTTTATGAAAGACATGCAAAGTCAATTTTTTTTTCGTAGGAGAAATTTGTTTAGATTTTGAAAAAATGTCTGGATTTCCACTTATATACATGTATATTTTTCAAACTAAATTTTTTATTGAAACCAAAATAATCTGGAAATCCAGTGCCTTCCATAGGGTTTATTAACAAAAAATTGTCTGGAAATTCCAGTTTCTTGCATAAGGGGGGTTATTTCTGGAATTGCCTTATTCTAGTTTAATAAAACGTTAAAATTAAAAAGAAATGAAAGTTATTGTTGACAATTTGTTTTAGATGTTTGTTTGTCTTTTTTGCTCAGTTGATCCAGACAAATAATAGCTATTGTTATCACTAAGTCTTGACGTACGATTTGTCATAAACTTGTTTTGAGAGCAAGAAAGCATTCTTTTTATGTGAACAGATTCAATGCTTTGAGCTTGCATTCAGTGACTGTAAACATTCTATTTATTTCTATGTATAGTCTGTATTGTTTGCTTTTGTATGTGTTTTGTTGTTCCTTGCGCCAATTTTATGTTTTTCTGAACTTGATATTCCCCATCGAAAGAGATAAAATGGAGAGAGGTTGACTAGTATACGACCAGTACGTCGCCACATATTACTGTATCTGTTCATGTTTAGCAATTAGTGATTGTCTTTATTGTTTGCATTTATTTTCTTTCTGGGAGCGTGGGTCAGTCCATCTATTTCGTAAGTAAATAAGAATACATTAGAATTCCGCAAAATTAGGTCACTGACCCACATTTACACTTCATTGAAATAATTAGCGATCATTTATCGGTTATTGAAAGAGAACAGAATATACCAAAGAGGTAATCAAAAACTAACAACACCATGACAAATAAAAAAAACTGACAACACCATGGCAATAGAAAAACTGACAAAACCATGACCAATAGAAAAACTGACAACACCATGACAATAGAAAACTGACAACACCATGACCAATAGAAAAACTGACAAAACCATGACAATAGAAAAACTGACAACACCATGACCAATAGAAAAACTGACAACACCATGACAATAGAAAAACTGACAAAACCATGACCAATAGAAAAACTGACAACACCATGACCAATAGAAAAACTGACAAAACCATGACCAATAGAAAAACTGACAACACCGTGACCAAAAGAAAGTCTAACAACACCATGACCAATGGAAAAACTAAAGTCGAAGACAACACCATAACCAATAGAAAAACTAACAACACCATTACCAATGGAAAAACAGCGAATAAACAAACATACAACCTACAGAACACAGCAAGGAAAACTAAAGTCGAAGACAACACCATGACCAATAGAAAAACGGCGAAAAGACAAACATAAAACCCACAGCAAGGAAAACTAAAGTCGAAGACAACACCATTACCAACAGAAAAACAGCGAAAAGACAAACATACAACCCACAACACGCAACAAGGAAAACTAAAGTCGAAGACAACACCATGGCCAATAGAAAAACGGCGATAAGACAAACATAGAACCCACAACAAGGAAAACTATAGTCGAAGACAACACCGTGGCCAATAGAATAAAGAGCTGCGCCATGAGCGCATGATACGCCCGTCGCTTTTTCAACGAATAAAGTTCCATAACAATGTCATATTGTTATGATATTGTAACTATCATATTTATTTAGTTGGCCTAATTTGTTTTGTGTGGCCTATTGTATACATTGTGTACAAAATAGTATACATTGTGTTACAACTATGCAGTTTAGAATTCACTGGAACAATCACTGATACTCATGGAATGATTAGAACTTTCTATTTCACTTACATAACGTTTCCAGAATTATCATAACAAAAGATGCGTAATTTATATTTCTAGCGTTGTATAGAAGTTTCCGTTTGAGTATTTAAATGCAGACCCAAAAGTTAGTTGAATATAGAGATTTAGACATGGACATAAATAGACTTAGACATCGATAGACATCAACATTCTCAGCAGTTGGATTGACACTTTTATTTACAAACTACATCTTACTAGATTGTGACCAATTGGATATACTATTCTGTGGATTCAGAGAAGATTTCGGATAAAGATAAAAGATTGGACATATATTTTGACAGTTAAGTTGACATGTCTTTTATGTAATACTTCTTGTAAACTTGTGTATAATAAATCTTGTTAAATTTTATTATTGATTTGTGTCTTTTGTTGGCTACAATTAAAGGCGTTTTTCTGGCATAACAGAAATTGGGGCTTGTCCGGGAGAACGTTGATATCTTATTAAAATTTTTTTCAGTATTTTATTAGAACTAGCCAACAAAATTCTACAATATGGCATTTGATGCCGGTAAATTTTGAAAACGCCAGACCTGGAAGGGTTTGATAATTTAAAGAAAGAGGAATTAGTGTTGCTTGCTAAACATCTGAAATTAGACTTTAGAGTATCTATGAGAAAACAAATTATAAAAAATTGGTAATAGATAAATTAGTTGACTCAGAAATTTTGGTGAAGAGGCTCTTGAACTCAAGGTAGAAAATGTTGATGCTTTCAAATTAAAACAGCTGGAATAAGAACACGAACTTAAATTAAAACAATTAGAAAAGAAGAAAGACAGGCAGAACTTGAAATGAAGGAAAGGTTAGAGATAGAGAAAAAGAAAAGAAGAAAGGTTAGAAATGGAGAAAAAGAAAAAGAAGATGAATTTAAATTAAATTAAAACAAGATGAATTGAAGTTAAAACAGGCAGAACTTGAAATGAGGAAAGGGTAGAGATTGAGAAAATGAAAATTGAAATGGCAAAAGAAGAAAGCAACACTAAATTCCAATCAAAATCAGAACATTTTAATTTTGATGCAGCAAAAAATATACGTTTGGTTCCAAAATTTTGTGAAAAAACAGTTGACAAATTTTTTCCACAGTTTGAGAAAATTGCTCAAAATTTGAAATGGCCGAAGCCTTTTGGACTACAATGCTGCAAAGTGTTTTCGAGGGCAAGGCCGCTGAAATTTACTCAGCACTTTCATCAGAAAATAGTTCTGATTATGACAAGGTTAAAAAGGTTTTAAAAGCTTATGAGCTAGTGCCAGAAGCATATAGACAGAAATTTAGGTCTTATAAAAAGTTTGATTCACAAACCTATGTTGAATTTGCTAGGAAAAAGAAGATCTATTTGATAAATGGCTTACGTCAAAGAAAATAGATAAAAATTTTGATAATTCAAGACAATTGATGTTATTAGAAGAGTTCAAGCAGTGTGTTCATTTAGACTTAAAACACATTTAGATGACAAAACTGTTGAGACATTACAAGATGCAGCTGTTATTTCCGATAATTATACCGTTTCACATAAGAGAAGTTTCAAAGGTCAAAATTTTAATACTTCAGTGGAAATTACAAGAATCAAAGCACTGAGCGTACTGATAGTAAGCCTGTTGCACAGAATAAGAGTCAGTCTAGTTATAATATGTCTAGTCCAAAATTTGATACTTTTTAGAAGAAGTCACTGACTTGTGCTTATTGTAAAAGAATAGTCACCTGATGGCTGATTGTTTTAGACTCCAGAAGAAGAATGAAAGAGATAATAAGCCCAAGACCAGTGCTTGTACGACACCCCGTGTTACCAACACGTTGGAATGTCCTGCGAGTCAGGCTTTTAAGTCCAGTTTTTGTGATTACATGGAGGATTATAAACCCTTTATGTCTGATGGGTTTGTTTCTATTGTTGATAATACTACTCTTCAGCCTATTAAGATTTTACGGGACACTGGAGCTTTTCAGTCTTTATTGTTAGAAGGTGTGTTGCCTTTGTCCGAGGAGACTTCTGTTGGTGCCTCCGTTTTGTTACAAGGTGTGGAGTTAGGTTGTATAGATGTTCCCTCCATCGTATTTATCTGATGTCAGATTTGATTACTGGACCAGTTGTTGTGGGTGTTCGTCCTAATCTCCCTGTTGAGGGTGTTTCATTATTGCTAGGAAATGATCTAGCTAGGAACAAAGTGGTTGCTGAACCAATTGTTACCAGTGAACCGGTGGTGGATGTTAAATCACCTGAAGATGATGCTGAACTGTATCTAGCTTGTGTCGTTACTAGGGCGATGGCTGAAAACAACAAAATAAGGATTTGCAAGAAGACCAGTTTGATTACATGGTCCTTTCTGACACCTTTCTAGCCGACATTGAAGGTCCCGGTAGCTCAGAGAAGGCCGTCATAAGACCACCTAATATTAGCAAGAATGTAATGATGCCTTGGCCAGACGTAAACAGCCATTCATTAGACCGAAGGAAATTTGTCGAAGAACAAAATAAAGACCCTGAGGTTCTTCAGCTCTGCAAGAGGGCTCAACCACAGAAAGAAGCAGACAAAGTGGCCGAATGCTATTACCATCAAGACGGCATTTTAATGAGAAAGTGGAGGCCCCTGATGTTACCCCTGAGGAGGAATGGAGAGTGGTATACCAAGTGGTGGTGCCTAGAGTTTATAGGCAAGACATTATTGGTCTTGCTCATGACACCCCTTGCATGGCTGGACACTTAGGTATAAGGAAGACCTGCCTTAAGATCTTGCAGCATTTCTACTGGCCATGACTTAGAAATGATGTCGCAGAATACTGCAAATCATGCCATATATGCCAGGTTGTTGGTAAGCCTAACCAGAAAATACCACCAGCACCACTTCTGCCTATTCCAGCCTTTGAAGAAACTTTTAGCCGAGTACTCATTGATTGCGTTGGACCTTTACCGAAGACCAAGACTGGAAATGCGTATTTATTGACAATCATGTGTACCTCCACTCGCTTTCCTGAGGCTATTCCGTTAAGGAATATCAAGACACCTACTATTGTCAAAGCTCTGATCAAATTTTTCACGCTAGTAAGACTTCCAAAGTCTATTCAGTCCGACCAGGGTTCAAATTTCATGTCAGGTTTATTTCAGCAAGTCGTGTACCAGTTAGGGATTGCTCAGTATAGGTCAAGTGCTTATCATCCAGAATCTCAAGGTGCCTTAGAACGTTTTCATCAAACATTGAAGAACATGATCAGAACTTTTGTCTTCAATTTGACAGGGATCGGGATGATGGTGTTCACTTTTACTTTTGCGGTCCGAGAGGCTGTTCAAGAATCCCTTGGTTTTAGTCCCTTTGAGTTGGTATTTGGTCACACTGTAAGGGACCTTTAAAATTGATTAAGGAAAATGGCTTACTGAACACACTGACTTGAATATTCCAGACTATGTATCTAGATTTAAAGAAAAATTGTATACTGCTTGTCAAATTGCTCAGAACAATTTAAAACTGTTCAGAATAAGATGAAAATATGGTATGATAAAGATGCCAGGGACAGATTTTTGAGCCTGGTGATAAGGTACTTGTATTTTGCCAGTCCCTGGACATCCATTACAAGCTAAATATTGTGGTCCTTATACCATAGAGAGTAAAATTAATGATTTGAATTATATTGTAAAACACCAGATCGGCGTAAACAAAATAGAGTGTGTCACATTAATATGCTAAAACCATATTTTGAGCGTACTAATGAAGGTGAGAGTAAAGCAGTTGCCACTTTAGCCATGGTTAAATTGGAGAACAATCATGACAAACCAGATATAATTGAACCACCTTTTAGTTCTAAAACTATGGAAGAGACGGTTAGATTGAAAATTCAGAAATTTTGTCAAATTTAGATTCAAAACTTGCACATCTGTCTTTTGATCGTAGAGAAAATTAAAAGATTTGGTATTTTCTTTTAAAAATCTTTTCCCAGATGTGCCAAACAAAACCACTGCTGTTTGTCATGATGTCGATGTAGGTGATGCTTCTCCAATTAAGCAACATCCTTACCGGCTCAATCCACTCAAACTTGAATATATGAGACAAGAAATTAAATATATGCTTGACAATGATATTATTGAGCCGAGTAACAGCGAATGGAGCTCTCCTTGTCTCCTTGTGCCCAAACCAGATAAAACCTTTCGTTTTGTAACTGATTTCAGAAAAGTAAATTCTGTTTCAAAATCTGATTCCTATCCGATTCAAGGATAGACGACTGTATTGATAACATTGGAAAAGCAAAATTTGTGAGCAAATTTGATTTATTGAAAGGTTACTGGCAAGTCCCATTGACACAGAGAGCTTGAGAAATATCAGCCTTTGTCACACCAGATGACTTATTTCAATATACTGTAATGCCGTTTGGCATGAAAAGTGCTCAGCTACATTTCAAAGAATGATCAATAATGTTTTAAGGAAAGATTCTAAATTCATCTGGTTTGAAAATTGTCAAAACGCTTTTGAAAATAGCAAATCACTTTTAATTAATAGTCCAGTTCTGATCACTCCAGACTTTGAAAACAATTTAAACTTGCCGTTGATGCAAGCGATGTAGGAGTTGGAGCTGTTTTATATCAAGAGACAGATGATAATGTTGAGAAACCTATATCATATTTTTCTAAGAAATTAGATAAACATCAGAAAATTATTCAACTATTGAAAAGAGTGTTTTGCACTGTTGTCTGTACTTCAACATTTTGATGTATATTTAAATCCAACTGTGCATCCTATTCTTGTTTATACTGATCATAATCCTCTCACCTTCATACATAAAATGAGAAACAAGAACCAGAGATTGACTAGGTGGAGTTTATTGTTACAGGAATATGATGTTATTGTAAAACATATTAAAGGTAAAGATAATGTAATAGCAGATACTTTATCTAGAACTTATTAAAACACTGTGTATATTCTATGTATTTTGTACATATTATTCATGAAAAGTTTTGTTACACTCAAACTTTTTTAAGGGGAGGTGTTATGATATTGTAACTATCATATTTATTTAATTGGCCTAATTTGTTTTGTGTGGCCTATTGTATACATTGTGTACAAAATAGTATACATTGTGTTACAACTATGCAGTTTAGAATTCACTGGAACAATCACTGATACTCATGGAATGATTAGAACTTTCTATTTCACTTACATAACGTTTCCAGAATGATCATAACAAAAGATGCGTAATTTATATTTCTAGCGTTGTATAGAAGTTTCCGTTTGAGTATTTAAATGCAGACCCAAAAGTTAGTTGAATATAGAGATTTAGACATGGACATAGATAGACTTAGACATCGATAGACATCAACATTCTCAGCAGTTGGATTGACACTTTTATTTACAAACTACATCATACTAGATTGTGACCAATTGGATATACTATTCTGTGGATTCAGAGAAGATTTCGGATAAAGATAAAAGATTGGACATATATTTTGACAGTTAAGTTGACATTTCTTTTATGTAATACTTCTTGTAAACTTGTGAATAATAAATCTTGTTAAATTTTATTATTGATTTGTGTCTTTTGTTGGCTACAATTAAAAGGCGATTTTCTGGCATAACAATATCAGAAATTAATAAAAAAAAATTAAAGGGAGCTTATTCTAATAGATATAAACCAGTCACCAAAGTTTCATGAAAACTGCTTAAAGCATTTTTGAGTTATTGTCCAAAAGCTGGAAGATCCCCCCCTTTTTTTATAAATAAAAACCAATAACTCGGAAACGTAAAATCTAAAATTTATAAAAACTCGAAAGGGAGCTTACATGAAAAGATATAAACAATATACTAAAGTTTAATGAAAATTGGTTAAAGTGTTTTGAGTTATTGTCCGAAAACTGGAAAATCCTCCCTTTTTTAATAAATAAAATCCAGTAACTCGGAAACGGAAAATCTAAAAATTATAAGAATCGAAAGGGAGCTTACGTCAATAGATATAAACAATTCACCAAAGTTTCATGAAAATTGGTTAAAGCGTTTTTGAGTTATTGTCCGACATGTTGACGACGGGCGGACGGACAGACGGACGGACGGACGGACAACGGTATACCATAATACATCCCGTAAACGGGCGTATAAAAACGGCGAAAAAACAAACATACAACCCACAACAAGGAAAACTAAAGTCGAAGACAACAGCAGGAACAACAGAAAAAAACGGCGAAAAGACAGACATAAAACCCACAACAAGGAAAACTAAAGTCGAAGACAACACCATGACCAATAGAAAAACGGCGAATAGACAAACATACAACCCACAACACGCAACAAGGAAAACTAAAGTCGAAGACAACATCATGAGCAATAGAAAAACGGCGAATAGACAAACATACAACCCACAACACGCAACAAGGAAAACTAAAGTCGAAGAAAACACCATGAGCAATAGAAAAACGGCGAATAGACAAACATACAACCCACAACACGCAATAAGGAAAACTAAAGTCGAAGACAACATCATGACCAATAGAAAAACGGCGATTAGACAAACATACAACCCACAACACGCAACAAGGAAAACTAAAGTCGAAGAAAACACCATGAGCAATAGAAAAACGGCGAAACTACGAAGATTGTGCAATATGACGCCACTAAACAGGGGCTGAACTCATGTATCCTGGAATTGTAAGTATAGTTCCTGCTTCACTACTATTATCCGTCGTGTTGCTCACGGCAGGTAAACATTCGGGAATATAAAGTAGCATTTGTATATGTGACATGCAGTCTTATAACCGCTAGTACTGTAGGTGTACAGATGCAAGCTTGATATTACATCGGAACAATTTTACATGTGTGTGAAATGCCGTAGCTATACTGTCAGGGGCGGGTCCAGGTGAGGGCGTAATGGGCGTACGCCCCCCCCCCCCTTTAAAAAAATAAATAAAATATACATGCTCCAAGTCAGGAACCGTTGCATTAGTGCATTTCACAATTATATTATGTTTTCTAGCAAAAAAAGGTCCAAAACATTTTTCGCCTCGCTCCGCTCGCCGAAAGATTTGATTCTACGCCCCCTCTTTCAAATATCCTAGAAACGCCTCTGACTGTTACACTGATAGAAATAGGTATAAGAAGCACAAATGTCTCGTCCTAACATTGCATATTTATTACTAGAGAAAATTGTATTTTCACGAAAAAAAAAATGTCTCAAATTTTATTTTAAAAAGCTAAACGGTTTTCTGGGTAATATCTTTTATGTAACAATAATTCATATTTCATCATTTTAAAACTTGTCATGTGTTTTGATGTTGTCCCACTGTCCGTCTAGCTCCTCTCTACACTGGGTGTTATAATGATGAAAATCTATACGCAATATATCTTTATGAGCATAACTACATCTAGACAAAGTTAGTTAACTGGGTCTTTTTATATTCAAAACCTTATATTCAATATCCGTAAGAAAATTCAAATAAAATATCACTTTAATTATTCAAAATATCTGTCATCTTTGATTGTCCTTCGTAGTCCAGTAACACGGACACCAAGAACAACTAGATAAGAATTACTAGTATTCCTATAAACTAAGTGGTGTGTATCATTGCATGCTTTCTTACTCATATAGTTTATATAATTAAATTTTGGTGATAATTTCGATTTTTTTATGTAATATTTTTTTATATATTATATTGTTATAAAAGAGTGAAAAAAAAAGTCATATTAAATAAGATATCTGTGATGATGCCACCCAGCAACTGTATGTGTACATATAAACAATAACATGCACTGAAAAAGATATGGAGTATAGGAATTATATCCTTGACACATATCCTTGAAACAGCAATTGATATTTTGAAATGGCCCAATGTAATAAAAATATTAATAACAATAATAATGGATTCTTTATTTCAAGATTGATTGTTGGTTGCTTAACGTCCAGTGGCAAATATTGCATGCATGTTCAGAACGATTTATTTCAAGAGAGTCACCAATTAGAACGTATCTAATTTTCATTGAGACCCTCTTATATAATTATGTCAAGAAGATGAACAAAATCAATTAGTATAATTTAGGGAACTCAAAATAATATAGGATTATGTCGGGCCATAAAGACTATGATTCTACGTTACGACAATTGTTTCGTATACGTTACCGAAATTGTTTGTAACTTTAAAGTTACTTTTATGACGTAACGTTATTTACATTAGGAACCAGCTGGTCTGGTATGCAAATAGTGTACAGGATATTCTTTTGGTCATATTTGTTTTCGTGGTAATTTATTGACAGTATTGCTAAATATAACATTATGTCGCGTTCTAAATCCACTGCCAAGAAAATGTTAAGATAGTAAGTGGCATTTCAAAACCAAGACTACGATTTTCCAAAAGAAAAGAAGAGGATTGAAGTGGTTTAACTTTAAGTTTTTTTTCTGTTTCACTAGTGACAACCTTTTTGTTATTCAGCGACAAGTGATAAATGAGGACAGGATTTGTGACTTTAACAATAGAACATCCGTGTTAATATTTTCCTTGGAAATTTGAAAATCAATACTTTCAACGACTGAAATTAATCAAAATTTACCAAAATTCATTATAGACAACCTGGCCATATTGAAAATTCTGTACACGTTTGGAACTTTGACAACTTTACAAAGAACTGCCTTACAAAAGCCCATATTCACTGAGCTGCTAAGAAGATTTCAACTTTCAAGACTTATTTTGGTATGAGAGTCCACAGTTATTTAGTAGTAATAATGCACACTGCTTTTATATTTCGATGCACAATGAAATTCCAATAAGGAGTCATAGATTCATTACAACGAATGCAGACAATCTAATGAGTTCTACTGTTTCTTTCGCACTGGACGGAGAGCAGCGGGACTGGTCAATCTATTGGATGGCGTCTCTGAAACTTAGTACTATCATCCAGGTGGTTTCAATCTAATAGATGGCGTCTCTGAAACGTAGTAGTATCATCCAGGTGGCTTCAATCTATTGGATGGCGTCTCTGAAACGTAGCACTATCATCCAGGTGGCTTCAATCTATTGGATGGCGTCTCTGAAACGTATTACTATCATCTAGTTGGCTTCAATCTATTAAATGGCGTCTCTGAAACGTAGGTAGTACTATCCAGGTGGTTCCAATCTATTAGTCTAAAAGATCTTGCAAGGAACGAGTGGTTTTTGTTAAGGCGTGACACTGGATTGTTTCATAAGTCTTAGTTGTTTTTTCTTGTCGTTCTACAATGTTAGTGCTTCTGTAGGCACTAACAGATTTTGTTTTGTTCTGTCTTTGTGAACCTGGTTGTTTTAAAATAGTCGTTCAGTGGTATGGCCCGCACCAGGCCCTCGGCCACTTTTTAAACATGACAAGGCGTTGTTGCTTCTTTCTGGTTATTGTAGGGTTGAAATTTTAGATCTGACAGCATGCTCATGACGCAGTCTACGTCGAGGAAGATGTAATGTTTACTGCCCAACAAGGCGGAAAAAAAAGTAAAAATGATGTGTACCTTGCTCAGTCTGCATAATGTCATTTCGGACCATCACCCTGAACTTTCCCATCGAAGGACTAAAACAGAATCTAAAATTGTAAAACTTTGTGTTGTTCGTTATATACCAGATAGTGTTTTAGCAACAACAACAAAAAAACACACACAAGTTTTTAAATTTCTTTTGAAAAGTGCGTTAGTGTGTTGCCATTTATGTTACCTATGATTTGACTTACTGATTAACATACAATTAACAAAAGATAGTTTCATCTTCGTTAGCAGATATATTGTTTTATTGAGTAGGTTGATTGATAAGCAGCTAAAGTCGAAATCAATATTAAACTTCAAATCCATCGTGAATCTTTAAGGGTCACGTTTAAGCATGTCGAGATTATTACAGATATTTTTGTAAGGGGACGACCATTTTATATTCGGGAGGTTATTTTTCGGATTGACTATTCATTTTTTGTTGCATCTGTTGTATTTGCATTTTGTACGATTAATTTCTACATTTTCTATTGCAAAAATTTTCATTTTCAATCTGTTTTATGCAAGGTTACTTTTAAAATGTTTTATTCAATTTCCTAGCGAGAAACACCAACACAAATAGTCCATTTTGATTAAAAGGTTCCGTTCGGTTTGTCAACACATCATGAACTGACGTTTTAATTTTAGATTGCGCCCTCACTCGGGTACTCACCAAGTTCAGCATTACAAACCGAAAATAGAATATGTCCCAAATTAGGGGGACAATCATTTCATTTAACAAATATTTTAATTCTGAGTGATGCTGGCAAATTTGATAAGGTAGATTATTCATTTTCACTCAGACCAGTGACAGAATATTTATTTTCTGCTCGTCCAAAAAGTAACACAAAAACCGCCTCCCCCAGACCCCTCAGAATTAACTGGTCTTCCCTATAGTAATTTAACTTTTATGATTTAGAGCACCTTTTTAGTAGCAACACATATGACTTCAAGCTTGTAGAACAGTCAAAATGAATTCTAACATTTTGATTCTAATGAAATATAAAAATATAGCATAAGTTCTAGCAATGAGGGATTTAAGGGAGACGGATTTCTATTAGTTTATCTTGTTTCCGAATCCCTGTTTTTCTATTGTATAATTGTAATTTGTGCACTTTTGAAAAATAAATTTGTTTAAACTATAGACTGAGGGATTTAATTGTCAGAATAGGTAAAATATCTGTGGAGCAAAGAGTGGCAATTTTTTGTTAGGATTATTTTATATAAAAAAAAAAAAATCCCTTTAAAAGAGGGAGGTGAAGTGCTTTTCTAAATTACCTGTACTATTGTATAAGTGTGTAATTTTTTTTAAAGAGATTTTGAATATTTTGGGTCCAGAATATTTATTTTCATGTGTGATGAGGCAAGATTATTTATTTCCAACTTAATAGGAACAGTATTTATTTTTCAAAATCTGGCAGGCCCCCTCGCAGTATCAAACGGTGGTCCAGTACGTAATTAAATCAAATTTTAAATTATACAATGTCACGGCATTATATTGCTGACATATGATTTTCTCTAATGTATTTTACCGAATGCCATAATTTAACCAATTTGGCTCGCTCAGTGTTTAAATTTATTGGCAAAAAAGGTGACCAGTTTAGATTTCAACGAACTTAAATTCCCAACTTCAGATGGCCCCCTTTTTCTCGAAAAGCACATTAAGCAATATTTTATTTTATGCTTTTTTTATAAATGTCAACTCGCCCTACAACGTTTATTGTATAATAGTCCCAGGAATAATTATTTATAGGGGGGATGCAAATGAATATTCTGTAATGCAAAACGCAGGAAACAAATGTGTGCAAAAGTGAAAATAAATTTCAGCGTATACGAAGAAACAAATGAAAATAAGTGATTAATCCGGAAAAGGCTTGACTTGAAGAGTTTAGACATACAATAAAATGTAATATTATGTCCCAGTTTAAAGTTTTAAAGAATCCCCATCAATTGCATTTTTGATTTTAAATTTCCCCAAATTTTACAGTCCTGCTTAAGGGACTGGTCATTTGTAACCTGAAAAAGGGGGTGGGGTGGGGGTGGGAGTAAAATGAGGGGGGACCTTGAAAATGTTCGGGCATGGAAAGGGGGTTGTCAAATTTTCAATACTTCAGATGGGGGCATCGAAAATGTTGGCGACCCACACCCACCTCTTCCCCATACAATCAAAAATATAATTTTTTGGCACAAAAGACTTCAATTTTTTTTCGCCTCGCTCCGCTCGGCTCATTTCTTAATATCTATTTCTAACATTTCAACATCTTCTTTCAAGAATATATCATTATCTAAAGTTAATTTACCTACTTCTTTGATAAAGGATATATATAATAAATGTGCTGAAATTAAATGAAGGTGTGGTAAATGTCAATGAGACTATAATAGGCATATTCTTTTAGCCCCTTCTGACGGTGTGTTAATATATTTCACAACTTGCTCGCTATGTCCGTGTCTTTAGGTTTTAGATTTCAATGAACATAATTTATGTATTACTGGTAAATTAAAAGGCAGGGATTTCGTTACCACAAATTAATTAAAACCTCTACCAAATTCTTTATATATATATATACAAGTCTAAATTGAAAACAACGTTCAAACCTATGATTGCGTTGGATAAAACCGCAATTTTTATACCAAAACAAATTTCTTGTTAGAGGGGTCTAAATATAGCACAAACAACATTTTCCAAAAGACCAAAAAAGTGAAAAAAGTATATTTTAACAAAACGCATTTGACTAACAGGTCGAACAACAAATGTTCTTAAACCCTGCTGACTGCCATTGGCGATTGCCAAATAAACGGATCACCGATGTAATAAATGGATCTTAATATATATCAGTTCTTCTAACTACCTCCCTTCTTGTTATTAACTTTTGTAATAAAGCTTATGAAAATAATGGTATTAATTATTTTGGGAGTGTTAAAAATTCTTTAGAGGTTTTAGATAAAATACATGCTTTTGATGGTCCTTTTAATTCTGTTGACAGTTATGATTTTCTACTCTATACTACACTTCCACACAATCTTATCAAGAAAAGGTTTTCATATTTAATTAAATGGTCTTTTGAAAATCTCATTACAAATTTATTTGCTGTAACTCGTTTAAAGCCTTTTTCTGTAACGAAAAGGAAAGTATGCTAGATACACTTACTGGAAATGTGAAGGTATGATTGAAGCTTTAAATTTTCTCCTGGACAACATATATGTACGTTTCGGCGATAAAGTGTATCGACAAGTAGTAGGTATTCCTATGGGCACTAACTGCGCCCCTTTAATAGCAGATTTATTCCTGTATTGCTATGAATCTCAGTTTATGACCAAACTCAGTAAAGACACGTCATTGTTACATTTGGTTGACACATTCAACAATACCTTCCGTTATCTAGATGATATTTTTTCGTTAAATAATCCAGAGTTCTCTAAATATACTACCGAAATTTACCCAATAGAACTTACTTTAACTAAATCTAACATAAACAGCAGTAGTTGTCCTTTTCTGGACTTGGACATTTCAATCTCTAAAGGAAAACTCCATACGAAAATTTACGACAAAAGAGACGATTTTTCATTCCCTATTGTTAATTTTCCTTTTTTAGACGGCGATGTTCCTTTGGCTCCATCATACGGTGTGTATATATCCCAACTCGTTCGTTATGCCCGTGTGTGTAGTGATGTCATAGATTTTAACGAACGTAATCAATGCATCACTAGTAAATTATTAAGTCAGGGATTTCGTTACCATAAATTACGTAAAACTTTTACTAAGTTCTTTCATAGATACAAAGATTTGATTAGTAAGTTTGGCTGTACCTGTAGAAAACTGATTAAAACGGTATTTCACATCCTAAATTTTACGGTAATATTGTACTTAAAGCGCGGAAATCACTATATGATCCGTGTAAACTCATCGAACCTTTAAATAAACTTATTAGTTCAGGTTATCTTACCAGTGTTGTAATTAGATCTTTGAATATAGTTTACATTGGCACTAATATCGATTTTGTCATCAGCAAATTAAAACATAACTAAATTTGTATTCTTTTCAAACGGGATGTTTAAAGACACACCCACGTTCATTTTGATCTATAAAGAGGTTAAACTCTAACCATCCTACTGTCTGTCGATACATTTATTTTGGCATTGCACTAGTCATGTCTTCTTTGACTGTCCATGACGTTAAAATACTAAATCCCTGGGATGTGTTTAGTTGATTTTAGTCTCTGATGCATGATTTTTATTATTAATTGTTTTGGCTTTTAACTAGCTGTCAGTAACTGCGAGTACTCTCAAATCGTACTTTCTTGTTTATTTGACCTGTTGATACTAATTGTAATGCTTTTTGTTATTTAATGTTATTCAGGGTTATATCTGGTCTATATACCAGCTTTGATAAGTGTTTGGTACTAATATAAATTTCCACTTCGTACCATGAACATCAAAATTATTTATTTTGTTAAAATATTTCCTAAATATTTTGTTCGAGCATATTGTTTTTCTTAAAATGTTTAACATTTCATACCGATATAACATGTTACTTTTATTATTCTTCCTTAGTTTATTTATTTTGAATTTACATTGTATCATAGGTCAAATTTATTTGTTCAGTGTATGTTCAATGGTGCTAATATGTCCTTTGATTGAGTTAAGCTATTTCAGTTGATATTTTATAGTGTGTCTTTCTATGTTGTGATGTTACACTATTGTTTCAGAAAAAGGGTGAAGGTTTGGTACCATTAAAACGTTTAAACCCGCTGCATTTGTTTGCACCTGTCCTAAGTCAGGAATCTGATGTTCAGTAGTTGTCGTTTGTTGATGTGGTTCATAAGTGTTTCTCGTTTCTCGTTTTTATATAGATTAGACCGTTGGTTTTCCCGTTTGAATGGTTTTACACTAAAATTATGACGTTATGATTGTTTTGAAGCCGTCACGTGGTGAACCCTATGAATCCGTATGGGGTCAGTAGATTTCATATGGGGTTCATGACGTCACGTTAACAATTAATGGTGACGTCATCGATTAATGTTATTGTATTTCATTGCTTATTTTTAAACATAACTTAGCAGGAAAAGTCCCGTGTGCGATAAATTCGTTATATGGTTCACTACTGATCCCCTACGGATCCATAGAGGGTTAGTAAAATTCATGGGAGATTGGGCCTTCCGCCTCACCACCTATGGGTTTGACTAACCCTCTATGGATCCGTAGGGGGCCAGTAGTAAACCATGTAGCTTATATTATGATTCTACATCCTGTAGATACTGTTTATTTATATTTTGGCATTGCACAAGGTCATGCGTTCCTCAGACTGTTTATGACGTCTTTACACTAAATCCGTTGGATGTAACTACAAGTACTCTTTTTTTCGGTGCTTATGTCTTGTTTTAGTGCCTCTTACCGATCTTTTGAGTTGCAAATTGTAACTGAATTTCTCAGTTTGTTCTTATGATATGCTGTAACACCGCTGTCCCAGGTTTAGGGAGGGTTGAGCGCTCACAAACATATTTAACCCTACCACATTCTTTATGTGACTGTCCCAAGTCAGGAGCCTGTTAGTGGTGGGGGGTGATCAATTTTTGATGATCAATGCTTTTGAAATGGGACAGATTGGTTGGAACCACACCCTCCCCTTTTAAAAATAGCTGGATCCGCCCCCGAATGTAACATTATCTTCAATAGTCATTGAAGGGTCTAAATAGTTATAGGCTGTGAGAAATGAAACCTCTTTCGAATGATAAGGATTGTTCTTTGGAAGACATTCTATCTTGCTGATTAGACCTCTTGAATGTCCCTTTGGTATCTTTCGCCTCTCTCTTGATTAACATTTGGTTGACTATTGTTTGAATTTCTATCTGGACTTTACATCTGATGAATATTTTCTCTTTTCTTAAATTCTAATACTTAATTTCAATTCCACAAGTCTTTGAGTAGTTTGAACTTCGACATCAGATCCAGCGGCGGATCCGGGAGGGGGGAGGGGGATGTTCCGGGGTTGGAACCCCTTCTGTACGATCAATGCTTTTGAATGGGGACATATGGTTGGAACCCCCTTTATCCTGGGTTGGAACCCCCCTTTTAAAAATGGCTGGATCCGCCCCTGTTCTGTCATACATGCATTTGTTTTTCGTAAATTGTTTTGTTACAAATAGGCTGTTAGTTTTCTCGTTTGAATTGTTTAACATTTTTCATATCGGCCGTTTTATAGCTGACTATGCAGTATGAGTTTTTCTCATTGTTGAAGGCTGTACGGTGGCCTATAATAGACGTATTTACACTTGTAAGCAAATTTGTCCGCCATTACTTAAAATCACACCTTTGCAATTTCCCGTAAAATCTGACATCACAATTTAAAAAAAATGACGTCATAATTAAAAAGTGATTGTTGCTTGACGTCAGAAGGTTATTCGGAGATGATCTAAGGTCATTCGGAGACAAAATTCAGCTAAATACCAAAAGTGCAAATACGTTTATTCTTTAATTACTACCACTTCAGTTTGACCCTGCTGAAGGCTGTACGGTGGCCTATAATTGCTTACTACCACTTCATTTTAACTCTGTTGGATAACTGTCTCATTGGCAAGCATACCATATCTCCTCATTTTTATATAGATAAGATATAAGATAAGATATTTTATTTTTCCAAATTAGGCAGCAACCATTTGATTTTCTGGGGGCTATGGATTTTATGGAAAAAAAGTTTGTTTCAGTTTTGGAGAAAAAATAATTTGTTTTTGACCCTGAGAAAAAAATTTGTTTGTTTCACCCTCAGCTGCCACTATATGTAATGCTAAAATTGAAAGAAAAAATTGTTTTCGACTTGTTGCCAAAAATAGATTGTTTTTCGCCACAGGCGAAAAAAAACTTGTCCGGAAAAATCCATAGCCCCCAGAAAATCAAATGGTTGCTGCCTTAGGTCCCTAGTGGGGCATACATATATAACAAATAAAATCTTTTCAACATACAGTATTTTACATGACATTCATATAATACACCTACAATATTGATATAAAGTGATATATGTTAAATAAAAAAAAAGTATTTAAGAGTTGCTACTCCAGAGATGTGGCAAATGTCCTCTCAAATGATTTTATTTGCAGTTGTTATTATTTTATCTTTTAATATTTTTGCTGGAAATGTATAAATATAATTGATTGTTTAGCTGAAACAGGTACCAAGGGACGATGCTCTAGGATTGTGAGCTTAAGAGCTCTAACATATATATATATATATCCAAATAAAGGAGTTCTCGAAGTCACAAACAATTTGTCTCACTTTAGGCTCTAGGTCAACTGCTGATGCAATATTTTATTGAACGATAATAATATAAATTGAATTTGTATTCATGTATTTCTGTTATAAAGAATAAAAGTATTGAAAAAAAAAAAAAAAATGTTTGGGGGGGTGAAATTTTTTAATGTCTTTGGAAGGGGTTTTGAATTTACTTTCCTTCCTCAAGGTGGGGACATGAAAAAATTTCACTGTTTGCCCCCCTTACCTTCCCCCAGGGAAAGAGAATGACCAGTCCCTAATTTTGGTATACGCAGTGATCACGCATGAAAGGTGTGATATTAATCGTCCGTGATTTCTTTGGTTTTTGGACGAACCGGATGTGATTGAAGGTGAAGGAAAGGTCGTCTGCAAAGAGACCGGAAGCAACTGTATGAACGGTCTGGAAATCACATTATTGCAAGTTAATGCACTAGAATTTTCTAAATACATCTGCCTGTTAAAGTTGTAAGTAATATCGTTTTGGAAAAGCCTTTTGTCATTTTTGCCTCATGACATACCCTCTTTTATACCCAACGATATGTGGGGTTTACGTCAATAAGACAGCAACCCAACCACCGTAATGCTCTCATTTCAATCGTGATTTAAAGCCTTCTTCTTTCAACGTGCATGACTTGCAACATTTGAACTCACAACCTCAGTGTTGACAATGTGAAACTGTAGTTCAACTATTTAGAACACTTGACTTCGCGAGAATTTTGTCTTCGAATGACCTTAAATCTGTCTTTGACTCTGAATAACCTTCTGATGTCAAGCAACAATCACTTTTTAATTAAGGTTCATGTGGACCCTTTGGCTAAAATGGCTGCATTTTCAACTCAAAATTTACTCTGAGTACAGACAAACCTGTGCATTTGGAAAAGTTTTAAGGCATAGCATGCCCTAGATAACATGGATAAATAAAATTCAAATATATTTTATGTTTTAGAAAATTAAAAACTTAACAGGATTTTGCAGTGCACATTTTGTTTCATTCCTCCAGAAGGTGCCAAAATAAACTAAGTTGTGAAAGAAGTTTGAGAATTTCCCCACAGGTAATAATTGAAGTATACTGTATTGATTGACATGGACAATAGATGGACAATAGATACCTGACAATAATTGGTGATTTAAACTGTGTACCTGGGTGGACCATATCAAGTGAAACTCAACTGTTTGTTAATTTTATCATCTTCTGCAAGGACGAAAAAAAGTGCACTGCAAAATCCAGTTAAGTTTTAAATTTTCTAAAACATACAATGCATTTGAATTGTATTTATCTAGGACATGCTATGCCTTAAAACTTTTCCAGTGGCACAGGTTTGTCTGTACTCAGCAGGGTGTGAAATATTTGTTGTGACCACTTGTCCCGGAAAGGGAAATTGTAAATTTTACTTGTCCGGAAGAAAAGTTACTTGCCCTGATTTCTTAATGAATTTGGAATGAAGAAGATGTATTTTACTATAAATAAATTTGGTGTATTTACTGTCTTCTGATTGGTTAAAAGTATTACCTTTATTTTCAATGTTGTCAATTTTATGGCGCATGCCCACTCTGACGTTGTATATTCATACGCCAACATGTGTATACGTTGTTATTGTTAATATAAATAATATAAAAGTTCTTTGAGCCTTATTTTTGATAGAAATTTATTTATAATGAATGGCAATAATTTATTTTGAATTTATTGAACCATAAAATTAATTTTGACTTTTCATTTTACATAATCCGCTTGGGATTATTCAATGTGAAGAGTCAAAATTAATTTTATGGTTCAATAAATTCAAAATAAATAATAGCCATTCATTAAGTAAACGTGTATGTTTCTCAAACAGTTTTGAAACGCAATGGAAATGGTATTCATGGTCTTTGTTTGTATATTAGAATGATAAAAGATAAGTGGAGTATAGACCACTATGAGCTATAAAAAACCCCAAAAACAGCTCTAAATTAAAGAATCTAGAGGCCAATATTGCAATGTTTTCAGTGCTAGCTTACATGAACCTGGGAGATTATATCATGGGTTATATTTTCTTCACTGTGAGCCAGTGCGAAGTTTTAAAGTTAATGAAGGGATGAAACCAAATAATTGATGAATTACTATATTCCGTTTTATTATTTTTTTCATGATATTTGCGCTTTGCCGCCTCTGATTTCCGTTTCTTGTAAAACCAAGTTCCTTGCTCAACAATTTTATTTTTATGAGGCGCCTCTTTTCCGTTGGTCAACTTCCGAGCGATGACCTATCTTAAGATGCTTATCCAACTCGACCGGTCTTTTAGTTTTCATTCTTGAGAAATCAGTGTTCAAATTAATAATGATCATTTCCGTGTACCGTTGCTAAAACCTGATCAACGATCCCGGATCAATGGGAAAAAATCACAGAATATGAATGAAACCTGGATCCGCATACATGTACCTATTTTTTTGTTTGATAATCGATCTGTCTTGATCATTGACGGAGTTTTACTAAAACATGTTGTTTTCGTCTTGTTATTTGATATTTTTCTACTTTTGTGAATGGATTTTGGGGACTTTTCTATATGATTATATAAATCAACAATGTCAAGCATCCTTTTTTTACTTGTCCACGGGCAACAAAGACACACAAAATTGCTTGTCCGGTCGGTCAACTGTACGAGTCGGGCGAGTCGGGCATAGCATTTCCACACCCTGCTCAGAGTAGATTTTGAGGTGAAAACGCAGCCATTTTAGCCAAAGGGTCCACATGAACCTTAAGATGTCAAATTTTTTAAATTGTGAAGTCAGATTTTACTGGAAATTCCCATGGTGTGATTTTAAGTAATGGCGAACAAATTTGCATACAAGTGTAAATACGTCTATTAGTATTATAGGCCAACGTACAGCCTTTAGTTTAACAATGAGAAAACTCACACTGTATAGTCAGCTATAAAACGGCCAATATGAAAAATGTTAAACAATTCGAACGAGAAAACTAACGGACTAATTTGTAACAAAACAATTTACGAAAAACAAATACATGCATGACAGACCAGGGGTGGATCCAGCAATTTTTTAAATGGGGGGGGTTCCAACCCAGGATAAAGGGGGTACATGTACCTGTATATACCTGTATATGTCTGTTTGGTAGTGTTGTTCGATGATCGAATAAGTCGGAAATCAGTTAGTTGGGCTTGGCGATGTCGATAATCGATTGGAATTTTGTTCAATCGATTGTTGTTATAGTTTCGGACTTTTAGCATATCAACTTCCGGTCCGTTTCGGTTTGCCTTTACATGCGCAGTCAAACAAATTGTAAAGAAAATATCAGTAGATGACAATAACAATGTCAAACATCCTATAATCAAAGACATAAGCAATTTCTTTCTGTACAAACGTGGTAAAAGCATTGACTTTGCAGATTGGTAGTATTTATTTAAAATAAATAACTTTTATGAAATTCTTTCTTTCACTTCCGGTACTTGTTACTCAAGCGAACTTCAAATCATTCTGATTTTCGATAAAATCAATTTGTTGCTACATTAGAACGTGGTGCAAATTGCCTTTATTAATGTTTCATTCATTTGTTGCGTTAAAACGTCATATTCCTTTTCAAATTGCTTGTCAAACATCGTTAATTTTGTAAATTTTCCCGGTTTGTCCGCCATTGAAACATATACGAATCACGGATCAAATACGGACCAACTATGAAAGAATTCGTATTCTTACAATTATAAGTACAGACGCACGAATGACACAGCTGACATAAGAATAAAGATCACAAAAGTGAAAATACTCAGTCCACATGAATTAACAGACATTGGTTGGATCCCTTAATTAAATGTATATATTTCAATGCAAATGCATTGTTTTATTTATTGATTAATTTTAAATTGCTCAAAGTTAAATACTTTACATATATATATCTTTTTTAATGAGAAGCATTCAAATTTTGATGAAGCTATGTATTTGAAATTATAATGTGAGTGATACCATTGAAATTAAGAAATTTTAGTGTCATTGTTGGTAATAAAAGTTGTAATCATCAGACAAAATATGTTTAATCTGAATCTATATTCTAATTGATTCACTGTTTTAATTGCTTGATAAAATATGAAAAGGAAACTAAAGATCAAACATGAACATTTAAGACTTTGCAATGATATGGAATATACAATGTGGCTGAATGCATGATTTCATATACAAAAGAGCAAGGTATAATGATGCGGTTATAACCGATAGTCGGTTGGTTGCTGTCAACGATAGTAATAGATAATCAGTTGGTAATTTCAACCGATTATCCAACACTACTGTTTGGCAGGTATCATCTGACCTTGACCTCATTTTTATGGTTCAATGGGCAATGTTAAGTTTTTGTGTTTTGGTCTATTTTTCAAATACTAATAGCAGTAGGTCAGCTGTATTTGGTGTATGAAATAATTGTAAGGTGCACATGTCTGTCTGGCAGGTATAATCTGACCTTGACCTCATTTTCATGGTTCATTGATCAATGTTAAGTTTTTGTCTGTTTTTCAAGTACTATAAGCAATAGGTCTACTATATTTGGTGTATGGAATGATTTTAAGGTGTACATGTCTGTCTGACATAATTTATCCGACCTTGACCTCATTGTCATTGGCAATTAAAAATATCTTTGTTTCCCCTTACCCTATCCACCATTTTGGAAGTGGGTACAGTGTAGGTAGGTAGGCTTTTTTTTTTTTTTTTTAAAGAAAATCCCTGAAATATATAACACACAGGAAAACACAGAACAACAACAAATTGAACTTTATTGATACTAAAACAACATACTGTATAACGTATTATGCATGACTAGAAGACCTTACAATTTCAGACTAGAAAATGTTTGTAAATATCAATGTCTTTGTGACTTAGAGTAGACCACATTTAAATTGAGACACGGTTCAATATTTTTCTTATAGTTTTATTAATTCAATTGAAAATATTATACCCAAGCGAGACTGCTACCTAGTAACATTCGATGCAAAAAATATGTACACTTGTTTTTCATTTAAGGAAATACTAGAAGCCACAAACCGTGATCCAAGGGAGTATGACTACGCCTATTAAGGCTTATTCTAGAAAACTATGAATTATTTTTAACAATAAACTTTACCATGAAACCTTGGGCGTGCCTATGTGCGGATCAGCATTCGCTGGGTTAGCAGACCTTACAATGTTTGTTAATTCTTGAACACATTTTACAACGCTTTCAACACAGAGAAACAAAATGATAATGATAGTTGAAGTTCACCTGCAAATTTTCCTGTAATGAACAATATTCTTAGACACTGTCATAATAATACAAAGGAGAAAGATTCTTTAACAAAGGCATAGTATGATACAAGACATTAAAACCAATATCAAACCAACTGAAACATATCAATATCTGCACAGACACAGCTCACACCCAAAAAGTGTTTTCATTGAAAGGATTTATCAAGGGTGAAGTATTGAGGTATCTCAGAAACACATGCAGCAAAACTGATCTTAAAAAAACAGTTAGAAGCTCAAACATGTCAAATGAGGATATCAAATATCTGAAATCAACGAATTTTTTTACCAAACACAAAATACAGAAAATGAAAACTTGCTAACACATCGCCCAGCGAAACGGGAGCAACTGCTAGTATTAGTAACAAAATTCAAACCATCTAAACAGAAACTAAAAATATAATAATGAAACACTGGCATCTCATTTCACAAAACCCTGAATGTGTGACCATATTCAATCATCAGCCCATTATAGCTTATAAAAGACATAAAAACTTACCAGTCAGGGGACTTACTTGAATGAGTGATTTTCTAAATCACTGATTTAAGTAACATTATTTCCATAAAGATTGGAAGTAAGAGTTGTCTTTCTTTAATAATCACCTATTTAAGTAGTACAAATTAATCACTAGAAGAAGTGATTTAATTTTATTATAGCTTTAAATATAGAGTACTAATGATCCAGGGACTAATTATGTTTCTAAAATTATCAGAACCAACATCTGTGTTGTCTAGGATGACCAGGTCATTTCAGGTGATGACCTTGTACTGAATCTAGGATAATGACATTAAAATCACTTGTTTAAGTATCATACCTCAACTTCCTTCCCAAAATCACTTATTTAAGTATCATTATTTTAATAACCCCACTAATTTCAACACCCCGAACAGTGAAATTTTTATCGCGAACAGTAGAATTTTATTACATAATCTGAAAGATGAAACCTTGAACTTTACAGGAAAAATACTCCCACTGCTGGGAAAAATCTGTTAAGAAAGTATCAGTTCATTATGTAAAGCCATTATTATAGCATTTTTATACGACCGCAAAAAAATTTTGTTATACGACTGCAAAAAAAATTTTGTGGTCGTATATTGGTATGACGTTGGCGTCGTCCGGCATCGTCGTCGTCGTCCGAAGACGCATTGGTTTTCGCACTCTAACTTTAGTTTAAGTGAATGGATCTCTATGAAATTTTACCATAAGGTTCAATATCACAAAAGGAAGGTTGGGATTGATTTTTGGGGTTATGGTACCAACAGTTAAGGAATTAGGGGCCAAAAAATAAGCATTTTGTAACTTCCAGACATAACTTGTGTGTTAGTGTGTGGATCTCTCTGACTTTGTACCACAAGGTTCCATATCACAAAGGGAATGCTGGGATTGATTTTTGGGGTAATTGCCTCAAAATTTTAGGAATTAGGGGCCAAAAAGGGCAAAAACAAGCATTTTTCTAGTTTCATGACAATAACTTGTGTGTAAGTGTATGGATCTTTCTGATATTGTACTACAAGGTTCCATATCACAAAGGAAAGCTGGAATTGAGTTTGGGGTAATTGCCTGAAACGTTTAGGAATTAGGGGCCAAAAGGGCCAAAAATAAGCATTTTCTAGTTTCAGACAATAACTTGTGTTCAAGTGTATGGATCTCTGAAATTGTACTGCAAAGTACCATACCTCAAAGGAAGGCTGGGTTTGAGTTTGGGGTGATGAATCATAAGGGGTTAAAAATCTGGGGGATTTTTTTTTTTCCTTTTTCCTTTTTTTTCTTTAAAATTTTCCATTTTAAGTTGGTTATTTCTGATTTATATTTAAAAGCAAATAATAATGATATGGCAGGAGATACACACCAAACAGGATGTGTAAATTATTATATAATAAATATTGTGCAATAGCAAGAAATTTTCAATTGCACAGTATTGCGCAATAGCAAGAAATCTTCAATTGCACAGTATTGTGCAATAGCAAGAAATATCCAATAGCACAATATTGCGCAATAGCAAGAAATTGTCAATTGTACAGTATTGCGCAATAGCAAGAATATTCAATTGCACAGTATTGCACAATTGAAAGAAATATTCAATTGCACAGTATTGTGCAAAGAAGATACTTTGTATAAATTGCTAATTTTTGACCAATTTCAATGGGGTTTTATTCTTGAACTCTTGGGGTTCTTTAATATGCTGAATCTAACCGTGTATTAAGTTTTTGGATTTTGGGCCCGTTTTAAATTGGTCCACATTGAGGTCCAAAGGGTCCAAAATTAAACTTTGTTTGATTTCATCAAAATTGAATCATTGGGGTTCTTTGATATGCCAAATCTAAACTTAGTTTGATTTTAACAAAATTGAATTCTTAGGGTTCTTTGTATGCTGATTTAGATTCTTAATTTTCGGGTCCAAAATTAAACTTTGTTTTCAAATTGGTCTACATTAAGGTCCAAAGGGTCCAAAATTAAACTTAGTTTGATTTTAACAGAAATTGAATTCTTAGGGTTCTTTGATATGCTGAATCTAAACATGTATTTAGATTTTTGATTATGGGCCCAGTTTTCAAGTTGGTCCAAATCTGGGTCCAAAATTAAACTTTGTTTGATTTCAACAAAAATTGAATATATGGGGTTCTTTGATATGCTGAATCTAACCATGTATTTAGATTTTTGATTTTTGGGCCCCATTATCAACTTTGTCTACATTGAGGTCCAAAGGGTCCAAAATTAAACTTTGTTTGATTTCATCCAAAATTGAATTATTGGGGTTCTTTGATATGCCAAATCTAACCGTGTATTTAGATTCTTAATTTTTGGTCCCGTTTTCAAATTGGTCTACATTAAGGTCCAAAGGGTCCAAAATTAAACTTTCTTTGATTTCCTCAAAAATTGAACTCTTGGGGTTCTTTGATATGCTGAATCTAACCATGTATTTAGATTTTGGATATTGGACCATAATAGGTGAATGTCCAATTTAAAAATTTTTAAGTTCTTAGACCACATTCATTCTGTGTCAGAAACCTAGGCTGTGTCAAATATTTAATATCAATCCAAATTCAGAGCTGTATCAAGCTTGAATGTTGTGTCCATACTTGCCCCAACTATTCAGGGTTCGACCTCTGCGGTCGTATCAAGCTGCGCCCTGCGGAGCATTTTATTTCAACTAAAATAGAATTTGCAGATAAATGATAGCATCAAAGGCATACACCTTGCTACATAAAAGAAGCAAAAAGTTCATTTTTTCCAATTTTATTAATGAAAAGATATTATTTAAACCTATGTGTTTAAAATTTTGGTAAAACTACAAAATCACAATTTGTGACAAAACTTCAAATTTGCTACTCAAATAAGTGATTTAAAAATCACTTATTTCAGTAAGTCCCCTGACTGCTTACAAGAACTGTTATCAAAGCATTAGGTGGTATAGTCAGCTCAACTTTTCACAACACAATATGATATTGAGCTCGAAAAAAATCAACTACTATTTTATCCAAAGACAACTGGTGTATGGTCCAATTTAACATACGAAATGAAACAAAATAGCATAAATAGCACACCAATATACAACTTATTGAGTCAACCACTGATGAAGGCGAAACCAGGGATTTACCCCAAACACGGCACAAACACCGGGCCTAACATTTAAGCTCATGGGTAAGCCCGGATGCGCAGTCATAACTACTCGGCCATTCTCGCTACTCATACAATATTGTTATTGGAGGCATAGCTAGAATGGCAGAGTAGTTACGATTGCTCGGATGCATTTATTTAAAACATTTTTCCATTCCAATTTCAGTATCCTTGCATACGTTGTTTACCCTTTGCTGCAAACACAGGGGCGACAATGATTTCGCGAAATGTTGAAAATACAGATCATTCAAGGAAACGAAATTAAAAAAACAAACTTTTGAGCGAAACGAAAAAAAAAACGTGATTTTCGAAAAAAATTATTTCAGTCGGCGGATTTTTAGAGGGTCGGTCGGGTAAGGGAAACAAACTTAATTTTAATTTTGGCCTAGATCTTTAAAAATGTTAAGTTTCTATAATGCTTTTAGTAAAACCTTTAACTTTAAGACTTTCAACATAAAACTAATGGTCAGTAAAGCAGGCGAGACATTTCAGTGTGTGCACTCTTGTTTTTAATATAAATATGTAGCAGATTTCTGGTGAAGGGACTGCACCAATTTCCGTACCTAGTATTTGTTTATATATTCTGCCATCAAGTTCAAATCGGCTTATCTAGATCAGGAATAAAGTCACAGCTTGGTTTGACTTCCTAAACTGCCTGTTAATTATCCCCTGCCTCAACATGTGCAGTGATCGGGAAGGTCGTGCGCCAATTGCGCATTTTGACCAGAAATGGCGCATAGAGTGGCAAATGTCAGCGCCACAGGCGCACGATATTTTTCAGTTCTTATATAAACGTTTAGATATATAATAAAATGAATTTCCCATCGTGTTTCGTGTCGCCATATTTGTGTAGAAAACTGTGTTGTGCTCCCTCCAATAGACAGGAGCACCACCTATATATTTTTTGGCCGTCTCGGGCATTTTCCTTCGTGTTAAGGATAGCAACGTGCGGTATATCTGATTACCGCAAAAACGTAATTAACCATCATAAATGATCTAATTTTTTCAAAGTAAACAATTTAAATTTTGTGAAAGTTGGCTAGTACAGGCGAGAAATTTTTAAAATTATAATCTTTAAAGTAACTTGCTATAATTTTCAATTGAAAAACCCATAGGCTTTTTATACGACCGCAAAAAATTTTTGCGGTCGTATATTGCTATGACGTTGGCGTCGTTGTCGTCCGAAGACACATTGGTTTTCGCACTATAACTTTAGTTTAAGTGAATGGATCTCTATGAAATTTTACCATAAGGTTCAATACCACAAAAGGAAGGTTGGGATTGATTTTGGGGGTTATGGTACCAACAGTTAAGGAATTAGGGGCCAAAAATAAGCATTTTTGTAACTTCCAGACAATAACTTGTGTGTTAATGTATGGATCTCTCTGACATTGTACTACAAGGTTCCTTATCACAAAGGGAAGGCTGGGATTGATTTTGGGGGTAGTTGCCTCAAAATTTTAGGAATTATGGGCAATAAAAGGGGCAAAAAACAAGCATTTTCAAGTTTCATGACAATAACTTGTGTGTAAGTGAATTGATCTTTCTGAAATTGTACTACAATGTTCCATATCACAAAGGAAAGCTGGGTTTGAGTTTGGGGTAATTGCCCTAAACGTTTAGGAATTAGGGGCCAAAAGGGCCAAAATAAGCATTTTCTAGTTTCCAGACAATAACTTGTCTTCAAGTGTATGGATCTCTGAAATTGTACTGCAAGGTACCATACCACAAAGGGAAGGCTGGGATTGATTATGGGGTAATTGCCTCAATATTTTAGGAATTAGGGGCCAAAAAGGGGCAAAAAACAAGCATTTTTCTAGTTTCCAGACAATAACTTGTGTGTAAGTGTATGGATCTTTCTGAAATTGTACTGCAAGGTACCATACCACAAAGGAAAGGCTGGGATTGAGTTTGGGGTGATGAATCATAAGGGGTTCAAAATATTGGGGGATTTTTATTTTTCCTTTTTTGTCCTTTTTTTTCTTTAAAATTTTCCATTTTAAGTTGGTAATTGCTGATTTATATTTAAAAGCAAATAATAATGATATGGCAGGAGATACACATCAAACAGGATGTGAAAATTATTGTATTAAGTATTGTGCAATAGCAAGAAATTTTCAATTGCACAGTATTGCGCAATAACAAGAAATCTTCAATTGCACAGTATTGCGCAATAGCAAGAAAAATATCCAATTGCACAATATTGCGCAATAGCAAGAAATTTTTAATTGCACAGTATTGCGTAATAGCAAGAAATATTCAATTGCACAGTATTGTCCCGTTTTCAAATTGGTCTACATTAAGGTCCAAAGGGTCCAAAATTAGACTTAGTTTGATTTTCACAAAAATTGAATTCTTGGAGTTCTTTGATTTGCTGAATCTCACCATGTATTTAGATTTTGGATATTGGACCATAGTAGGTAAATGTCCAATTTTAAATTTTTAAGTTCTTAGACCACATTCATTCTGTGTCAGAAACCTATGCTGTGTCAAATATTTAATCACATTCCAAATTCAGAGCTGTATCAAACTTGAATGTTGTGTCCATACTTGCCCCAACTGTTCAGGGTTCGACCTCTGCGGTCGTATAAAGCTGCACCCTGCGGAGCATTTTATTTTTATATAAAAGGCCATAAAAGGCGCTTTAATAACTGTCCTTGTCAATTTTTTGGTCTTTGGTTCGTTTGTAAATTTTGTAAACATGCCTTCAGCGAGGTGTTGTTGTGTCTTATCAAAAAACGTTACTCACTTTTGTTAGTCTTGATAAAATAATAATGATACAAGAAATGCAAAGGAAATGTGTAATGTCCTCTAATACGGAACGTCAGGAATAAAGTATGGCAATCATTGAAGACCAAAATTTAATGTCAAATGAACATGAACAAGGCGACGGTACCAGTATTAACATTGTAAATAAAGGTTCTCTTTAATATAGCCCAGTTTGGGAGAAGTTATGGCCCTGGTTTCTATATGATGGCAGCAAAATTTACTGCAAATTTTGCCAAAAGTCATTTTAACTATCATGGAATTTAATTGTTCTAGTTTTCTTATTAAGATTCATTTCTTCTTTCTTCAATTTTGTGCCACACAATCTAGATCAGCTACTTTTAGTCTGCCATTGTCATAGTTCTAGTAACTCAGTTTATTGTTTTTGCACAATATTAATACAGAGTTACAGTTATTATTTTTATCTTTTATTATGTCACTTCTATGATTGTGCTGTATGGTTTGATAATTATTAATATACATGTATGTTCAAGTTTCATGTTTTCCCAAAAGAATGAAATTTAATCAAATATCATAGATTTTTCAATAATTAATACTAGTACAGATTTTAAAAATCAGTCCAGATCAGATGTCTATTCTTGATCTCAGCATTTCCTTATTCATGATCTGTTCATTGAAGTGGTGTTTGTCTAGTCATATGTTGCTCAGTTTTATCGTTTTTTTTATTTTAATTCATAAAAAGTTTAATTTCTGAGTGATGTTACATTTCATGAACTCATACGATGTCATTCTTAGTCACATCAGAGACATATATTCTTTTGTATGTCTTTGGTAACAAATCACCATGAACTAAATTAACTTTTGTTCACTGAAACTACAAAAGCACAGGAACAAAATCCATGATGTCAATTAAAATCATACAGGTTAGTACCTCTTTGCTGAAACATACACTTTTTTTATTTTTTGTTATAAACTAATGGCCCACACATTTGACAACATGGCCCATTAATTCTAAAAATGGCCCATTGATTTTATTTTTGGGGGGCCCTGGGCCCATAGAGAAAAACTCTTTCCAGATCACTGTGACATCTATGTGTAATGTCTATTATCTATATCCAAAAGCATTTATGTAAACTACATGTATGAGGGTAGGAATGGGGTACCTCACATGACGAATAACGGTAAAATATTTGTTAAAATAACCTCAACAATAAACATTTTACTCTATTTGATATTAAAGGCCAACAGTAGCTATAAAATGAGATTTTGACTTTAAAGAAAAATTATTAGGACAGTAAAACAGTCAGGGGAACAACTGAAATAAGTGTCTTTAAATTACTCAAGTATAATGCACTATGCAGAGTGCACGAAGTGTCTAGTAATACAAAATACATGCTGCACACATCCATCAAACAGGATTAGCCTTACTCTTAATTCTGATTGTGAATAACATGTTATCTTCCTAAATGGCTGTGCCCAGAAACCTGATAAACAAATGTTCATGTTTTTTTTTGCCCAAGGAATCCGAGGAATCAGAAAATGCCTATGTGTGGTTCATAGATTAAAATGTAAAATAGGGTGATCTGATTACCATATTAAATTTTAAAAATCTAGAAACTTCCATTCTCTGAATCATATGTAGTGCTGTTTGATAATTAAAGAAAATGATTTGATGATTTTCAGGAAAGCGACCTTATTTGAATAAATTAATTGTTCAGCATAGTACAATGTAGCTGTACTATCAATCATTTCATTTATTATTGTTGGACAATGGTTTCCATTCACAGAATTTTGTCTGTCAGGTGACTATCGGTGGTTAGGTAAGCATTTTAATTTGTACATCTATGTCAGAAATGCACAGTCCAACAGGTCAGATGTCTGACAATAATCATAATATGTCTCTAATCATACTGCATTATTATGTATACCCCACATCTCCTTTTACAATAATTTAATGAGAAGTCCGTCTGTCCAGTCTTGTGAGCACTCTCACCTGTACAATTCTTGTCAGATTTTCATGAAACTTCTATCATAGGTTGATATCAGCAATGTCTTAAGACAAGTTCGAAAATCAGTGCCGATCCATTATTTGTAAAAGAGTTATGTCCCTTGGAAACATTAATTATATGGAAAATTGCATTGTTAGCGTTCTCTTATGTTCAATTCTTGCAAGATTTTTATGAAACTTATATCATAGATTTATATTAGCAATGCCTTGGATGAGTTCGAAAATCAGCGTCGATCAACTATTTTTAAAAGAGTTATGCCCCTTGGAAACATTAATTATATGGAAAATTGCATCCTTAGCACTCTCATGTGTTCAATTCTTGCCAGATTTTTATGAAACTTATATCATAGGTTTATATCAGCAATGTCTTTAATGAGTTCGAAAATCAGTGCCGATCAATTATTTTTAAATGCGTTATGCCGCTTGAAAATATTAATTATATGGAAAATTGCCCCATGAGCACTCTAATGTGCATAATTCTTGCCAGATTTTTATGAAATTTGTATTTTAGGTTTATATCATCAATGTCTTTGACGAGTTGAAAAATCAGTGCCAATCAATTATTTTTAAAAAAGATACGCCCCTTGGAAATATTGATTTTATGGAAAATGGCATTGATTTTCCATTGTCAGCGCTCTCATATGTACAATTATTGCCAGAATTTTATGAAACTTATATCGTAGGTTTATATCAGCAATGTCTTTGACACTTTCAAAAATAAGTGATGATCAAATATTTTTAACAAGTTATACCACTTGTATAATGGAAATCACATTGCATTTGCTCTGAACATGCTGAAGCTTTCATTTCACTAAGATATTAATAAAAAGTTTTGAAGAACAGAAAAAAAAAGCGCTTTTTTTAGTTATTGCCCACGCCTTGTTCCTTGGATAGTTAAAATATGTGCAATGGGGCGGACATTGGATTCATATTAAAGGGTTGAAATTTCTTTTCCACCCATTTGATGTCAAAATGTGTTAAAATTTTTGTGTTGTAAGTTGTGTTTTCGAAATGACTGACATATTATCAAGAGCTATGTTTTTACTTAGAAGGAAATATCTGCAAATTAAGTCATTAAGGTTTAATTCATCTAAATGACTTTGATTGCAAAAAATAGATATAAAATGCAAAAGTAGATACATGTAACTTTCAAACTGCTTTACTGTATTCTATTAGAACATTTTTTAGTGTGTTAACATTCTCACAAGTTGATAATGAGTCTGTTTGTTTTTGCCTTGAAATCATGGTAGAAATTGCTAATAAGTGAATAAATATCCTAAAAGTAAAATTTGCCATTGAAGAGATTGAAGATGTCAGCTTAAAACATCTACAAGTAAATAGAAAATACAATGTGCAAGTCAATTATAGTCAGGACATTTTATCTGTGTGTAAGAAATCAAAACGAGGGATAAATTTCAACAGATATTTTTCATGTTCATGTTTTTGTGTAAAATGTTTTCCACAATTTATTTGTTACTTTTGCTGTTGTCTTCTTCATGTTCTTGCATTTGATTAACACAAGATTTACTGCAGAACATATCTGAAAATAAAAATATCCTGTCCATGCTATACATATATATGGATTCTGTCTACAGCAGTCATGTGACACCTTTTGAATGATATCTTCAAATTCTAAATTTTCTATGTTATACAAACATGTAAAATACCTAATATCTGTTCTGGCTTTTATGCTGACTGCAAGTTACTTCATTTTGATTTGTTGTTTTTCTCTATCAGCAATAAGAGCTTTGTTAGAATTTCATGAATTTCAATGTCTACAATACTTTAAAGAGGGGTTAGGAGTGCCACATCCCAAATTCCCCAGAAAATAAATGCCAAATGTGTCTGTTCATGCATCATGATATAATTAAATCCTGAATTTAATTTTCCTTTCAGATTCCAAGTAAAGATTTTTCCAACAAAATGAGTGGTACAACAGAAAAGATGCAGACACAGATGTCTAACATATCTGGCAGTAGTTCCAGTGGAAAGGTAAACTCACAAACTCATCATGTTGGTTGTGCATGTATGTTATACCAAACCTTTTTGATAAAAAATCAATTGTTTTGTTCTGCTGTGTTCTCTCCAGGGCCTTATAGCATTATGGTAATATGATGCTACATATTGCTTGAAAGTGTTTCTATCTGAAATTATTTTTCTTATAGATTGTGTTATGAATGTGATGTTATAGTTTTTAGTAAAATAATGAAACCTTAGGGGATATTTCAAAATTCTCTTTCTACCAGGATTCTACATGTATATTGTAATTTTGTGGGGAGAACACTGCTAACTACAGTTTGGTTGATGTGTTCCAATTAATTATGTAGTTTGATTGCTGTGTTAAATGTAGTTTGTTGTGTTCTAACTAATAGTGTGCTGCATCACATAAGGACTATGGTGTTCTATGTGCAGGACCTATTATTTTGTGCTGTAAAAATCATTCATATTCTATCCTTCATAGAATAAATTGGTCTACATAGATAAAATTTAGGCTACCCACTACACAAATTTATATCTCATCTTATCTTAGTGTACTTAACCATGTCTTTACTTAGTACGTAACTTAAACTTACTCGACATGCTCTAGTCCTAAAATAACATCAAAATCCTAATTTTTATTGAAATTGTAGATGATCAGTAGATTAACTCTCTGAGAAAAGAAACAGCCTTCTAACCAACCTATTGTCATGATTGTGATGAATTATAGAAATTTGGGAAAATCAGATTTTATTGCATGACCAAAGCTTGCCAAAAAAATTTGCTCTAATCAATCTTTGCAAATTACTTTTCCTGATAGTTAAATAGGAAAGTCAAAATGAAAGTCTTTGGCCTGTTCATTTGTCATTTGTAATGTTTGCAAAAATTTAAGCCAATATCCAATGCCCCCTCTCACTGTTTCAAGCTTTCAAATAACTTTACCCAAATTTTAACCTTTTTCTTCAAGCAAGATATTGTTTTGCCATGACATGATTTTAATCTGAAGACTTGTAGACTGAGCAATCAGTGTATGCAATGTTATGTATTTATTTTAACATGTTTAACAGTAGACTGAGCAATCAGTGTATGCAATGCTATGTAATTTATTTTAACATGTTTAACAGTTGTATTTTGATTCTTCAGGATCTTCCTACCATTAAAACACCAGAGGTTTGTTTCTCCCTTAATACTACTACTCTCCCTACACATTGATTGCTACATTTATTAACTCCGTCATTTGATAACCTTCTCCAGGATTGCCACTGTTATTTGATAAACTTCTCCAGGATTGCCACTGTCATTTGATAACCTTCTCCAGGATTGCCACATCACTAAAAGTACAGCTGATAGTAAATCTCTAGTCAGACAATGATAATGTTGTCAATTTTGGCATTCATTTACTTATGGGGACACTATACTTTTGTTGTCAATTTCAGCCTTCGTTTACCTACGGGGACACTGTACTTTGGGGTAAGGATTCTATGAAGGGAAAGGTTAGAGTCTGTTTTAGTTCAGGGTTAGGTTAAGAGTACTTGTTAGTTTAGTTAAGTCCAATATGGGCTGGTTCCCCTTAAGTAAATGAAGGTTATTATATAGTCACAATATTTGAACCGTTTGAGTGGCAGATTTGGATTGAGGTCTTCAAATAACAGTGTTAACTTAGTGCTGTGGATTCATTATAATTAGTGGGATACTCATTTTTGTAGATTTACTGGGTGTAGGTGGCACATGAAAAAGGTGTTTAAAAAACATGACAAAATACAAATTTCTAGAACACTTGTATTTAGTCAGAAATTTTGTGGATGTTTTTATTGTAAAATTGAGGAAAGAGGTTTTTCAAAAATAAAAACTCTCATTTAAAAATTTGATAGCATTATTTCTATGCAGCATTTCCTGAAAATTAAATGATAAATCTTGCTTTTGTGTCCATTTTTCAACAATCGCAATAATAAATGCATGCAAAAATTTCTGAATTTACCAGCAGCCAGAGCTCAGACATAAATAAGTCTATTTACTAATTTTGTTTTTGACTTAAAGAGGTTTAAACTTGCATGCTTCATGGATTTACTCCCTATATTTCAAAACAAAATAAGACTCCTACAAGTCAATTAATGCTAAGCAAAAAATATTTAACCTATAACAAAATGTTGCAATTAATGACTTCTTCCAAGTCATGAAGTTACCAAAATTGGTTAACATCAAGACCCATGCACAAATATAGAAAGGTCAAGCATCAACATGAAATTGAAACAACATTGTTCAATAGGCAATGCTTTGTCTGCTGAAGAAAAATATGAGTTTGATTCTAAAAAAATGGAGACAATGTCCTTTCACTTTCTGATATAACCATTTATAACCACTAAAATTGGAAAAAATCTGTTCAATCAGATCATTACCTGTAGATAGCTCAGGTCCTGGTTAATTCTCAGAAAAGATTTTATTGTCATAGTCTCATAGGTGATGAACTTTGGCCACAAAGTCAAATAATTTGTTTCATCCAGTTTTATGAAGCATAAATAGACTTAAACAAGTCTTTCATTTTCTGACTTAGACAAGTCCAAAATAGTAAACACATATTTATTAACATACATGATTTGACTCCTATAAGTCAGAAACAAAAACAGACTTGTTTATGTCTGACTCTGAGCTCTGACTGTTTACTGTATCCACAAAAATGCAAAATTTCTCAAATCCCATGAAAATCAATAAATCCACAGCATTCCCTTTTTTCATCCAGCATCATCATCCAGCATGGGAGATTGGGACATTAAACAGTCATCATCATCATCATCCTGCATCTGTTGTAAGAGTTGTCTCCTATCTAACGACATATTTTCGTCAAGTTTTAACAGTAATTTTGAACGTTTTAGGTTTTAAAAAACATTAATTCCTCTCCAAAATACATGGTACTCAAAATTTAGGTACACATTTTAGAATTAAGTTTGACCTTAAATTCAAATATTCCATTTCTTCAGGATATATATGATTTCAAATAGATAGAAACTATGAAACATACATGTAGGAGACCTACCAAAGAGCAACAACTCTTACATAATGTAGATAAAAAGGTGGGATGAATGGAAAAAAGGTAACTGCAGCATTAAAACTGATATTACTCCATATAAGATATAATATAATGTATTTAAAGGGATACTTCATTTATTCACCACTAAATATTACAAACTCTCACTTGTCTTTATAGCGCTGAATTCTAAATGTGAAAAAAAACAATGTTCTTTTCAGGCAAAACATGTTATAATTCACTCTGCCTTAGCTAGCATGTTGCTTTTAGTATTTTTTCACAGACTGGATACAAAATACAAACACAATCTATTGTATGCTTTCTAGATTTTGAGAACTTCTCACAAAGCAGCAATTTGGGGTGCTTTAATATAAAGAATAAAGAATAATGATCAATTGGGATAATAAAGAAAGATAAAAATGACATTAAAGATTAAATAATACAGAAATGAAGGCCCCAAAGAAAATAAAGAACCAAACAGGTTAAGCAAATTCACATACTTTGTTGTCTGAAAAACTTAAAAGTTGTTCAGGGCCTATGGGTAAAATAATATAGATTGTGATTTGCAGTTTAATGAAGAGATGAAAATGTAAAAATTTTAATTTTTAACTGATTATATATAAACCTAACCAAACACACATTATTGGAGGAAAATGGGAACATTTTGTATGATAGTAAACTGAAACTGTTAGTCAAACTTATTTTGGGAAAAGAGGAAGAGCTTTGTTCAATATATCAGCCCTCCTGTCATTAAATTTAGCTTTTTTCATGACATTTATGTCCATGGCCATAACATATCATTGCTTCATGATATTTAGCACTATAATCTGATATACAGCTTCCTTGATTTATATTGAGGTCACACTTTACTGCATAGTAATTAATATATGCTGAGTAAAAAGAGTTTACCCAACAAATATTTCTGATATTATATTTAATATAAAATCTAATTATATTTCTATACATTATAATATTAATATATAAATTATTGTAACAAAGAAAATAAACCAGAAGATCAAATTCTTAATTGACAATAGAAATATTAAAATTTATGAAGTCAACTTTTGTAAAGTTCATCAAGGTTTAAAAAAAAAAAATATATGTTGCTTAACCTTTTGTACTCAGTATAGTTAAAACTAATTAGGGTAGCATAGTAATCTGATCAAATAACTTATTAACAAATTGTATGGTAATTCTAAAGCTTTTAAAATACTATTAAACTGCTAGTATACAACCACATTATACATATGTCCAATACATATAGTCATCGTACTCAGAAGAGAAATGATTACAGAAATACTAGTTTTAAGTTGTACTCAGTACAAATTCAGGATACTCAAGATACTCGAGTAATAGGTTCTACTCATGATACTCAAGTGAAGGATATTAAATTGACCAGAAAGACAGTGAGTACATTATGAATACCAAGGGCACTCAATATTTTTCTGAAAGTTTTTATGGCATTTTAATCATGTTAATTGAGATATAAGCTAGGTTGTATGATTGCCTATAATTGCTTACATCCACCTCATTTGAACTTTGGTGGATAGTTGTCTCATTGGCAATCATACCACTACTCCTTATTTCTATAGGAAAACAAACCTTGTTATTGATCAGACAAATTTTCAAAAACTGTGTTGAAAATTTGCAGTATTCTTTGACCTGTTACAAGGTGCATGCTTTGTTTGTTTTATGGTGTTGGGTTGGTTACTGGACATATCACTAGTATTGCTTTTTTTCACTATCATATGGCATCATTTTTAGTGGCCATGCAAGCTTATCAAGGAATCTACTTACATTTTGTGAGAACTTCTTTAGATTGTGCTGTGGTCCTTGAATGAAAAAAACAGGTACTCCTCCATGATAAATTCACTATCTGTTATGGGATAAGGGTGGAAAACCCATCAAATCATATTTTACATTTAGCCATTTGTAAATGCATCAGGAATTACCTAACTTGTTACTGAGTGAAAGACATTACTGGGGGAGGGAAGCACAATAAGTAATTAATCAAAATCATCACAGAACTCCTAACTGTATAATAATTTGTGTATATACTAATTAACTGGTCACATAAATAATACTACAGTTAGTACATATAGTGCTGATATATATAGAATGACCTCACTACCAATATTGTCTGTCTCTCGGTAAGTTATTTTTTCTATCTAATATGAAGGCTTCCTCTCGACTGTGGGTGAGACTTGCTTACTTATGTTTTATTGTGGGCATCTAGTTTTTGAACATTCATGTTACATTTTTCTTTAGTCCAAAATGATCACTCCTTCTCAGATTCCCAAAGCTGATATTTGTTATGTAAGACATGTCTTATAATGATATCAATCATGACAATGTCATGATAATTTACAAATATTTGCCAACTTTAAGTTGCATTTTTTCAACATTTATGAAATTTAAAGATTTCTTAAGTTCATTCACTCAAAGAAAAAATAAATGCATTTGATTTTAAAAGTGTGTATCATTTTTATTGTAACACAAGACAATCCGACATTGAATCAGTGAGATATTCCATTTAACAAAATCTACTTTCTGAAGCATGTTATTGATATAAGTATTATGTGCATTCAATCTAATTAAAATTAAATCTCTACACTCTCTCATTCTGCGTGGGAATAAAACAAATGAGTGAGTACAGAGATTTTAATTTTAATTAGATTGATGTGCATTTAAATATGAGACATACTGCAATTTTTAAGTTCAATTTACAGCTTTATTTCCCAGTTCAAGCATTGTTTTTTGAGACCCAAAATTCTTTATAAGTCCATATTGCAGAAAACAAATATTGCTAAAAAAAAAGGGGGAGGTATTTTTTTCTAAAAAATGACTTTGCGGTGACATGTAATTGCTGATATCTTCTTCATTTGAACTCCTCTGATGGTTAGTTCTTCATTGGCCGTCATTCCACATTTTTAGCTCACCTGGCCCGAAGGGCCAAATGAGCTTTTCTCATCACTTGGTGTCCGTTGCCCGTTGTCGTTAACTTTATACAAAAATCTTCTGCTCTGAAACAACTGAGACAAATTTTACCAAACTTGGCCACAATCATCATTAGGGTATCTAGTTTAAAAATGTGTCCGATGACCCTGCCTGCAAACCAACATAGGCGACATGGCTAAAAATAAAACATAGGGGTAAAATGTAGTTTTAGGGGAAAGACGGCTTCAAGCCGTCAATCCCCTATGTGGTTGACCAGACTGACATCCCCTCACGTCATTCATTTTGTTTTTATAGTGTGGAAAACACCCCCAAAAAATCTTACTGAGATTGATGAGAAGGAGACACACAAATGAATAGATTGACTTTAAACACTTTGTAACGCATTTCCCTTCTGTTTCTCGCGAAATTGTCGTATCTTCAGCTCTCCCTTACACTATTTACGTTTCTGTTACAATGCGGAAAAATCAGAATGATGAGATATTCTAAATATATCCAACCTACATTGTAGTGACGTCATTGTTGGAATGCCACACTACGTAGAAGCAGGGATATCCTTTACTGATTATTTAAATCATTCTCAGAGTTCGTGTACTAATTTAAAATTGGTATTTGTTCAATTTGAACATAATTATGTTTGCTATAGATGATTCAAACATCAACATGCAATGCTTTAATTTGTAGGTCAACTTTGACTTTCAAAGTAAACAATGGCCGTGGGGATACATGAGATTGGGGAGAGAAACAACAGTTTTCATTTTTTCTGTAAAATTCTGTTTTGAGAATCTTCCTCCAATACAGGAGCACCTCAATTGATGAGTAATAATCCACTAAAATAAAAGTTAATGTATCAGAACACTTAAAATGTGACATTTAGTATATGATTAATAGTCTTCCATTAAAACTAAATTTTGTGTACCAACATAATCATTGTAATGGTAAAAAAAAAAATAATTAAAAATGTTGCATTTTGTAGTTTAAACCTATTTATTCATGAAATTTACAAATATATCAAAATGTAGGATTTGGAAACAAGTTTCACACAGTTTACATCAATCATATTGGTTTTTATTAGTACCTGTATCCCTATGATGAGAGTTGTAACTGGGAACTTTATCAATGGAAATTTAAAACTGAATAGATTTTTCAGTCCTTACTTTCTTGAAAAAAAATTAAAATCTTAGAGTACTGTCACAAAAAGAGGAAAATGGCCCTAACCTGCAGTTCAGTGGTTCACAATTAAAATTTCAAAAAATATTGTAGTAGTTGTTAAATGATAGAATTCAGTTGAATTTTAGATATTTAACTTTCAACTTTAATCGAATGTTTTGATTTAGAAGATGCAGATCTCTTCCATTGGTCCAAATTGAATCCTTAACTAAGGAAAAGAAATTACATTACACAACAATTGATTTCAATATTGTCAACCTTTCTACATATTCTAGGTGTTCTTTTTTTCATTCTTTATATGAAGACTATCAAAAGATTTGAATTGGTAATTTTAAAGAAATTTTGAAGTTTTTGTTTATTATCTTGAATATTATTATAGATAGAGATATACTGAAAACAGCAATAATGTTCAGCAAAGTAAGATCTACGAATAAGTCAGCATGACCATAATTGTCAATTGACCCCATAAGGAGTTATTGCTCTTTAAAATCAATTTTTAACAATTTTTGTTAATTTTTGTAATCTTTTACAAAAGTCTTCTCCTCTGAAACTACTGAGACAAATTTTACCAAACTTGACCACAATCATCATTGGGGTATCTCGTTTAAAAAATATGTCGAATGACCCCGCCTTCTAACCAACATGGCCAGCATGGCTAAAAAAGAACATAGGGGTAAAGTACAGTTTTTGGCTTATATCTCTGAAACTAAAGCATTAAGAGCAAATCTGACTGGGGTAAAAATGTTAATCAGGTTTAGATCTATCTGCCCATTAAATTTTCAGACAGATCAGACAACTAGTTGTTGGGTTGCTGCCCTGAATTGGTAATTTTAAGGAAATTTGCAGTTTTTAGTTATTTTGAATATTATTTTAGATAGAGATAAACTGAAAACAGCAATAATGTTCAGCAAAGTAAGATCTTCAAATAAGTCAACATGACCAAAATCGTCATTTGACATCTTATTGGAGTTATTGTCTTTTAAACTTAAAGTCATTTTCTGAAATTTTTTGGTAATTTTTGTAAACTTTTTCAAAAATCTTCTGCATTTAATTTAACTACTGGGTCAAATTAAACCAAACTTGGCCTCAATCATTATTAGGGTATCTTATATTATTTATTATGATTTTAACCTTATTAAACATGATTTCCAAAATCACAGTAGATACAGGTGAGCAACACAGGCTCTTGAGAGCCTCTAGTTTTATATTATTTTATATTTTTATATTTATCAGACAAATAAGTTTAAACAGCAACTATACTTTCTTTGAATTTTAGCAGATTAACGTTCAGAATCTTAGGAATAATGTTCAGTGGGATTTTACAGATTAAGCTTTAAAAATGTAGGACAGAAAGTCACAGGACAAAAAGTCACAATTCAGTTTATAGATTATTTTTCTTGAGCTATTATATATATAATCAAGTTTGTAAATAAAATTTAGTCTAAAAAAATCATTAATTATCAAATAATTGTTTAGAAAACAGTTTGTCAAAGTGGCTTGGTACTTAAATGGCTTCATGATGACAAGAAATATATCCTTTGCGTGATTAAAATTTGATCAATCTTCATTTATCAAGGCTTATTAACAATTTCCTAAACTGTAAAATGAATATTATGTAATAAAAAGAAATTGTTTCAAGAACTTCCTCTTATATATTCAAACAATTATAAACAAATTAATTGTGACTTTCTGTCCTTTTAACTTTTTGAATAAATATTACATGTCAAATGTTACCCTTTATTTATCATTTACAATTTCAAACCCCTAAACTGGCTAGTCACCAAAAACGATCTAAGTACCTGTACTTCAGGGAAAGAAGAAAGTGTACGTAATGACTGACAGGTATATGCTGAGGTGTACATGTTCCTATTTACATAATAGAAGGATAAGATCAGCCCATGCAATATATATTCCTTTCACATTCAATTTTATCATTACTCATACCTCGAAACTTATTGGAGATTTAAAATGGTGTTTAGAAAGGTAATGATGATTTCACCTATTAAATTCAATACTGTGACATTTCAATATTATTCTCTTTAATTTAAAATGTGATCTTTTCAGAGCCTGCTTAATTATTTGTACATTATACAATTTTATAATTCATTTATACTGATACAAACTTGAAACAAATAGCAAACATTTAGATGCACCTTTAACATTTTGAATTTTGTTTGATTAGTTTTGTATAATGTCAGCCCGTTTTTGATATGTATATTGACGACCTTCTTAAATCTTGTCTTCTGTGTAGGTTACCAGTTTTCATGGATTTCCTAGGTATATATATATATGAACCCCAAATTTATGTGTTCAGCGAAGTACAAATTTCCTATGTGCTTGTATGTCAAATTTGGCAAAACCACAAAATCATGTGTCATAAAAAAAATTTGTTCCCCAATCCATGAAAATTGATACCAAAGACAATAAATAAATACACAGTATTCAAATATTGAGTCCTTTCCAATTTTCTTTCTTCTAGTTGAAGACTCTTCTGTCACAGCTTTTGCCTTTATTAATCTGTATGTCACAGCTTTTGCCTTTATTAATCTGTCTGAGCATCATAAGCTTATCAAGATATATGTGACTAAATTTCATTTTTTTATTTAAAAACAACTTTTCTTTGCTGAGATAGAAAAAAGTACGGAACATCAATACAAATTGCCAGGTTTATGTATTAGATTGAAAAAATTTCTTGTTATATGGCTGTATCAGCTGTAGAAACTTATCCAAGATGCAAGGTGAAGGACAAGCAGAGAATTTCATTACTAAAAAGAGAAAATCTTTTAAGGATATTATATTTATAAAGAGATTATCTCTGTTATGAAAAAAATTCCTCTGAAACCATTAGCTACAACCATTTCCATGATGTCTGACTAGTTATTATGTCAAATAAAGATGGTGAATGTTACTAAAAATAGAACAGAGTTACAAACTGGCATTTATAGTGTTTTAAAGCTTTTTTTTCTGTAATTTGATTGAACAGGTTAAGCAAATTGAATAGTTTTTAGTTTTCACAGAACTTTCCAGTTCTTATTTTTTTCCAGTTATAATGACCTACTTTTGACCTAGTTATAACAATGTTACATAAGAGTTTTAAAATACCTTAAGACAGACAACTCTTAAAAATTTAAGAGATATGAGATAACAAATAGGAAATCTATAACATTTTATTTGCATGTACTGTTTTCTTACATATATTTCGATGTGCCCCGTGCTGTCTATCATTTGTTGTTTCGAAATTATTGGTCTTTTGTTGGGCAATGTATGACAAATATCTGTTGAAAAACCTCGCCCGTAATTATAAATTATGTAATTCATTGACCGCTCCTGACGTGTAACTTCAAGGCATATTTAAGCAGCGATCGATGTCTTTCAAAATTAGTGCACTTTTTCTTGTATCCCTGGTGCTTTCAACTGGAGAACCGTCGTACACAAGCATCGCACAAGTTGGCACTCCGAGGCGGGTGGGAAGCAAGAAGGTGAACTGTAGTTTATTTTTATCAATAGTACCGCTTAAGTCGACGCTAGGGGCCGTCTTGACCTTGTTGTAGGGTATGAATGATTTGTTCATTGTTGAAGACCCTACATCAACTGTCAAGATGAAGAACAGGAATAAAAGCCCTGTTCATTGATAATTTTCTATGTTTTCTTTGTATTGTGTGCGATTTTGTCCCATGTACATTTACTCTATATCCTTTCATTTTCTACTGTGCTGGTTTTATTTTCAGGAAAAAATATGTATTTAATTTATCATGATCCACAGCATGCATTAGCAGCATATTATAATTTATATATTTAATATAAAGTTGAGGATTTGAAGGATTTGTTGTTAACTATGATCCTGAGGATATATTATGACTTTCAGGATTTGTTGTTTGATATGAGCTAGAGAGTATATGTTATGATATTAAGGATATGATTATTGTTTACAGATGCCATTGGAAACAGTAAGCTAGCACTCGAGGTCTTTTAATGATATGCTTCTCACACTGATATTGCATTTTTGTTTTATTTAAACATATCTTTCATGCCAAAATAGTAATAGTATATATATATATATACTTTCACTCTTGATTCAAGTATTTTATTTATATTTTCTGCCTATTTCAAATATTTATAGAACTGTGGCTTCAGACATGTTTTATTTCCTGTGGATTCATTATTTATGGATTTTTTTATGCAGAATTTGAAAAAAAAAAGCTGAAATGAAGCATCCACCAAAATCCGATTTTTCTTGCTTGCATGAAAATAAGGTACCCACGAATATATATGAATCACAGTCTGCACTGTTAGCCACTAGTCTGATGCCTCAGACTAGTAAAATTTTATTCGGACAATTAAGTATGTGCAAAACTTTGTTTAGACAACTCAGAAAAATGTCGGAATATTGGTTTTCAGACTGGAAAAGATTTTTTATGCAGACTGTATGAATCCACAGTAGTTAATTGTATAGATCTACAAAATTTACAATTCTGTAAATAAATGCTTTTTAAATATTATGTAAAGTACTGAAAATAAGCAAGGAAAAATGAACATCTATGCGATATCAGAAAAACTATTTACTCAGGTACATTGACATAAGGCATGATTTTAATAAAACAGGAACCTGGTGTAGGGTGCCTTTGAAGAAATCTTCTTAGAAACATCATTATGATTATACCCACATTCCAGAGGAGGGGCTATACTCATTAACCTCTGTCTGTCCATAACACATGTCTGTCTCATTTTCCCAAGCAACTACAAGTCATGGCTTCTTGATATAAGACACCAAGCTTTGAAAGATTATACAATATCATGTGACACATTTTCAGTTCTTTGGATGTTCTACTTCCTCTTTGCAGAAAAATTGTATCTTTAAAAATGTTAAATGTCATGCACATATATATATATATGAAATTTATGTAAGATTTTTCTAGCAGCTATAAGTTGTACAGACTTTATGTACAGGGTATAATTACTAAGCAATAATAGATAGGTTCTAGTTATTTTTCTTGGCCGCCATTTTGGAGGGGTAAATGGTTGAATTTCATATTTGATCAACCAATTGAAACATGCTGTACGATCAAGTTTGATAAAAGATACTTGCTAGATTGTAGTGATGAATTGATAAGCTAAAAGGAATTAGAATTGTTCGGAAAACAACGTTTTCTTTAGTCTAGCGGTCAGTTTAACAAGTGATTTTGGCTGATTTAATAAGGAATAGAAAAATTGTGCAGGTGAACCTCCAACATGTCGACAAAAGGGAAGTAACTCTTGCTCAAATTGTGTCAATGGAAACCTATCTGTAGCTCTCATTACATCTTGTTTACTATCTTGAGAATCTGCTCAGGTCCATTACTCCATCATGAGTCGCATGAAAGTTTAGGCAAAATTAACTGAGCATAATGGATTCCCCCAATTCAAAATATTTGACCTTACACTGTCAGACTACACTCGAATTGACACATTGTAACTATTGTTATAGTCTGTTTAAAAGATATCTGTGTTTATAATTTATCTACCAAATCTTAATTGAAACACTTAAATAAGTTAATAGATCAAATTTCATGCTAAAGATAGCTTTGTTTTAGTTTTGACCTTTAATAGAAACAGGATAAGATATAGTTGGTCAAACGAAGGTAACACAATTATTTATTTTTGATAGTATGTTATGGTCCATAGATAAAACAACAAGTTAAATCAGCATAATTTCTAAAAAATTTAAAAGGTGTTATAAAATTTAAAAATTTAAATACTAAGAAAATTAAAAATATAAATAATAAGATATACATGTATAGTAATTCAGTTGAAGGCCATACAGTGACCTATAGTTGTTAATTTCTGTGTCATGTGGTCTCTTGTGGAGAGTTGTCTCATTGGCAATCATACCACATCTTCTTTTTATGACCTCTTTTGAGAGTCTTCTTTTCTGAGATCTATAGTAATTCAGTTTATTCTCTTATGAGAGTCTTCTTTTCTGAGAGACTTAAATTAATCAAAACTAAATAGCACATAACCCTTTTGGTTGTTTTTTTTTTATAATCCTGGAACACATTCACTGCAAAATTTCAATCTAAATTTTAAGATTTCAATGTGAGGAAAAAGATATGTTTCTATTCTAGATTTAACATCCTTTGAAGTGTGAGAATCTTCTAATACATATTTCTGCATTCATAATTATATTTGATTCTTTGTCCTAATGTTAAGAAATGCTAGAATGCCTCAACAGTATACTTCTCTTCTAGTCTTGATTATCATGATTATATGAATGACAATGATATAAAATGTACTTATTATCTAAACATTTTTAAATAAAAATACTTTCTCTAATTCTTCGTCAATTTATCCCTTTCTGCACCCATTGTATAAAAAAATTTAATCAACGTGTGGTCCTTTTGATCTCAGTTCTTCATTGGTTAAAATCCAATTATGACGTCAAATTTACTTGCTTTCCTCTGAATTTCCTATTGTGACGGCATGAAAAAAGGCGACCATGCCTGATGACGTCACATAGAAAGAACGCATCTTTTTGCAGATCATTTGAAAAGAAGGAATAAGTTTGCCTGCATATTGTTAGAAAATCATTAGAGAAACAGATTCCACCACCAAATCTCGTGTAATATGATATTTATCCACTCTCGACAGTTAAATTTTAAATATTTAAAACGCTCGGCAAGCCTCGCGTTTTAAATTTGAAAATTCAACTGTCTCGAGTGGATAAATATCGTATCACACTCGATGCAGTGGTAGAATCTATATTTATCTAAAATATTTCATGTTTATGCATTTATTGACAGTTACTGACTTCTGTTTTGAAATTCTTGTGTTAATTTAGTCTCTAAATGCAGTTCATGTTTGTAAACATGTTATCCTATAACTGTTATGGTACAGTTATTCTAGTTGGAATTGGCAGTAAATCACTTCTAAGGTTTGTCTTCTTTTTTGGGGGGAAATGGGTAGGGGGAGTTCTAAGTAAGTCACAGAAACGTATTTTGTGTGTTTGGGTCGCTTACCCAATTTTGTCAATATAACAAAACTGTCAACAACTGTCATACAATTGGGTGGTTTAGATAGCTATAAAACCAGGTTTAACCCACCATTTTCTTTGGAAAATACCTGTACCAAGACAGGAATATGATAGTTGTTTTCCATTTGTTCCGTTATTTGATAAATTCTAACTTTGATTTTTGTCAGTTTTCATAGACTTCACCCATTTTGAATTTACATTGGAGTTCGCTATTTTTGTTATACTTTTTTATATCTAATAAATGCTCAAGTGTTTTAGAAAATTCTAAAGAACAGCTTTAAAAGTAAAGTAGTCCTTAAAATAAAATTATGTTATATTGCACCAAAAATGTGTTTCAGTATATAAATATTAAGGAAAGTAAATCTTCTTGAATCTGAAAGGCTACTGTACCAAGAGCAGTTTGTATGTTAAACTGACCAATTTTCAGGATTTTATATAAAAAGACACCTTCTTGCTCATTTATATGTGATATATTATCTCATCAGAAATGTTTTCACACTGAAGTTTTCAAAAGATGTATAAAGATAAGATATACATTATCCCTTAAAAATCAGAATAATGTGGCCAATATATCTGAAAATCAAAATTTAATCAGAAATAGTTCAGATATTCCAAAATTGTTCCCAATATATGTTTTCAGAGACCGAGTATCTTCAGTAAGTAGTTGTGAGGTAAAATCAACATTAAAACAAATGTACTTTAGAATTTTGTTACAGGTTAGCTGACGTAATTACAGTGAAACAATGGGTGGAATTGGAGGATGCTTTTAGCTTATTGTAAATAGTTATTTAGACTCAAAGGAGATTTTCATTCTAATGAGAAAAATTGGTGAAGGGGCGTTATAACATTAGTGGTTTATTTAGTTATGTATGATGTAATTTCATCAATATAGAATGTGATAATTTCCTTATTGTAAATGTTATAAACTTTATATTTCTTTGACATACTTAAAACTTTTTATTGTACTGCAAATGAATAAATAATGACTTTTATTGATTTATTATATTATACAATAGAAATCCATTTTACTTATGTCATTCATTTTGATCAGTAAAGTATAATGTTGGTGACTGTTCTTTATCAATACATTTCTAACATTTGTTATGATTTTAAAACTTAAATAAATCTTCCAAATTTTTATGGCTCTTGAAAATGTATCTCTTATGGAAAAAATGGGCTGTTATATTGGAGAGTGTTTTAAATTAAGGAGTTCAGGTATGAATATTCATACTAAATCTAGTAAATAATTTGAGAACGAATGCATAAAATGTAATTTTATTATTTTATTGTGCATTCACAATATATATTGTTGTTGTCTCTGACCAATGCTAGTATACTAAATATACATTTACATGTACATTGTGATGTTTATTGTTGTAATTATTAATTATGTCAATCAGTTGTAACTGATTATATGCCCTTTATGGGCCCTGTTATTTGTGAAATAAAAATATTCTATTCTATTCTATAGTTTGATTTGGACACAATGGAGCAGGAAGGGGCCTATTATAGGCAGTCACAGCAGCTACAGGCAGCCTATGCTAGATCACACTTAGAGCACATGTGTAAGCTGGACATTGACTCCGAACCACACGAGGTCAGAATGAGTGGCATCATTTGTACCATAGGTAAGCAAACTGTGAGAGGAACTTGTGTGTAACTATTATAACCTGAACATTGACTCTGAGCCACACGAGGTCAGAATGAGTGGCTTCATTTGTACCATAGGTATCCAAACTGTGAGAGGAACTTGTGTGTAACTATTATAACCTGAACATTGACTCTGAGCCACATGAGGTCAGAATGAGTGGCATCATTTGTACCATAGGTATGCAAACTGTGAGAGGAACTTGTGTGTTACTATTATAACCTGGATATGACCATCATGAATGTATAGATTATCTGGTTTTCTGCACACTGGTGTTGTAAAAAATCAGCTGCCGGCCATGATGTGAATCTTTTTGGTGAGTGAGTGCAGTCAAGAACAAAATAGTTTCACATTGTGTTGAGCAGCTGATATTTTACAATATCTATAAACAAAAAACGTGATAATCTGTTTATCATACTATTTCTAGTCTTTTGCCCTTTACCCTTGTTGTCCTAATGCAAGTTGGCTTGATTAGTTCTGCTCTCAGATTGCTGATAAAATATCCTCACACATTATGAAGTTGCTGATAGTTCTGGCATACCTGTCAATCTCTGTAAATAAAAATGTAGGTCATGACCTGTTCTCATGTTTCAAAGTCGTGCTGTGAGAAGTATGGAGCAACTGATATTGGCACAAGGAAGTATAATTATGTAGAATATTATTATAGTCTTAAATGAAAGTTCACAGGTATTATCACAAACCTTTGATAAGATCTGCTCATAGGAAATTCAGAAATTCTTCTGGAGCCAGTTTGAAAGATTTAAGTATCATAGTACCTAATATTATGTCAGATGGCCCGAGAACACAGTTATTTGGTAGTTCATTACTTTTTTTTAGTATTTTTTATTTTATCTGAAAGAACTCCACACATTGAGATACATAGATATAGACATAATATATAATACAAGTATTAATATTAACTTTTTCTATAGCAGTCTAAAGCTTTTTCTATAGCAGTCTAAAGCTTAAATATATGGTACAGTGTTCCAGCTTGAATCTCAGGGCAGAAGGGTGCTAGTTGTCTGGAAGGGCACTTATGCAATAACCCAGATTGTAAGGGCACTGTTGGACAGTGTATAATTACCTTGAATATTACTGTGCTTAGCTGGAGAACATTAGTTGTATTAAAACCATATTCAGAAATAATGTGTTCTTGATGTTGGTTCCAGCAGAGACATACTATTATATGTCTTTGGTTCCAGTAAGATTTTTTTATCATATTATTAGCATATCATTTTGATGTTAATCTAAACAAACTTGTACATTTGGTAAAGGAAAATAATCATCAGAAAATTCAATGTTTTATAATAATACCATTTGTCTATAAAATGAACAAGTATTTTTGAAAATGGGGTTAAACATGCAAAATTGAATTTTTAATGTAATTAAATTATCTACATTTAAATAACTTGTTCAGACATATAGTATATATGTTATTGAAAGTTAACTTATAATCATTCAAATTGATACAAAAAAGTATTTTTAAGTGCACACCAAAGTGCTCCTAAGTAAGGAGTTTTATATAGATAACAGGTGAGACAGGAGATGATGATATTATATTGATGCAATAATACATTGCATATATTGCAGAAGGTATAAACAGTTACTTTTTTCTCCATAATTGTTAAAATAAAAGCATGTGTTAAGTGCTCCTATGTAAGGAGGATTATTAATACAAGAAGTAAAACAGGAAGTAGAGCAATCTTGTTATGTTCAAAGTACAAATTTCTTTGATTCTTCTTTAAATTTCATACTCAGTCAGGGTTATGAAACAAAACATTTTTATCAATTAAGTGCAAACTATGTATGCCTTTTAAATTATTTTAGATTTTATTTTGTATGTTATGCCTACTGAAATATAAAGTTTTTTCGGTGTACATGCTGCACATAAACATTACAAATGGATAACATGTGGACATTTTCATTCTGTATTAAATATCTAGTATTTGTTCAATTATCTTAAATCCACTAATTAGCAGTAAACAATCATTAACAGAGGTGATAAAACTGCCAAAAGGCAATAGGTATTTAATTTAATCCCATTTTCAGTTAATTAGTGTTACACAATCAGGTAACAGGAAACGCCGATAGATATGAAATTTGGAAATTTTAATTTTTGAAAAGGCAAAGGGTGCATCCTTTGCTTTGGAGGCAGAAGGGCGGGGTAAGGGCACCATATGGGCCGCCTTCTATTTAGGCAGGCGGGAACACTGTGGTAATTATCTACTTGATCATACTCATCTTTTATCACTCTGGTATAAATTACATGAATACGTAGAAAAAGTTAATGATTGCATTGGCCTTTTCCTCTTACCACATGTCACAATTCTGTCAATAATATGACACCGAACATGAAAGGCACCAGAGGTGGTCATTAACATATAAGGGTTGGACAGGAAATGTCATGTGTTGGATAGAATTACAAAGTAAAGAACAACCATTATCAAGGGGAGACAATTCAAATACAATAAAACAAAAACAAGTATATCTATATATATAACAATATCAATAAACATCATAGATAGCAATGTAATGATGCACACAAACCACTTTCCAAATTATGATGTGCATCAACATCTTATTAATTCTATATAGATTATTATGATTGCCTTAAAAAAAATTGTAATTTACTTCATTTTACCTGAGGGACATTTTTACAATTATGTAGGACAACTATAGGATTTAGATTTGAGATAGCATCTGGGTTATATGGCTATCTTAATTTACCAATCTAAGGAGATTTGGTTTAAACATCAATAAGACAGCAACTGGACAATGATCAAAGCAAATAAAAGATCGAGAGGTCAGCAAAAGGGATTAAACATTATCTTAAACCATATGACAAGTTGTAACCAATGAGCATAGCATTTACCTCAAGTATTCAGCAGCTCGTTTCACAAAATCATGAACTTTTTCTTTTCTTCTTTGTAAGCATTCAACCAAAACTGATTATTTAAGGGCTGTTCTAGATTTAACTTTGGTTTCCATCAATTAAGTGCCAGTCTTTATAAGAATCAGGCAATTTTGAAAAATTTCAAAAACATGACCGAAAAAAACACACCGACCTAATTATCCTATTTTGAAGTTACCCTTGACCTGAGTTAGAAATAATAGGTCTTTTGTTTCTGCATGTCTGGTAATTCGAGAAATCTCAAGATAACTTTTGGTTAGAATGATAGCAAATTATGGAGTTAGCTCCCCTTAATTGGTAATTTCTAATGCATTTCAACCAATTTATAACTTGAAATACCAGAACAGGAAAAGGAAACAAAAGTTATATTCATGCACCATTATACATTTTGAACTTAAATTAATGTCAACTTGGGTGGGTTTTTGTTTGTCATGTTTTCACCACTGCCTGATTCTTAGGCAAATTGGCACTTAATTAAGTTTGTAATTTTTTTGTTAGAAAATAGTTATTGTAATCAAAAGGTTGTTATGTAATCTACAGGTCCAGCTTGTGTAGCAGTTCCCACTCTTCAGAAGATGATGATCGAGGGAATGAATATAGCTCGTCTCAACTTTTCACACGGAACATACGAGGTAGGTTACCTTTTGAAGTGGATTCTTTCCTTTACAGCCTCTTCCACTGTACAAGATGGAAAACTGCTTCATGCTAAAAAAAGTGTTCAGGACTTAATGCATAATAAATGAAAAACAAAGATGGCCGACAGCATCCAAGGACTGATATGAAGAGTAAAGGGCTCACAGACTAATCTTGGTTAGGTCCCTGATATTGTCACTTTTGTCATATACATGTAATATATCATTATTCTATATATTTTATAGTAATGCCTTAGAGATACAAAATTACCAAATAGTCTAATTTTCATGCTTTTTTCACTTTTCTTGATCGTTGTGAGAAAAATGTTTCTCATTTCGAGAGAAAACTTTGTTCTCGGCAAATGATTGGTCGAAATTTATTTATGACATCAATTTTTCTTGGTTTCTTCTGAATATCCTATTGTGATGTCATGAAAAAAGGCGACCATGCCTGATGATGTCATATATAAAGAACACAACTTTCTGCAAATCTTTGAAATGGAAGGATAAACTTTGTTTAGATATCAACTAAAAATCATTACAGAAACAGATTCCACCACCATAACTTGTGTATTACAATATTTCTCCACTCTCAACAGTTAAATTTTAATTATTTAAAAAGCTTGGCAAGCCTCGCGCTTTAAATATTGAAATTTAACTATCTTGAGTGGAGAAATATTGTAACACACTTGATGCAGTTGTGGAATCTATATGACCCAACCTAGAAAAAAAGGCATATAAACAAGGAATTACACCTGGGCCAGATAGCCGACCTTGGTACGGCACAAAATGATATGGGGTTTTACATGCTTACAAATCTCACCTTTTACCTATCTAGATCTCATGTCATTAAACTAAATGCATAACCCCTGCACAGAACATGCTATTCTAACTAATGTTTAAGACAAATATCAGTTTCTCAAGCAATAATGCACTGGTTTATCAGTTATAAGAAAAAATGTAATAAAAATATATGAACAACATAGAACTACACTGTACATCTTTGATACTGTAATGTAATGATTGTTTTTTGTTTCAGTATCATGGTCAGACAATTAAGAACATCAGAGAGGCTGTTAGTAAGTTCAGTCATCCCAGACCAGTAGCCATCGCCCTGGATACCAAAGGTCCAGAAATCAGAACAGGATTACTAAAAGGGGTAAATTATTGTAATCAGTTTGTTTAGAAACTACTACTTCAGTTCTTGTTTACATTCCTAGTTATATATGGAAATTTGAAAATAGAGCTCTCATTCAATCTCACCTGGCATTTACGTTCAATAATTAAGTGCAATTTTCTGTTGATTTTTCACCTTTCGTTGATTTTCTTTCAAGGAATCTTAATGGTAAATAAATAGTGTTGTTCCGATGATCGGAATAAGTCGGAAATCAGTTGGTTGGGCCTGGCGATGTCAATAATTGATTGGGATTTTGTTCAAAGGATTGTCGTTATGGTTTCCGGACTTTTAGCATATTAACTTCCTGTCTGTTTCTGGTTTGCATTTTACATGCACAGTCATACAATTTGTAACGAAAAATATCAGTCGATGAAAATAACAATGTCAAACATCCTATAATCAAAGACATTTAAAAAAAGGGCAAGGTATAATGATGCGATTATAACCGATAGTAATAGATAATTGGTGGTAATTTCAACTGATTATCCAACACTATAAATAAAGGATTTTTTTTTCATTTACAGGGAGCCAGCGCTGAGGTTTCCTTAAAGACAGGGAACCAGATTAAATTGACAACAGATGAAAAGTATTATGAAGAATGTACTGTAGATCTCCTGTATGTTGATTACAAAAATATAACTAAAGTTATGGAGGTCGGAGGTCGCATCTTCATAGATGATGGTCTTATATCTGTTGTGGTTAAAGAGAAAGGTAGGTAGTGGTTTTTAGGGATCTTCTCAACATTGATGCGATTACATTTTAATATCATTATACCCCACTTGATAGGAGGAAGGGGGTTATACAAATATCCCTCTGTCAATCACTATGTCAATCGGCAATCAATCTGTCCCATGAAATTTTGTGATATTTTTGTCTGTAAGGAGGAATCTGAGCTTTTTTAATGTGATATCAAGCTTCATGTGAGCACGCTATACCATGTGATGTGTTTTCACATCCACTTTCTCCATCCATCTGTTTATCCAATACTTATATGGTGGAGGGATATCATTAGTGAGCAATAGCTTAATACACTTCATCTTGTTTACTCATAATGAAGATGTGTGTGTTTTACATATCTTTTGTACTGATAACAAACAATAAACATGTCCAAGGCTTTTAATGGACTTGGAAGATAATATAGTTGTTTGTTTATTCATCACAGTTCATGTCAACATAGTTTGAGTACTGCTAGGAACTTTTTCTTGATTTTTAGTTTTAAACTTTTCCACTGCTTGATAATTTGTCACGAAATAAGTATTTGTAGTTTCGAATATGAAAAGTGACATATTTGTGGAGTAACAATGAATAAGGAATCGAATGATGTATGGTTTATCTACTTAAAAATGGATCCATAATGATTTCTAGACATAAACTTGCCACCCCAAGTCTTGGTTGGCAATTGTTGTTTATGTATACCGCACTCCCATGGCTTCAACAAGTCCTGAACAAGGCTTCAAGGCACCAAAGCAATTTCAGTAAATTTAAAGATTTATTATTTGTTTCCTCAAATTTCTTTGTAAAAATATTTTACCTTGTCTGGGTCTCACCCTTGGTGAAGTTTGCTCATTAAAAATCGTTAAAATAAAAAATCAGCTACTAGATTGAGTGCACGTGGGAAATGTACCTTCTTTTAATTCCTGGATATGTCAGGCAACCTCCACTTTCAGCATTCATATTATGTTGGTTTTTGTCTCGCTTGACAGAGTCAAAAAGCTAGACATAGGTATGCTGTTTCCGCATCGGCGGCGAAGGTGGCGGCGTCAACAATGTATTAGTTTGTGATTAGGTCTAGTTTATGGTGAATCACTAGTGGTAAGTCAAAGATATTTGGTATGCAGTTGTATTAGTATTGGCACATCTCATTATCATGGAGATTATTTGGCCCTGCCCCCTCAGTTATGGTCTATTGACTTTGAAATTTATGCTTAGTTTTCATGTATTAGTTTGTGATTAGGTCAGTTTATGGGGAACCACAAGTGGTAAGTTAATGATAATTGGTATGCAGTTGTATAAGCATTGGCATATCTCATTTCCATGGAGATTATTTGACCCCACCCCCTCAGTCATGGTCTATTGACTTTGAAATTTTTGCTTAGTTTTCATGTATTAGTTTGTGATTAGGTCAGTTTATGGGGAACCACTAGTGGTAAGTTAATGGTAATTGGTATGCAGTTGTATAAGCATTTGCATGTCTCATTTCCCTAGAGATTATTTGACCCTGCCCCCTCAGTCATGGTCTATTGACTTTGAAACTTTTGCTTAGTTTTCATGTATTAGTTTGTGATTAAGTCGGTTTATTGGGAACCACGAATGGTAGGTCAATGATATTTGGTATGCAGTTGTATTAGCATTGGCACATCTCATTACCATGGAGATTATTTGACCCCGACCCCTCAGTTATGGTTAATTGACTTTGAAATTTTGCTTAGTTTACATGTATTAGTTTGTGTTTAGGTTTGTTTAAAGAGAACTACTTATGATAAGTCAATGGTATTTGGTATGCAGTTGTATTAGCATTGGCACATCTCATTTCCATGGAGATTGTTTAGCCATTTACCTTCAGTCATGGTTTATTGACTTTGAATATTTGCAAAACCTACATGTTAAAGTGTTGCTATTTTATTTCAACATTTGCATTATCGAAATTACAAAAAAGCGAGACATATCTCTGTGATAACAGTTTATCTGATTGTGTTATAAGTGATTCAAAACTATCTAATGTGTCATTATTGGTTGTTTAAAGATTTTTTGAGGTTTCATTTCTACTAAAGAGCAAAAATATGTTTACAGTATTTGAAATACCCTTTGGTTCGTAAATTTTGTGAAACATGTTTGGAAAGTGATGGAAAAGTCATTGAAAAATGGAATAAATAAGGTATATGAACCCCAAGTCATTACTCCTGTCCCAATGTTCATCTATTTTTCATCTGAATGCTGATTTCATATATGGAAGTGTTATGTTTATTTCATTGAAAAATGGAATTTTAGATGAAAAGGGGAGTATGTTAAATTCATTGAAAAATAGAATTTTAGATGAAAAGGGGAGTAACTCTAAAATCAAGAGTGGGCATTAACATCATGATGCAAGATAAAAAAATACTTGTAAATTAAAAGAATGACACATGATCATGTTAACACCAATGAAAAAGTTGAATTTATATCTAATATGAAATGATGTTTGTTATTGCAGGTGCCGATTGGTTGCTGTGTGATATAGAGAATGGTGGTGACCTTGGCAGTAAGAAAGGGTGTAACTTACCTGGAACACCTGTTGATTTACCTGCTGTTTCAGAAAAAGACAAGAAGGATCTTCAGTTTGGTGTGGACCAGGGGGTTAGTGTTGTACAAAATTTATACATCAACTCATATATGTATAGATCATTTCTTGATACAAAAAATATTGATTAAAGATAGCAGGCTTATAATTTGGTACGCCAGACTCATGTTTGGTCTTCATAAGACTCGTAGCATATGAAACTGGTTAATATAAGTTAACAGCTTGTTTCTGGATCCTATTAGTTATTCAACAATATTAATATCTTTAGGCCAAATTGTGAATATTATTTTACTTGAATTGAATGGATCAAATATGTTTACACTAACATATTAAAATGCTTTCATAGAAAGAACTTAATTAAGGGATTGGAAGCAGTTACCTTCCAAATTTAAAAAAAAAACGGATTAAAAAATACATTAAAATATAGCATTTACCTTGTGGAAGTATTTATTGATGTAAATAGTAAAGATAAGGTATGCTTGCCAATGAGAAAACTATCCACCGAAAGGACAAAGTTGTAAACGACTACAGATCTTAGTGCAGCCTTTAACATTGAGCAAACCGATACTATATTGTAAGCTATAAAGTGAAGCAGGATATGAAAATGTCAAGCTTCAAAAGAGAAAACTATTGGCCTGATTACAGCCTTAACCAAAAACCAATAATGGCTACCAACTACAAACACTAGACTACAGGCTCATGATTTTGAATGGGGACTTAAAAAGTGGCTGGACAGAGTTGTAAAAAACAACAACATTAGTATCAACTGTAAAATAAAGTTGAAACAGGCTTAGTTCTTCAGATTGATTGTTACATGTACTATTAAAGCTTAAAAGCAACTATCAAAAAGACAAAGTTCACAAAGCACTGATCTGAGATCTGAGAGTACTCGCAGTCACTGACAGCTAGTTCAGTGGCAATTTTTGCAAATAAATAGACTATGTTTTCCCATACTAAATTATCAATCAGCACGCTTTAATTGGAAAAGGAGTGTTTAATATTTAAAGTTCACAATTTGTCATAGTAAAGTATTAAGTTGTTTCCAAATGGAAAAATTCATCTCATCCAGGTATATTTTTTTATGCCCCCACCGTAGCTGGAGGGGGCATTAAGTGTTACCCTTTTCCGTCCATACATACGTCCGTACGTCCGTCCCAAAATTGGTTTCCTCTCTCTTAACTTTTGTTTGCCTCAACCAAATGTTATTAAACTTAAACACAATGCTTATTGTCTCTTCTTGACGGAGTCAAAAAGCAAGACATGGGTATGCTGTTTCCGACGGCGGCATCAACAATGTATTAGTTTGTGATAAGGTCTAGTTTAAGGTGAACCGCTAGTGGTTGGTCAATGATATTTGGTATGCAGCTGTATTAGTACTGGCACATCTCATTCCCATGGAGATTATTTGGCCCTGCCCCCTCAGTCATGGTCTATTGACTTTAAAACTTTTGCTTAGTTTACATGTATTAGTTTGTGATTAGGTCAGTTCAAGGGGAACCACTAGTGGTAAGTCAATGATATTTGGTATGCAGTTGTATAGGCATTGGCATATCTCATTTCCATGGAGAATATTTGGTCCCGCCCATGCAGTCATGGTCTATTGACTTTGAAACTTTTGTTTAGTTTACATGTATTAGTTTGTGATTAGGTCAGTTCAAGGGGAACCATTAGTGGTAAGTCAATGATATTTGGTATGCAGTTGTATAAGCATTGGCATATCTCATTTCCATGGAGAATATTTGGTCCCGCCCATGCAGTCATGGTCTATTGACTTTGAAACTTTTGTTTAGTTTACATGTATTAGTTTGTGATTAGGTCAGTTCAAGGGGAACCATTAGTGGTAGGTCAGTGTTAATTGGTATGCAATTGTATAAGCATTAGCACATCTCATTGCCATGGAGAATATACAGCCCCAACCCCTCATCATGGTTCATTGACTTTGAAACTTTTACATAGTTTACAAGTCAATGTTTGTGTTTAGGTTTGTTGAAAGGGAACGACTTATGATAAGTCTATGATATTTGGTATGCAGTTGTATTAGCATTGGCACATCTTATTTCCATGGAGATTGTTTTGCCATGTACCTTCAGTCATGGTTCATTGACTTTGAATATTTGCATAACTTACTTGTTAAAGTATTGCTATTTTAATTTCAACATTTGCATTATCAAAAGTACAAAAAGGCAAGACATATCTCTGTGTTAATATTTTATTACCACAAAATACAGATCAAGTTTGAATTTTGGTAGTGTCACTTCTACCGTTCTCAATTTATGCCTCTTTATAACATTATATGCAAGCAGGGGCATCATCTGTGTCCAATGGACACATTCTCCATTTTTTCTTTTTTAAAAAGGCTATGCAAGTAAATGTTTTAAAAAAATAAAATTAAAAATGAATTGTTTATTTTTACAGGTAGACATGGTGTTTGCTTCATTTATAAGAAGTGCATCTCATATCAAAGAAATCCGTGATCTTCTGGGAGACAAGGGAAAACATATTAGGATCATTGCTAAAATAGAAAACCATGAAGGTGTGGCAAAGTAAGTCGGTAGATTATTGCTAAAATAGAAAACTATGAAGGTGTGGCAAAGTAAGTCGGTAGATCATTGCTAAAATAGAAAACTATGAAGGTGTGGCAAAGTAAGTCAGTAGATCATTGCTAAAATAGAAAACCATGAAGGTGTGGCAAAGTTAGTCAGTAGATCATTGCTAAAATAGAAAACCATGAAGGTGTGGCAAAGTAAGTCGGTAGATTATTGCTAAAATAGAAATGAAGGGTAAAAAGTGAGTCTCCATTGCTTATTGCTAAAATGAAAAGCTGTGAAGTGGTTACAAAGTGACATAAAAGTAAACAAAAATGTTGTATAAATGCCAATGAGGCAAGTATCCAACAGAGAAAAAAAGACAAGGATGTAAACAAATCATAGGTCATGGTTCAGCCTTCAGAAATGAGCAAATTCATATGATAATGTAAAATTACTTGTTTTTACTAATTAAGTATATACAAACAATTTAAGTCGGTTATGAAAACACCATTTTACAAAATTAATGAAATATATCCCTATATAGGTATTAATGATTTATATTTTAGATTTGATGAAATTTTAGAGGCAGTAGATGGTATAATGGTTGCCAGAGGAGATTTGGGAATTGAAATTCCACCAGAAAAAGTTTTCTTAGCACAAAAAATGATGATTGGGCGATGTAATAGGGCAGGAAAACCAGTTATATGTGCAACTCAGGTAATCCTCAGGAAAATTTACCTGTAAAGCAGTACTCATACAAAAATATACATTATATCCTTTAAGTCTCAGGCTCAGAAGGCCATTGTAAATGAAAGGAGAAGGTGGGTGCTCTAAGGACCCTTTTCGGCCTACAAAAATGAAGTATTACCAACCTAGGTGATTTAAGCTTAAAAATAATTGTTTAGTGTGGGCTAAGTTTAAAGTGTTGTATCTTTAAAATATAATGAATAGTTTCAGAGATTTCATAGTCTAAAGATAGCAAAATTCCAATTGTTCTTCTAAAAAGGACATTATTTGCATATTCTCACACATATTTGTTATTGTAAATATAGAATGCATGCAAGAACCACAATATGTTTTAAATCCACAAAAATTGATGATGTGGCTGTAAATTTGGACTCCTACTGGAAAGATAAAATGAGGGTATGTTCATTGAAATCATAGCATTGGGAAGGTGTCCAGTTCTTATACCAAGTTGGAGGTCATATTTGACTTTAATACTGATGAACGACAATTCTATAATGTACAGTAAATAATAACAGTTGATTTATTGACAGTTTAATGTCCAGTTGCAAGTATCTTTAAAAGAAAGCACCAAAAATGTCTATGTCTTGATTGAACTTAGAACATGCCACACTCCAGGCTATCACTAGACACTTATTACACGAGAAATAATTTAAAAGAAAGATTTAGGGGACATTTACAAGATATCAACACAGAAAATAAACATTTTACCTCAAATGGTCACAATAAGAACTACGTCACCATCACAGGCATAACTACCACAGAACAAAACATAAACGTTAGACTTTGTACTGAAGAAGCTACTATACGCAGATTCAGAAGTACCGAACCTTGGGGACTTAATAAAAATATGGCTAATACTGAAACAACAAAAAGAAAAGAAACTACTGGAATATTCAAACGACAATTCGAATGTAAAAAGTGCCCAAAGACATCCTGCAGCATATCAACCCTCAGAAGACACCACAAAGAAATCCACGGACCAGTCTCCACAGTGTTTGAGTGGAAACATTGTGTCACAACGTTCACTATGAAATGAAATGCTATTACACACCTGAAATCGAAACACCCAGATAAAGCTAAAGAAGACTTTAACAGTTTTCAAAACAATCCACGGGAAATGGCAAAAGCCGTAGAAAAATGGAGACCCCCTTTGAAGCCGTGCAAAAGAAAAAAGAATGGAATAGAAAAACCCCAACATTCAGAGTAGTAGCAGGTAAATCTCCCTATAAATACCAGTAACCTTCCACTTCAGGACTACAAAAACCAACAACCAGCATCCTTGAACAAGACTTATACCTATCAGATTCAGATACTTCTGTTCCAAATAATACACCGCATTACACAACCAATGAATATGGTTACGTTATGGACCTCACCAAAGAAGATAACATTGACCTCACAACAAGCAGCAGCGATGTTACAATTTGTCTAGATGAACTACCTGAAGAATTATGGGATAGACATGTTTTTGTTCACTCTATTTACACCATTTTTAGCTAAGGCATTAATAACAAAGACTCAATACATGAACAATTTTATTTTACTTTCATTTTCATGTTGTCAATCTGTTTATATTATTTCTATCTATACTTTCACTTTCACTTCCTCTTTCATAACAACTACTATACTATGACCTTGTCTTTTATACTTCAGCATACATACACCGAACATGTAGATAAATAAATTTTCTGCAGCAGTCCCTAAAGTGTTGTTGTTATAAGACTTTCTACACTTATTACAAGGTTAAATAATAAATATGCATTGCATAGACGGTTGTCAGACCAGAATATAGCAGAAATATTTTTCAGTTGTTGGCAAGTTTTATACTCTAATTTTAAGTTCAGAAATTTATTTTTATTCTTATTATAATATTATGTTGGCCTCAGTGAATATCAGTTTTTTCAAAAGTCAATAAAACCATTTATTCCATATTAGGATTATTTTAGTAGGTTTCTCTATATGAATTGGATTTTAAATAAAAAAGCATATTCACCCGGAGAAAAGTGTTATTCACAGTGCTAAACGTCGCACGCTTTTACATGTAACGTTATGGTGAAATGTTTGATGTACAATTGGTTTGGGTAAATATTTGTCATTAAATACATTGTTTTCTCTCGGAATATGAAATAAAACAATTACTGTCTTTTGTTTCAGTAAATATGTGGTTTAATTGACTTTTGAAAAACTGATATTCAATTCGGCCGTCGGCCTCAGTGAATATCAGTTTTTCAAAAGTCAATAAAACTGCATATTTACCTCATCAAAAGACAGTAATTGTTTAATTCCCTGTTCCGAGAGAAAACATGTGTTTTTATGACAGTTATTGACCAAAGCATCAAACTTTTACCATAATTATACCTGTAAAAGCATATGACATTTAATGTGGTCAATATCACTTTTATACAAGTGAATATGCTGTTTTATTCAAAATCCAGTTTGTTTGGAAACAACTACTAAAATAATACCAATAAGGAATACTGTATATTATTGGAAAATACATATATTTGATACCTTCTGATGTATATACATGTACCTCCATTTTTTTTACAAAATTTTTGGGTACATTTTATGTTAAACAGAAAAGGTCTCTTATTATATTTAGAATATACATGTAGGAGTAAGAAATTAGTTCATGTAAATGGTGAAATGATGTTTTATAACATATTACCCATGTTGATCTATTTCAGATGTTAGAAAGTATGGTTAAGAAACCTCGTCCGACCAGAGCTGAGACAAGTGATGTAGCAAATGCTGTCCTAGATGGAGCTGATTGTGTCATGTTGTCAGGGGAGACAGCAAAGGGAGATTATCCATTAGAAGCAGTCCAAATAATGCACAAGGTGATAGTCATTGAATTGATATGTCTTAACTGTTGTTTTGTTGTCGAGCCTGCAACTTTTGTCGCAGAAAGCGAGACATAGGGATAGTGATCCGGCGGCGGCTTAACTGACTACTTAAAAGCTTTATATTTAATAAGGTTGAAGACCTGGATGCTTCATGGTTTGTATATAGATGCCTTATGTTATGAAGTTTCCGTCTGTCGTATGTCCATTGTCCTTGACCTCATTTTCATGGTTCAGTGACTACAAGAAAAAGGTGGAGATTTTTGTCGAGCCTTCAACTTTTGTCGAAAAAGCGAGACATAGCGATCCTACATTCCGTCGGTGTCGGCGGCGGCGGCGTCCACAAATATTCACTCTGTGGTTAAAGTTTTTAAAATTTTAATAACTTTCTTAAACTATCCTGGATTTCTACCAAACTTGGACAGAAGCTTGTTTATGATCATAAGATCGTATCCAGAAGTAAATTTGAAAAAAAACAAAATTCCATTTTTTCCGTATTTAACTTATAAATGGACTTAGTTTTTCTGCCAGTTAACATTACATTCACTCTGTGGTTAAAGTTTTTAAAATTTTAATAACTTTCTTAAACTATCCTGGATTTGTACCAAACTTGGTCAGAAGCTTGTTTATGATCAAAAGCTAGTATCTAGAAGGAAATTTTGTTAAAATTTTGTACCTGTTTATCCGTATTTTACTTATAAATGGACTTAGTTTTTCTTCCAGTTAACATTACATACAGTCTGCAGTTAAAGATTTAAAACATTTATTAGATTCATAAACTATCCTGGATTTTTACCAAACTTGGACAGAAGCTTCTTACAATCAAAAGATTGTATCGAAAGGAATATTGTTATTATTTTTTTTCCTCATTTTTGTTGAGCCTGCGATTAACAGCAAAAGTAGGCGAGAGACTGGGTTCCGCGGAACCCTTACAAATTTTTTGTAATGTTAATTTCTCTCTTATTATGAGTAATAGGATAACTATATTTGGTATGTTCGTACATTGCAAGGTTCTCATGCCTGTCAGACAGTTTTCACTTGACCTCAACCTCATTTCATGGATCAGTGAATACCGTTAAGATACTATAAGCAATAGGTCTACTATATTTGGTGTATTGAATGATTGTAAGGTGTACATGTCCAACTGGCATTTGTCATCTGACCTTGACCTCATTTTCATGGTTCATTGGTTTCGTCTGTTTCTTGTATACTATAAGCTAAAGGTCAACTATATTCGGTGTATGGAATGATTGTAAGGTGTACATATATTTCTGGCTTGGTTTATCTGACCTTGACCTCATTTTCTTGTATCATGTTAAGGTCATGTGATACTTGTAATAAAACTTTATATTTAGGACTATCGCTTGATTTCGCTTCTCTGCAGACCTTATTTTGTTATATTATTTTACAGATCTGTAGAGAAGCTGAATCAGCAGTATTTTACAACTTGTTATATTATTTTACAGATCTGTAGAGAACCTGAATCAGCAGTATTTCACAACTTGTTATATTATTTTACAGATCTGTAGAGAACCTGAATCAGCAGTATTTTACAACTTGTTATATTGTTTTACAAATCTGTAGAGAAGCTGAATCAGCAGTATTTTACAACTTGTTATATTATTACAGATTTGTAGAGAAGCTGAATCAGCAGTATTTTACATCTTGTTATATTATTACAGATCTGCAGAGAACTGAATCAGCAGTATTTTACAACTTGTTATATTGTTTTACAGATCTGTAGAGAAGCTGAATCAGCAGTATTTTACAACGTGTTATATTATTACAGATCTGTAGGGAAGCTGAATCAGCAGTATTTTACATCTTGTTATATTGTTTTACAGATCTGTAGAGAAGCTGAATCAGCAGTATTTTACAACTTGTTATATTGTTTTACAGTTATTTAGAGAAGCTGAATCAGCAGTATTTTACAACTTGTTATATTATTACAGATCTGTAGAGAAGCTGAATCAGCAGTATTTTACATCTTGTTATATTATTACAGATCTGTAGAGAAGCTGAATCAGCAGTATTTTACATCTTGTTATATTATTACAGATCTGTAGAGAAGCTGAATCAGCAGTATTTTACATCTTGTTATATTATTACAGATCTGCAGAGAAGCTGAATCAGCAGTATTTCACACCCAGTTGTTTGAAGAGTTAAGGAAACACACCCCTACACCAACAGAACCTACACACACTGTCGCTATAGCTGCCGTAGAAGCTTCATTTAAATGTATGGCTGCTGCTATTATTGTCATTACTACTTCTGGAAGGTTGGTTATTATCAATTTAATGTTCACTTAATTGTGTAACATACCTTTTATAGGCACAAGAAAAAAATAAATTTGTAATACCAAGAAAAAGTGTTGATAAGTATAAAAAAATGAATCAAAATGATGGAATGTTTACAGTTTGCACTAAGTACTGTAAAGGAGTAATTCAGTAAGGACCATTTTAGACCTTCATCGAACATACTCCTTTTTAAGAACTTTCATTTTATATTCTGATTGTATGATATGTATGTATCATGTTTACAAAATTGTCCATATATAGATATTTGAACTGTAAAGATATAAATCAGAATCATTTTGATGCTTCATTCTATTTAATTGAATTAAAAGTTCTTGAATAATTCAGGTTATCCATGAGGTAGATTCCAATATATGATCTCATACTAAAGACAAGTGTTCAATATGTCAAACTCATAATCGGCAAGAGTCTAGACAAGTTGTGAATAAATTTAACAGTCAATTATCAATATTGTCTAATGCAATTAAAGGTATAACTAAAGATGACCACTGACAAGGTTCTTGACATGTAGAGACAAAGAGAGACATGTAGAGTCAAAGAGGAACATGTGGAGACAAAGAGAGACATGTAGAGACAAAGAGGAACATGTGGAAACAAAGAGACATGTACAGACAAAGAGAGACATATAGAGACAAAGAGGAACATGTGGAGACAAATGAGACATGTAGAGAAAAGGGAGACATGTATAGACAAAGAGAGATGTAGAGACAAGGAAGACTTTAAAAATTAAAGAGAGATATGTAGGGACATTGAAGACATTTAGAGACAAAGACAAAGAAGTCATGTAGAGACCAAGAGAGACATGTAGTGACAAAGAAGACATTTAGAGACAAAGAGAGACATGAAGAGACAAAGAAGACAAGTAGAGACAAAGAGAGACATGTAGAGACAAAGAGAGACATGCAGAGATGAGGAAGATGTGCAGAGACAAAGAAAGACATGTAGAGACAAGGAAAACGTGTGGAGACAAAAACAGATGTAGAGACGAGGAAGACATGTAAAGACGCAAAGTGAGACGTGGAGAGACATGTATAGAGAAAGAATTCTTAACAATGTCTGAAAAGATACTTGTATACATTAGAAAAGGTGAATTCAGATAATCTTGAAATCATATCTAATGGATGCTTCAGCAGCTTGTCTAATATTATTGGACAAATATCAAATATTTCTAATGGCGTCTGTAAATAGGGAGTTTGACGTTGTTATGAAATTTTATAAAGGAAAGTAATTATTATATTTCAGATCTGCTCACTTGATCTCTGCCTACCGTCCGCGTTGTCCTATACTTGCCATTACAAGAAATGCACAGACAGCAAGACAAGGTCATCTTTGGAGAGGCATATTCCCTATACATTATAACGGTAAGTAATATCATTTCAGGTAATGCTTTAGATGCAGGTAAGTGGAGTAGTAAATGTCAATTATGCTAGACTAGGGCCTCATAAAACTTTACTCTGACAGTGTTGGGGAGCAGTACAAAATTTGTGCTCAAAACACCAAAACCAGTATTTTGGTTGGTTGATTTTGGTTAGGTAGAGAGAGCTTAAAAATATTTAGTTGCCTTCGTTCATTTATATTTTGATTTCAAAGGAGCCACTGAAATTAACAGTTGCCGCAATGAAAATTGGGTAAAATTACATGTGAAGCAACCAGAGTGTCTGTGATCACTGGAACTAGGAACACTCTTGATTCTAGGTTTTATTGAAATCAGAATGTGAAATGCTACAGGGAAAATATATTTTTTTGTGTAACAGCCCTGAAGATATATTTAGCCTTAGTGTCTATTTCAACTATGTGCTCGTGTAAGATATACCCCCCAAAAAAATGTATATGGAGGGTATCTGGAACAAAAAAACTAAATCAAATTTGACTCATATAAAACAAATGGAAAAGAAACTTAGTTTTAGTCTGGACAAAGCTTGCTTTAATTGGTGTATGTTTCTAGTAATGCTTAAGTTTAGCAAAATCTGTATCTTTCGCATCTTTCACATTTATTAAAAATATTTGTGAATTCTTGATCTATAAATTACAAGTTAGACAAGCTTTTTGTTTGTTTTCCTATTCATTGTTGTAACATTATCATGGAAAGCACATGCAGTTAAAAAGATGTTTCATTTTATTGGGAAATTAACAAAATTGGAATGCCTCACAATTGTTGTCTGTCAATCAAAATTACTGAATACAGAATGTTATGAAACATCAACTGTGGAATACTAATTTTCTTGAATTTGATTGGATATATAGGTAAACCACAGATTTAAATGTTCAACAAAATACAAATTTTCTATTGGCTTGTATGCAGACTTTGGAAAATACCATGAAATCGATTAGGGCTATTCCATTAAAATGTATGTGGGAGGGTAAGAAGGGACTTTCAAAATATCCCTACAACCAAGAACCATTTTTTAGATAATTTTGCATAATGGTAAAAGATGCATACTGAAAAAAGACCCATGACCCACATTCAATAATTAAACTTACCTTCCAACCCTCCCACATACATTTTAATGGAATAGCCCTTATCCACAAAAATAAAATTTTCCCTCAAAATGAGTGTTCACCAAAATAAATGAATCCACAGTATGTATTTAATTTAGTTTCTGATCACAAAGTATCTTCTTGATGGCTGCATGTGGGAGGTGAAGGGTACAATTAGCACTGCAGTCATCAAACATTTACTTTACATTCTGTCAAATGTAAATCCTTGTTGGAGAAGAGCTTTAAGGATGTGCATTTAAAGTAGTTAATGTACAGTAACAGACTTTCTGTATAAAAATAAGGAGATGTGGTATGATTGCCAATGAGACAACTAGCCACCAGAGTTTTAGTTTTAAATATTTTTTTATTTGAATTATGGGCCTTTAATAGTATAAATTTTACGCTTTATTTTTTCCCTATTATTAAGCACACAATTTTGAGAGTTAGAAAAAGATAAAGAATTAATATTGATTATAATTGTTTGTTTAAGTGGCAACTATTTCATGCATGTTCAGAACTAGAAATAATTTAGATTCAATGACAGTATTAAAGTTAGTAAGTAAAATTTTGATGACTGCATTACATTGTTTACACGCTTCCCTCTATGAATGTATATAGCTTTAATACATAGCTTGCATTGCATGCTTTTTACTTTATAAATGCTTAAAATGTTTTAATAGTACTGCTTAGAAATCAAATATGCTCTGGCTCTGGAGTAATGACCTTTTAACCAATGTGAAACTTATATTGTAAACAAACTAATTTTCGCAAATAAATTATTGTTATGACTTTTGAGTGTAGAAAAATTACACAAAATTTAAATCTATATGAATATGTCAAACTACTTTAACTAGGATCTTCCTTATATGAAAACATCAACATTAAAAATATCGCAAAATAAGTTGCTGAGAAGTTGGCCTGAAACAGCAGAAAAGAAAAAAGTATCTGCTAAAATAAGTTTGTTTACAGTAATAAGAAAAATTTGAAGATTTATATAAAAATGGTTTTCCTACTACTATAAATGAAATACACTTAAGGATGTTCGCTACTCTGTTTCAAAAAATAAGCTTTTTAAAAGACTGTTATAAATTGATAGTATATAAATAAAGGAACTTAAAAAGCAGATAAAAATGAAGGGTCCGTGTGCTTGTTTTTCGAGATATAAGCCATTGAAAATTTGGCGGGAAATGATTTTCTCTAGATTTTTCATACATTTAACATAGGCACCTTTTTTCTATCTAAAAGTATAAAAAATAACAAGGATTTAATAAGATTTTCAAAGATGGCATTTTAAACTATATTTAATCAAATTATGAAAAGAAAAGTAGGGGTTAGTGGGCAAAAATTTTTAATGGCACTACATGGATAAAACCAGAGGATTCCGAATATCTGGCAAAAATTCAAAAACAAGAGGAGCGAACATCCTTAATAAAACGTGCCTTTCAATGGGTAAAGTAATGTGTGACAATCAATATTAGCATAATTTTATTCTTTGATGCCACAAAAAATAATGAAATATATTTTTAATATTATTAGTTTCAACGATGCATTTTTCTTTAAAAAGAAAAATTACTTACATTTAATTAGCTAACATTAAAACTTAATTTACTATATTTTAGTCAACAAATTTGAAAAATTTTATTTCAATATAATTCAATTGCAAATTGCAAACCTTCTCCCTCTCAAAAATATCTTCTGAATTTATGCATCTTGTATATTAAAAAAAAACCTGTTTCACATTGGTTCATTCTATAACCTCCACCTTGCATGCTTGTGTTTGCTTTATTTGTACACAGAACCCAGAACAGAAGGTGGTTGGGCCGAGGATGTGGATAAAAGGATATACAAGGGACTCTCTGTAGGAAAGCTGAGGAAATTTATCAAGACGGGAGATCCTATTGTTATCGTTACAGGCTGGAAATGTGGCAGTGGATTCACAAACACAATGAGAATAATAAGCACTCCCGCCAAAGATGGGGATCCCATCGTCGGGACACCAGTCATATCAGACTATAAAGATTAACTATTTTAGTTTTCTCTGTGTCAAAGAAATGTTGAACATTCTAAAGACCTTAGTGCAACGGTGACAATCTGTTGAAAAATTATCTTAATTTGTTATAATCATCAGAAGCTCTACAAAGTGGAGAATGATGCACACTACCTCATAATTGTCATATTTATTGATTAATTTGTGCCAAAGGAATATCAAAACATAATATGGCCTTATTGCTGCTGCTTTCTCAACTCACTTGTTAGTTATTAAAAAAAAGTATCTTTTTATTTCTCTTCTTTTGCAAGTGAAAATGTGCCTAGTGTCATTTGTGTAATCCAGATCAGTGAATAGACACAAGTCATTGATTTATCCTCAATAGTTTTTATGCACCAGGCTGAAAAAGTTCTTAATATTATTACTTTACCATTTTATTTGTAAGCTTTCAAGCGAGTTTCTGCTTTTTCCAATCTAGGTTTATTATTTCTTTATTATACCCCCAATTTAAAGGAGGGGAGTACACTGGTTTAAGTTTGTGTGTGTGTCCGTCTCTCATGAAACCTTCCTCAGGTTTTTCACAGAAAACTACAAATCAGAGCTTCCTAAAATTTGGTAGCAAACATAATGTAAGCAAGCTATACCATTTGATAGGTTTTACATTCACTGCTCATCGACTTCCTGTTTACTTAATATTTTGTGAATTTTAGTTTAGTTACATCAGCAATAACCGAAAGCAGTTTTAGCGATGTTGCTAGGGAGTGTTAATGACAGGTTGCCATTTTCTACTTTAGTGTCATTTTCCACTTTTAGTGTCATTGTTCTTTTAGCTCACCTGGCCCGTAGGGCCAAGTGAGCTTTTCTCATCACTTGGCGTACGGCACTGGCGTCCGTCGTCGTTAACTTTTACAAAAATCTTCTCCTCTGAAACTACATAGACAAATTCAACCAAAGTTGGCCACAATCATCATTAGGGTATCTAGTTTAAAAAATGTGTCTGATGACACCGCCTGCCAACCAACATGGCTGACATGGCTAAAAATAGAACATAGGGTAAAACTCTGTTTTTGGCTTATATCTCTGAAACTAAAGCATTTAGAGCAAATCTGACTATGGGTAAAAATGTTCATCAGGTTAAGACTATCTGCCCTGAAATTTTCAGACGAATCAGACAACCCGGCCATTGTTGGGTTGCTGCCCTGAATTGGTAATTTTGAGGAAATTTTGCAGTTTTATCGACCGCAAAAAATTTTTGTGGTCGATATTGGTATAACGTTGGCGTCGTCGTCGCCGCCGCCGTCCGTCCAAGACGCATTGGTTTTCGCACTCTAACTTTAGTTTAAGTGAATGGATCTCTATGAAATTTTACCATAAGGTTCAATATCATAAAAGGAAGGTTGGGATTGATTTTGGGGTTATGGTACCAACAGTTAAGGAATTAGGGGCCAAAAGGGCCAAAATAAGCATTTTGTAACTTCCAGACATAACTTGTGTGTTAGTGTATGGATCTCTCTGACATTGTACCACAAGGTTCCATATCACAAAGGGAATGCTGGGATTGATTTTGGGGTAATTGCCTCAAAATTTTAGGAATTAGGGGCCAAAAAGGGCAAAAACAAGCATTTTTCTAGTTTCATGACAATAACTTGTGTGTAAGTGTATGGATCTTTCTGAAATTGTACTACAAGGTTCCATATCACAAAGGAAAGCTGGAATTGAGTTTGGGGTAGTTGCTCTAAACGTTTAGGAATTAGGGGCCAAAAGGGCCAAAAATAAGCATTTTCTAGTTTCAGACAATAACTTGTGTTCAAGTGTATGGATCTCTCTGAAATTGTACTGCAAGGTACCATACCTCAAAAGGAAGGCTGGGATTGAGTTTGGGGTGATGAATCATAAGGGGTTCAAAAATTTGGGGAGGGGTTTTTTTTTTTAAATTTTCCATTTTAAGTTGGTTATTTCTGATTTATATTTAAAAGCAAATAATTATGATATGGCAGGAGATACACACCTAACAGGATGTGTAAATTATTATATAATAAGTATTGTGCAATAGCAAGAAATTTTCAATTGCACAGTATTGCGCAATAGCAAGAAATCTTCAATTGCACAGTATTGCGCAATAGCAAGAAATATCCAATAGCACAATATTGCGCAATAGCAAGAAATTGTCAATTGTACAGTATTGCGCAATAGCAAGAAATATTCAATTGCACAGTATTGCGCAATTGCAAGAAATATTCAATTGCACAGTATTGTGCAAAGAAGATACTTTGTATAAATTGCTTATTTCTTGACCAATTTCAATGGGGTTTTATTCTTGACCTCTTGGGGCTCTTTAATATGCTGAATCTATTCGTGTATTAAGTTTTTGGATTTTGGGCCCGTTTTTAAATTGGTTCACATTGAGGTCCAAAGGGTCCAAAATTAAACTTTGTTTGATTTCATCAAAATTGAATTATTGGGGTTCTTTGATATGCCGAATCTAACCGTGTATTTAGATTCTTAATTTTTGGTCCCGTTTTCAAATTGGTCTACATTAAGGTCCAAAGGGTCCAAAATTAAACTTAGTTTGATTTTAACAAAATTGAATTCTTAGGGTTCTTTGATATGCTGAATCTAAACATGTATTTAGATTTTGATTATGGGCCCAGTTTTCAAGTTGGTCCAAATCGGGTCCAAAATTAAACTTTGTTTGATTTCAACAAAATTGAATATATGGGGTTCTTTGATATGCTGAATCTAACCATGTGTTTAGATTTTGATTTTCGGCCCCGTTATCAATTTTTTCCACATTGAGGTCAAAAGGGTCCAACATTAAACTTTGTTTGATTTCATCAAAATTGAATTATTGGGGTTCTTTGATATGCCGAATCTAACTGTGTATTTAGATTCCAAATTTTTGGTCCCGTTTTCAAATTGGTCTACATTAAGGTCCAAAGGGTCCAAAATTAAACTTAGTTTGATTTTAACAAAATTGAATTCTTAGGTTTCTTTGATATGCTGAATCTAAACATGTATTTAGATTTTTGATTATGGGCCCAGTTTTCAAGTTGGTCCAAATCGGGGTCCAAAATTAAACTTTGTTTGATTTCAACAAAATTGAATATATGGGGTTCTTTGATATGCTGAATCTAACCATGTATTTAGATTTTTGATTTTGGGCCCGTTATCAATTAACTTAGTTTGATTTTAACAAAATTGAATTCTTAGGTTTTTTGATATGCTGAATCTAAACATGTATTTAGATTTTTGATTATGGGCCCAGTTTTCAAGTTGGTCCAAATCGGGGTCCAAAATTAAACTTTGTTTGATTTCAACAAAATTGAATATATGGGGTTCTTTGATATGCTGAATCTAACCATGTATTTAGATTTTTGATTTTGGGCCCCGTTATCAATTTTTTCCACATTGAGGTCAAAAGGGTCCAACATTAAACTTTGTTTGATTTCATCAAAATTGAATTATTGGGGTTCTTTGATATGCCGAATCTAACTGTGTATTTAGATTCTTAATTTTGGTCCTGTTTTCAAATTGGTCTACATTAAGGTCCAAAGGGTCCAAAATTAAACTTAGTTTGATTTTAACAAAAATTGAATTCTTAGGTTTCTTTGATATGCTGAATCTAAACATGTATTTAGATTTTTGATTATGGGCCCAGTTTTCAAGTTGGTCCAAATCGGGTCCAAAATTAAACTTTGTTTGATTTCAACAAAAATTGAATATATGGGGTTCTTTGATATGCTGAATCTAACCATGTATTTAGATTTTTGATTTTTGGGCCCCGTTATCAACTTTGTCCACATTGAGGTCAAAAGGGTCCAAAATTAAACTTTGTTTGATTTCATCAAAAATTGAACTCTTGTGGTTCTTTGATATGCTGAATCTAACCATGTATTTAGATTTTGGATATTGGACCATAATAGGTGAATGTCCAATTTAAAAAATTTTTAAGTTCTTAGACCACATTCATTCTGTGTCAGAAACCTATGCTGTGTCAAATATTTAATCACAATCCAAATTCAGAGCTGTATCAAGCTTGAATGTTGTGTCCATACTTGCCCCAACTATTCAGGGTTCGACCTCTGCGGTCGTTGCAAGCCCTGCCATGGAGCATTTTATTGGTTATTATCTTGAATATTATTATAGATAAGAGATAAACTGTAAACAGCAGTAATGTTCAGCAAAGTAAGATCTACAAATAAGTCGACATCACCAAAATTCTCAATTGACCCCTAAAGGAGTTATTGCCCTTTATAGTCAATTTTAACAATTTTCAGTGAATTTTTGTGATCTTTTACAAAAGTCTTCCTCTGAAACAACTGAGACAAATTTAACCAACCTTGGCCACAATCATCATTAGGGTATGTAGTTTAAAAGTATGTTCGATGACCCTGCCTGCAAACCAACTTGGCAGACATGGCTAAAATAGAACATAAGGGTAAAATGCAGTTTTTGGCTTATATCTCTGAAACTAAAGCAAAAGTATAACGGTTGCATTATTTCATGCATCAAATGCAAAAAAAATATCAGGTGAGACACAGGCTCCTTGGAGCCTCTAGTTTAGTTTCATTATCCTTTTTAGTGTCATTTGCCTATTCCTGATTTACCCAAGTTATTATTCATTGTTTACTGTTAACCCTTTACCATATCTATGAGATTATTCAAATGGTGGTCATTTTAAAATGAATTGGTCATACTAACATGGCTTTTCACTTTTCCTTTGACATCGACTTGGTAATTAGAGAATTCCATTGTTTGATTTGGCAAGAGGTCACTACTTTAATTACTAATTGGTAAATATAAATGGAAATCTTGAGGTCCCTAAAAAACTATAAAAAAAAATATATGAGAGAAGGTCCCACAATCAAAGAAAAATGGATTGATAGAAGTTTACAGAACAATAAGTATGGAGAGTTGAGACTGAGAGGTTTGCACAGTTTTGAAAGTTATGTGTTAGCATTAAGTTGTCTTTAAATTTTCTGTTAATATTTTCATGTAAGGTTTATAAATTGATTCATTGATTTGTTTGAGAGATTCAGAATGAGGCAGATATACTGATCAATGAATAAATTTATAATTCCTTTCAATGTTAGAATAAGATTGTTTAATAATTGTAAGTTTTAACATTTTGTGATGCTTACTAATGAAACAACTCTATTCATTTTTTTATGTTGATATTGTTTATTGTTGCATGTTGCTTTTCATTGCTTTTCATCGTGCTATGCTTATTATTATTTATTTATAAACTTGCTTTAAGCTCTTTATTCTGCTAATCTAGATTTTTAGGTTCTGTATATTTGAAAGGTAAATTAATATTCTGTTATTTGAAAGGCCCATGGAACATAAGCAGTAATCCAAAAATCATTGGTTTAGTTCATTAAAAGGGGGGTGAGTCTTTACTGGATTGATAACCCGAATAATTCAGTCGTTATATTCCGCTGATCTACGATTACTACATTAATGCCTGAATGCATAGACAATGAAAAATCTTCAATCAACCATTCGGAATTAGCTCGGGATTTACCTATCTCGATTAAATTTGAGCTGATTGCTGATTGGCTCAAATCGGGTCCAAAATTAAACTTTGTTTGATTTCAACAAAAATTGAATATATGGGGTTCTTTGATATGCTGAATCTAACCATGTGTTTAGATTTTTGATTTTCGGGCCGTTATCAATTTTTCCACATTGAGGTCAAAAGGGTCCAACATTAAACTTTGTTTGATTTCATCAAAATTGAATTATTGGGGTTCTTTGATATGCGAATCTAACTGTGTATTTAGATTCCAAATTTTTGGTCCCGTTTTCAAATTGGTCTACATTAAGGTCCAAAGGGTCCAAAATTAAACTTAGTTTGATTTTAACAAAATTGAATTCTTAGGTTTCTTTGATATGCTGAATCTAAACATGTATTTAGATTTTTGATTATGGGCCCAGTTTTCAAGTTGGTCCAAATCGGGGTCCAAAATTAAACTTTGTTTGATTTCAACAAAATTGAATATATGGGGTTCTTTGATATGCTGAATCTAACCATGTATTTAGATTTTTGATTTTTGGGCCCGTTATCAATTTTTTCCACATTGAGGTCAAAAGGGTCCAACATTAAACTTTGTTTGATTTCATCAAAATTGAATTATTGGGGTTCTTTGATATGCCGAATCTAACCGTGTATTTAGATTCTTAATTTTGGTCCTGTTTTCAAATTGGTCTACATTAAGGTCCAAAGGGTCCAAAATTAAACTTAGTTTGATTTTAACAAAATTGAATTCTTAGGTTTCTTTGATATGCTGAATCTAAACATGTATTTAGATTTTGATTATGGGCCCAGTTTTCAAGTTGGTCCAAATCGGGTCCAAAATTAAACTTTGTTTGATTTCAACAAAAATTGAATATATGGGGTTCTTTGATATGCTGAATCTAACCATGTGTTTAGATTTTTGATTTTCGGGCCCGTTATCAATTTTTCCACATTGAGGTCAAAAGGGTCCAACATTAAACTTTGTTTGATTTCATCAAAATTGAATTATTGGGGTTCTTTGATATGCCGAATCTAACTGTATATTTAGATTCCAAATTTTTGGTCCCGTTTTCAAATTGGTCTACATTAAGGTCCAAAGGGTCCAAAATTAAACTTAGTTTGATTTTAACAAAAATTGAATTCTTAGGTTTCTTTGATATGCTGAATCTAAACATGTATTTAGATTTTTGATTATGGGCCCAGTTTTCAAGTTGGTCCAAATCGGGTCCAAAATTAAACTTTGTTTGATTTCAACAAAAATTGAATATATGGGGTTCTTTGATATGCTGAATCTAACCATGTATTTAGATTTTTGATTTTGGGCCCGTTATCAATTTTTTCCACATTGAGGTCAAAAGGGTCCAACATTAAACTTTGTTTGATTTCATCAAAATTGAATTATTGGGGTTCTTTGATATGCGAATCTAACCGTGTATTTAGATTCTTAATTTTGGTCCCGTTTTCAAATTGGTCTACATTAAGGTCCAAAGGGTCCAAAATTAAACTTAGTTTGATTTTAACAAAAATTGAATTCTTAGGGGTTATTATCTTGAATATTATTATAGATAAGAGATAAACTGTAAACAGCAGTAATGTTCAGCAAAGTAAGATCTACAAATAAGTCGACATCACCAAAATTCTCAATTGACCCCTAAAGGAGTTATTGCCCTTTATAGTCAATTTTTAACAATTTTTCGTAAATTTTTGTGATCTTTTACAAAAGTCTTCTCCTCTGAAACAACTGAGACAAATTTAACCAACCTTGGCCACAATCATCATTAGGGTATCTAGTTTAAAAAGTATGTTCGATGACCCTGCCTGCAAACCAACTTGGCAGACATGGCTAAAAACAGAACATAAGGGTAAAATGCAGTTTTTGGCTTATATCTCTGAAACTAAAGCAAAAGTATAACGGTTGCATTATTTCATGCATCAAATGCAAAAAAAAAATATCAGGTGAGCGACACAGGCTCCTTGGAGCCTCTAGTTTAGTTTCATTATCCTTTTTAGTGTCATTTGCCTATTCCTGATTTACCCAAGTTATTATTCATTGTTTACTGTTAACCCTTTACCATATCTATGAGATTATTCAAATGGTGGTCATTTTAAAAATGAATTGGTCATACTAACATGGCTTTTCACTTTTCCTTTGACATCGACTTGGTAATTAGAGAATTCCATTGTCTGATTTGGCAAGAGGTCACTACTTTAATTACTAATTGGTAAATATAAATGGAAATCTTGAGGTCCCTAAAAAACTATAAAAAAAAAATATATGAGAGAAGGTCCCACAATCAAAGAAAAATGGATTGATAGAAGTTTACAGAACAATAAGTATGGAGAGTTGAGACTGAGAGGTTTGCACAGTTTTGAAAGTTATGTAAGTTAGCATTAAGTTGTCTTTAAATTTTCTGTTAATATTTTCATGTAAGGTTTATAAATTGATTCATTGATTTGTTTGAGAGATTCAGAATGAGGCAGATATACTGATCAATGAATAAATTTATAATTCCTTTCAATGTTAGAATAAGATTGTTTAATAATTGTAAGTTTTAACATTTTGTGATGCTTACTAATGAAACAACTCTATTCATTTTTTTTGCGTTGATATTGTTTATTGTTGCATGTTGCTTTTTCATTGCTTTTCATCGTGCTATGCTTATTATTATTTATTTATAAACTTGCTTTAAGCTCTTTATTCTGCTAATCTAGATTTTTAGGTTCTGTATATTTGAAAGGTAAATTAATATTCTGTTATTTGAAAGGCCCATGGAACATAAGCAGTAATCCAAAAATCATTGGTTTAGTTCATTAAAAGGGGGGTGAGTCTTTACTGGATTGATAACCCGAATAATTCAGTCGTTATATTCCGCTGATCTACGATTACTACATTAATGCCTGAATGCATAGACAATGAAAAATCTTCAATCAACCATTCGGAATTAGCTCGGGATTTACCTATCTCGATTAAATTTGAGCTGATTGCTGATTGGTCACCTCATCTACAGGGCACCAATCAAAATCCAGGATTAGTGAAGAGTTTTTATCGTGTTAGGAATTCAGGCCTTCACAAGTAGGAGAGATCGATTACGGGGAGGGACTGAATTATTCGGGTTACTGGATTGAATGTTAAAATCAGAAGTAAATTTATCTTCAGTATAAATCTAATATACTTGGTCTACATATTAATTGGACCAAATGTTCAGTAAAAATTAGGCCTTTTAGTGTAAAAAAAGGGGAAAGGGTTATTTTTCAACTGACTTGGCCAAATGATTTTACAAATATATAGGAAAGATATTGTACATAAAAAACCTATTTGGTATGTTTTTTAAATGGAAGTGCTTTACAATAAGTATATGTTTAGGGTGAAAACATTGATTTAAATATCACTGTGACCTAGAGAAGTCACAAAATCCCCCCTGCCCAAAATAACTTTTTTAGGAATTAGAAGAATTGGAAAGTTTTTTTTCATTATACATGTACAATTTATTACATCTGACAAATCCATACTATTTTAAAAAGGTGACTTTTATATACATGAGAGTACCATTAAAATAGTTTTCCTGTAAATTTTTGGGCTAAAGTGACACACCTCTGTTACCTGTTGATACAAGTTTATGCACATGCCCTCCAGGTGGTACATGTTTGGTTAAGTTGAATCAGATAAACAGTTATAAAAAACAACTCATAAAATGATGTTTGTCTATAGAACATTGTATTAATAGCATATTATTCTATTTATAGAGTCTGTTATGAGTGAATGGACAGTCGATGTGGATCTTAGAATCTATCTATAGAACATTGTATTAATAGCATATTATTCTATTTATAGAGTCTGTTATGAGTGAATGGACAGTCGATGTGGTTGTAGAATCTATCTATAGAACATTGTATTAATAGTATATTATTCTATTTATAGAGTCTGTTATGAGTGAGTGGACAGTAGATGTGGATCGTAGAATCTATATGGGCATCAACGTAGGAATGAACAGAGGGTTCATCAATCCAGGCAACTCAGTTGTCATAGTAACAGGCTGGAAACCAGGCTCAGGATCCACCAATACAATGAGAGTTATTAATGCCACGGATACCAGACAGAAGGACATGTTAGATCCAATCACAGGAGTGTCTAGTGTGCCAAGCTTCAATAAGATAGCATCAGGAGACTCCGTGAAGAGTCTGACAATTTCTGAAGGGAGCTCCAAGTCCATCGATGGAGATGTTAAATTTTTCTAATGTTGTATTTCCAGAACTGAAATTTGTTTAACGGCTACAATGTCATGATGGTTATGTACATGGACATGTTATTTATTAACGAGTAGTTTTCTGCGACTGTTTTTTTGTTGATTTTTGATGTATGTTTGGATTAAAGTCATGTGACGGCTATGTTGATCGTACACTCCCAGTACTAAATTGTAATATCGTAATAGTGCTGAGACTTTATCTAAGGATCAAGTCTGATTGTTGAACAGATGGAAATCAGACAAATTTGATTTCATTTTTCTGTATGTTTTTTTCTCAGCAATAGTTAATTTTATTGGTTTGCTTTTGAGATCCAACTTTGCTATTTTTACAAACTTTTAAAAAGAAATTTTAGTTAAATAAGATACTTAACCGGAAAAGGAAAAAACATTAGTAGAATTTGGAAGGTTTTGTCTGCTCAAATAATTTTTCTTTTAAAAAAGACGAGGGGTATAGCATGCAGATATTATTATGGGTGTCTTAAAAACTTGACATGTGATTTCTTTTCTAGTAAACAAATCTTGTTAAGTTGAGATATTGCATAATATTATTTTGTTATAAATACAAATAAAAGTTTGATATAGAATCTTGTGGAAAAAAAATTTTTGATAAGGTTTTAAAAGTATACTATATTCTTTAATATCAAAGTCTTGCTTTTCTTTAGACTTCAGGTCAAATTGTTACTAATACTCAGTCACACAAGAGTTGCTGCCCATAAGTAGTGAACAATGATAATTTTTTTGTTAAGCAACTATTTACATGAGACTTTATGATTTTGATTGTTGTTTTTATAAATTTCTAAGAATAATACCTTAATTAGTAATCGGTTTTCTTTTTTCTTTTTCTTTTAGATGTATTTTGCAACAGGCCTTTGTGCTCTTTTCATCGGGCATTCCTTGCTTTTTGCAATAGGCAAACCTTTGCTTTTATATTACCACCAGCAAACCTTATTAAGAATAAAACATGATTACTGATTGCCCTGTACAAAGTGTATTAATTTGTTATGTATATTGTTAAGTGTTCAGTATATGGAATAAATACATATGTACCAGATATCAGAATGCGAGTTCTTATTATTGCGATCCTCACCCAGTCGCATTATTTGAAATAATAAAAACCTCGCAAAAATTTCTGAATTTACAGTAGCCAGATGATTTCATTTACAAAAGCATAATGTCTAATTGGTTCATGATTTTTTATAGTTGTAAAATTTTATTTATTTATATTGTTGTTTGAAAACTTTTTGTTAAACTTAGTAAGAACTTGTATGTAACAACACTTTTAAAGTGGTGGCTTGTTTTATATGGCTTAAATCATGCCTGAAAATAGTGCTATATAATTATCTCCACATTTTTATATTATATGTTGTATTAGATAATAAAGTGCTATTTGGCATTAATTTAGTTTATTCTAAAATATGAAACAGACAAGTGTAGGAAGTTGGATGTCAGAGAAAATTTTGAAGTAACTACATTTTCATATATATAAAGTCCTAAGACAAGGCATAAAACATCAAAAATAATAGAAATTAATGTTGTGCTTGTTTTTGTAATATTTAAAATTTTAGAAAATAACCGGTATTCTCTTGACCTTTAAATTGTCTCTGAATCATGTTTAAGGCATCAACTTGCAGAATTCAGCCTTGTACAAGCTACAAATTACAATGTATCAACATTCACAGACCCAGACATATTCCTCTGATAAAGAGGTTTTGCAAGTTTTGCAAGTTTTGTCAATGATTATATAGGAATTTTATATATATTCTTTTAAATTTTTAATGGCTTTGATGAAAAGTTATGTTATTTCAAAGCTTACATTCCCATGAAAGCTTGATCTATTGACTAAAATAAGCTTAGTTTGGAGTTGTTTTGGTGGTAGAGATAGTACTTTTCATAAAAGTTCTTAAATAGTAACTACTATTTTGCATTTGATATTCAGGTCATTTTGCTTTTTGCTTCTTTTTTTTTTTTTTATTAAACTCCTCCCTCTTGGTCATTAGAAAAACAATGATAGAAATCCAAATATTTATTAAAAATTCAAAATATGTCATTATTTTGAGCATACACCAACCTATTTAGCATGTTTAGGGCCCATTCCTTTCTTCTGAACCCAGATCCCTAATCATTGCTGGCAGTATGGGTAATAAAAAGCTTCAAATTTAGCTATAAATATCAATGGAAACACAGATTGCCTTGCCATAGGAGCTTTTTGTAGTAATAACTCAGATAGCTGTACCTACCATCACCTATTAAATACCTCCAAAACACTTAGATACCTTTAATTCTGCATCAGCATTGTGATAGGTCCTCAACCTTGTGAATAATTGTGTACTAGACATAATTTATTTTTTGTTTTTGCAAATTATAATGCCATAAGAACAATAAAAATTATACAAGCAAATCTACCCTGTTTTATACCGACAAAGATTGGATCATAGCTGTAAAGAATCTATAGTATTGAGATGTCAATGACAGCAACCTAACAGAACAAAAAAATAGACATCTATCTATATAAAAATAAGATATGGTATGATTGCCAATGGGACAAATTTTCACCAGAGACCAAATGATGTAGAATCTAGCAACTGTAGATCACCGTACAGCCTTCAACAATGAGAAAAATTCATACCGCATAGCAAGCTAAAAAAAGGCCCTGAAATGACAAATGAAAAAATTTCAATAGAGAAAACTAACGGCTTGATTTAATTACAAAATGATAAACACAAAACAAATATGATGTACAGCAACAAAAGACGACCTCTGAATTACAGGAACATACAAAATGTGGTGGGGTTAAACATTTTAATGTGTGCCCATCCTCCCCCTAAACCTTGGACAGTGGTGCAACAGAACAACACATGAACAAACTGTACAAAACAATTACCGTGGATTCTTTATCAGTCGTTGGATACCAAATTTCCTGAATTTCATGATTGAAGGGGAACCACGAATTTAATTGTCCAACAAAGTATAAATTTTCTATAAGCTTCTATGCAGACTAATACAAAACCACAAAATCAATAATCACGAAAAAAATACAATGTTCCTCGTATCCATGAAAATTGTTACCCACAAAAATACAATGTTCCTCGTATCCATGGAAATTATTACCCACAAAAATACAATGTTCCTCCTATCCATGGAAATTATTACCCACAAAAATACAATGTTCCTCGTATCCATGAAAATTGTTACCCACAAAAATAAATGAATCCACAGTAATGAAAAACAAATATGAATCCCAGCAACAAAGGGACAACCACTCAATTACAGATTTGGAGAGGCACATAAAGAATGAGGTGGGGTGATATCTATAGTATGAAAATGGCAATGTAAGCAACCCAACAACAACAAAAATCAAAAAGCATGTATCTATATAATTAAAATAAGAAGATGTGGTATGAGTGCCAATGAGACAACTCTCCATCCAAGTCACAATGTGTAAAAAGTTGACAATTATAGGTCAAAATACGTCCTTCAACATGGAGCCTTGGATATGTCAATGGCTGCAAACCAACATAGCAATTAAACAACACAAAAAATCCAGACATCTGTTCTATAGTATGGAGATGGCAACCCAACAACACAAATAATCAAGACAGCTATCTATAGTATGGAGATGTCAATGACAGCAAGCCAACAACACAAATAATCTAGAGAACCCAACTACAATATGGATATGTCAATGACAGCAACCCAACAACACAAATAATCTTAGAGGCACCCAACTACAGTATGGATATGTCAATGACAGCAACCCAACAACAGATCTATCTATAATATGGAGATGTCAATGATAGCAACACAAATAATCAAAAGAGATGACACTGACATCAACCCAACAACAAATGATAAGAGAGATCTATCTATAGTATGTAGATATCAATGACAGCAACCCAACAACACAAATAATCTAGAGACACCCAACTATAGTATGGAGATGTCAATGATATCAACCCAACAACACAAGTAATCAAAAGAGATGACACTGACGTCAACCCAACAACACAAGTAATAAAAGAGATCTATCTATAGTATGGAGTTGTCAATGACAGCAACCCAACAACACAAATAATCAAAAGAGATGACACTGACATCAACTCAACAAGACGAAGTAATAAGAGAGATATCTCTATAGCATGGAGATATCAATGATAGCAAGCCAACAACACAAAAAATTAATTGACCACACTGACAGCAACCCAACATCACAAATAATAAAAGAGATCTATCTATAGTATGGAGATGTCAATGACAGCAACACAAATAATCAAAAGAGATGACACTGACATCAACCCAACAACACAAGTAATAAGAGAGATCTATCTATAGTATGGAGATGTCAATGATAGCAACACAAATACTGTAAATTCAGAAATTATTGCGTGCATTTATTATTGTGAATTTTGAAGAATGGACTAAAATGCGAGATTAATTATTGCGATTTCCGGAAAATCTGCATACAGATATAAGTATCAGATTTCAGAATGCGAGTTCTTATTAATGCGAACTTCATCCACTCGCATTATTCGCATTAATAAAAACCTCGCAATAATTTCTGAATTTACAGTAATCAAAAGAGATGACACTGACATCAACCCAACAACACAATTAATAAGAGAAATCTATCTTTAGTATGGAGATATCAATGATAGCAAGCCAACAACACAAAACATTAATTGACCACACTGACAGCAACCCAACATCACAAATAATAAAAGAGATCTATCTATAGTATGGAGATGTCAATGACAGCAACACAAATAATCAAAAGAGTTGTCACTGACATCAACCCAACAAGACAATAATAAAAAAAATCTTTCTTTAGTATGAAGATGTCAATGACTGCAAACACACAAAACCAAGAAATCTATCATTATAAAAGTAAGGAGATGTGGTAAGATTGCCATGCAATGAGACAACTATAAACTAGAGTTCAAATGATGTGGATGTAATCAATTATAGGTCATCGTAGCGACTTTAAATCATGAGGAAAATGAACTACTGTATATATTCAGCTATAAAATGCCTCAACATGAAATTTTAGTATGGATATGTCAATGACAGCAACCCAACAACACAAATAATAAAAAGTCCTCCATCTTTAGTATATAGATGTCAATGACAGCAACGCAACAACACAAATAATGAAAAGTCCTCTATCTATAATACAGAGATGTCAATGACAGCAACCCAACAACACGAATGATCAAGAGTTGTCACTGACATCAACCCAACAACACAATAATCAAGAGAAATCTTTCTTCAGTATGAAGATGTCAATGACAGCAAACACACAAAATCAAGAGATCTATCATGAGACAACTATACATTAATGTTCAAATGATGTGCAATAAAAAAAAACTATACTGTATATTTAGCTATAAAATGCCCGGGCATGAAATTTTAGTATGGATATGTCACTGACAGCAACCCAACAACAAATATAATCAAGAGTTGTCACTGACAGCAACCGAACAACACAAATAATCTAGAGACATCTTTCTACAGTATGGAAATGACAAGGACAACAACCCATTTAAACAAAATAATCAAGAGATCTATTTATAGTATGGGGATATCAAGGACAACAACCCAACAACACAAATAATCAAAACATCTATTTATAGCAAGGATATCTCAATGACAGCAACTCAACAACAAATCAAAGGACACTTGTCTATTTTATGGAGATGTCAATGACAGCAACTCATCAACAACAAAATAAAAGACATTAAGTTACAAGTTCTCAGCATATAAAGTGTCTTATACAATATGTCTGACTGTAAATTTTGTGGAGTCTCAAAAGGATGTGAATAAGTTTAATTCTAACAGACTATCCGTGATCTACCATCAACCCTGAATTCTTCGAGTGACAGTAACGTTCATATTTAAAAGACAAACACTTGGGAGGATCCTGAAAGTGAATTTATTAGTAACTGTATATTGTAAACAAAAACTAGCGTTTAAATAATCGTTCTCCTATCTGGATATCTTCTTCTTCTTCTTTCGGTTTTCAGTAGTCCTTCATTATCTGAAGATTATATACTGTTTTGCGCTGCGTGGCCTTTATATATATTTACAAACACAAAAATAATTGAAAATGAATTTGGAGTGCGTAAGAATTTTAAATTGTGATTAAAACTATGTACATAGGCTAATAATGAGTTAAATGAATTTGTGGAGAACAGTTGGTGTAAGCTGTTCTCTGAAAGTGTCGACTGTGGTTACAGCGACTGTGTGGACTGGTAGTAAATTCCACCGAGTAATGGTGTACGGAAAAAATGAAAATTTATATGTATCTTTTTTGGTAGAAATGTGTCTGAAAGTGAAACTATGATTTTTGCGGGTTCTACTGTCTGATGGTATGAGAATAGCAGATGGGATTGCTACGATTTGATGTACTATTTTGTAGAACAATATCAATCTTGTGCGTAGTCTTCTTTCTTGTAGAGTGGGCCAGTTTAGTGAGTTTATCAAGTCTGTAGGACTACTGATGTTATGGTACCTGTTACAGACATATCTGGCAGCTCGTCTTTGGACCATCTCAATTTTAGATGTTATGCATGAAATATTTGCCACTAGCAACCAACAATGAAACGAGCCAAGGCTTAACAAGTGTTTTGCTTTATCATTACCCTCCCTTTTAATCTGAATATGTGGGATAACGAAAGGTACACAGAACAAACAATAAAACTGACATCAGATATATGTCACTTTAACCTATTTCATGGATGTCAATCTTCTGTATTTTTATTTTTTTTTTTTTTTTTTTTTGTATTGAGGGAACAGTAAGAATAATATTATCGTATTGGGAGCTACCATTTGATTTTTATGGGGGCTAGGATGAAAAATTTTGTCTCCTGCCTTTTATTTTCCCTCTATTCGGTCCTTCCTTTTTATTTTTCACTCTATTCGGTCCTGCCTTTTTATTTTTCACTCTATTCGGTCCTGCCTTTTTTTTTTTTAGTTTATCTTGACTTTTTTTTTACATAAATTGTCATCCTGCCTTTTTTTTGTTGCAAATAATCTCATCCTGCCTTTTTTTTTTTGCAAATAATCTCATCCTGCCTTTTTTTTACTCAAAACTCCCGTCCTGCCTATTTTTCAAATTTCATCCTAGTCCCCATAAAATCAAATGGTAGCTCCCTTAGGTGAAATGCCTCTTTCAGTCTATTACATTAAATATTCGGCTCAGCACAGCCATCCAAGTATATACAGTATTTTGCTCCTTGTATGGTAGCTCTAATGTTCCATGGTGCTCTTAATGCGTTAGAGGAGCTTTTGATTATACCCTTTGAGTCAGATGTAATTAACAAATAAATAATAATAAAAAAAATCTTTATATAACGAAGGTAACTCATTTAACAATGACATGTTACTTTTCCCTGAGGCCTTCAAAAAATGTAAAATTACAATCTAAGCAGATATTGTGGAAATATGTCTGTCTCAGATGGACCAGCTGTCATAGAATTCAAGACCTGGAAGCAAGTCTGGCATAGACTTTGTACATACTTATATATAATTCATAGAACAGAGAGTTGGATTATCTATATCATCTTTTATACAAATGCTGCTTTATCATGTTTATGGTCTGATGTATCCATCTACAATATGTCCGATACCCTTAATTGCATTTATTTTTATGGTTCAATGAGCACACAAAAAACTATCTCTTAAAGGTTTATTGAACAGACTCGAACCATTGTTCCAATTCGCTCCTAAGGCACCAGCTCTATACCGTGCTCGCTAATGAACTACATACACTGAATTATAGTTCCCAATACATCCCATATCTATACAAATTAGTAAAAATTAACTTTGAAAAAAATTGGGTTGCATCTTTTGAGTAGTTGTACTAAAGTGTGTAATTTTGTCAATTCGCTTGCTAGTTTGACAAAGATTGAGTTTTAATTTTAAACTCTTCTTTCGTGCAAATCTTATTTGACGAAACTACTGGCCTTGTAAAACTGACTTTCATAATAAAGTGTACGAATTATAAATCATTTTTGAAATATATTTTTGTTAAGGTTGTTTAAGTAAATTTCCTTTGAGATTCAGTTTGTATAAACTAGAAGACTTTAAGTGGCGCATCCAGGATTTAAGAAAGGAGGGGAGAAGTCAACAAATTAAAAAACACAATTCTTTGGCCATAAGAGTGGTCCTCAGTTCTGCTGTTATGATTTATCTATGGTGTGTACTGTCAATTAGAAAACTCTCTATGAATAACAGGACCTTTAATTTGAGTGAAGCTATGTCTGTTGTGATCTAAATTCTCTTCTATTTAAAATACACTTCACGATCAATACAAAATTATTTTAAATAGATTTTGCCACTATTACCATGCAGCTTACTTATTTAAGCACCGACCCTTAGTAGGTTGTACATGCAGTAGAGTTATCTGTAGTCGCAAATTCCAACCAAGAGCCGAAGCTCGTTCGTAAACTTGGCAAAACGCAGGACTTCGACGATCTTGCTTCGAAAGTTGATGTCGTCATTTCAGACACCAAAACTGGATATTAAGGCACCGACCATTCATCTTTTAAGGGACATTGGTTTTCGGTTTTGTCATTTGTTTGATTATAAATTATTTGAAACATAATGTTTCGGAATAGAAGTCAATAAATAGCTGTTTCCATTGAAAATTTAAAAGAAAAATTTGTCCCAGAAATAAAAAAATATGCTCCTCCTTCCAAAAGAAAGATATGAAATATGAATGGTCGTTACATAATTAGCTCTTCCCAAATTTTATAGTGCAAGATTTATATACAGATATGTATAGATTTATACCACTTATATCAAATAGTACATGTGTGTCTGGGGTTCTCAACAACAAATCAAAGAACACCTGTCTATTTTAAGGAGATGTCAATGACAGCAACTCATCAACAACAAAATAAAAGACATTAAGTTACAAGTTCTCAGCATATAAAGTGTCTTATACAATATGTCTGACAGTAAATTTTGTGGAGTCTCAAAAGGATGTGAATAAGTTTAATTCTAACAGACTATCCATGATCTACCATCAACCCTGATTTCTTCAGTGACAGTAACGTTCATATTTAAAAGACAAACACTTGGGAGGATCCTGAAAGTGAATTTATTAGTAACTGTATATTGTGAACAAAAACTAGCGTTTAAATAATCGTTCTCCTATCTGGATATCTTCTTCTTCTTCTTTCGGTTTTCAGTAGTCCTTCATTATCTGAAGATTATATACTGTTTTGCGCTGTGTGGCCTTTATATATATTTACAAACAAAAAAATAATTGAAAATGAATTTGGAGTGCGTAAATATTTAAAATTGTGATTAAAACTATGTACATAGGCTAATAATGAGTTAAATGAATTTGTGGAGAACAGTTGGTGTAAGCTGTTCTCTGAAAGTGTCGACTGTGGTTACAGCGACTGTGTGGACTGGTAGTAATGGTGTACGGAAAAAATGAAAATTTATATGTATCTTTTTTGGTAGAAATGTGTCTGAAAGTGAAACTATGATTTTTGCGGGTTCTACTGTCTGATGGTATGAGAATAGCAGATGGGATTGCTACGATTTGATGTACTATTTTGTAGAACATTATCAATCTTGTGCGTAGTCTTCTTTCTTGTAGCGTGGGCCAGTTTAGTGAGTTTATCATGTCTGTAGGACTACTGATGTTATGGTACCTGTTACAGACATATCTGGCAGCTCGTCTTTGGACCATCTCAATTTTAGAGGTTATGCATGAAATATTTGCCACTAGCAACCAACAATGAAACGAGCCAAGGCTTAACAAGTGTTTTGCTTTATCATTACCCTCCCTTTTAATCTGAATATGTGGGATAACGAAAGGTACACAGAACAAACAATAAAACTGACATCAGATATATGTCACTTTAACCTATTTCATGGATGTCAATCTTCTGTATTTTTATTTTTTTTTTTGTTTTTTGTATTGAGGAACAGTAAGAATAATATTATCGTATTGGGAGCTACCATTTGATTTTTATGGGGGCTAGGATGAAAAATTTTGTCTCCTGCCTTTTTATTTTTCCCTCTATTCGGTCCTTCCTTTTTATTTTTCACTCTATTCGGTCCTGCCTTTTTATTTTTCACTCTATTCGGTCCTGCCTTTTTTTTTTAGTTTATCTTGACTTTTTGTTTAAATTGTCATCCTGCCTTTTTTTTTTTTGCAAATAATCTCATCCTGCCTTTTTTTTTGCAAATAATCTCATCCTGCCTTTTTTTTACTCAAAACTCCCGTCCTGCCTATTTTTTTCAAATTTCATCCTAGTCCCCCATAAAAATCAAATGGTAGCTCCCTTAGGTGAAATGCCTCTTTCAGTCTATTACATTAAATATTCGGCTCAGCACAGCCATCCAAGTATATACAGTATTTTGCTCCTTGTATGGTAAGCTCTAATGTTCCATGGTGCTCTTAATGCGTTAGAGGAGCTTTTGATTATACCCCTTTGAGTCAGATGTGTAATTAACAAATAAATAATAATAAAAAAAAATCTTTATATAACGAAGGTAACTCATTTAACAATGACATGTTACTTTTCCCCGAGGCCTTCAAAAAATGTAAAATTACAATCTAAGCAGATATTGTGGAAATATGTCTGTCTCAGATGGACCAGCTGTCATAGAATTCAAGACCTGGAAGCAAGTCTGGCATAGACTTTGTACATACTTATATATAATTCATAGAACAGAGAGTTGGATTATCTATATCATCTTTTATACAAATGCTGCTTTATCATGTTTATGGTCTGATGTATCCATCTACAATATGTCCGATACCCTTAATTGCATTTATTTTATGGTTCAATGAGCACACAAAAACTATCTCTTAAAGGTTTATTGAACAGACTCGAACCATTGTTCCAATTCGCTCCTAAGGCACCAGCTCTATACCGTGCTCGCTAATGAACTACATACACTGAATTATAGTTCCCAATACATCCCATATCTATACAAATTAGTAAAAATTAACTTTGAAAAAAATTGGGTTGCATCTTTTGAGTAGTTGTACTAAAGTGTGTAATTTTGTCAATTCGCTTGCTAGTTTGACAAAGATTGAGTTTTATTAATTTTAAACTCTTCTTTCGTGCAAATCTTATTTGACGAAACTACTGGCCTTGTAAAACTGACTTTCATAATAAAGTGTACGAATTATAAATCATTTTGAAATATATTTTGTTAAGGTTGTTTAAGTAAATTTCCTTTGAGATTCAGTTTGTATAAACTAGAAGACTTTAAGTGGCGCATCCAGGATTTAAGAAAGGAGGGGAGAAGTCAACAAATTAAAAAACACAATTCTTTGGCCATAAGAGTGGTCCTCAGTTCTGCTGTTATGATTTATCTATGGTGTGTACTGTCAATTAGAAAACTCTCTATGAATAACAGGACCTTTAATTTGAGTGAAGCTATGTCTGTTGTGATCTAAATTCTCTTCTATTTAAAATACACTTCACGATCAATACAAAATTATTTTAAATAGATTTTGCCACTATAACCATGCAGCTTACTTATTTAAGCACCGACCCTTAGTAGGTTGTACATGCAGTAGAGTTATCTGTAGTCGCAAATTCCAACCAAGAGCCGAAGCTCGTAAACTTGGCAAAACGCAGGACTTCGACGATCTTGCTTCGAAAGTTGATGTCGTCATTTCAGACACCAAAACTGGATATTAAGGCACCGACCATTCATCTTTTAAGGGGACATTGGTTTTTTCGGTTTTGTCATTTGTTTGATTATAAATTATTTGAAACATAATGTTTCGGAATAGAAGTCAATAAATAGCTGTTTCCATTGAAAATTTAAAAGAAAATTTGTCCCCAGAAATAAAAAAATATGCTCCTCCTTCCAAAAGAAAGATATGAAATATGAATGGTCGTTACATAATTAGCTCTTCCCAAATTTTATAGTGCAAGATTTATATACAGATATGTATAGATTTATACCACTTATATCAAATAGTACATGTGTGTCTGGGGTTCATTCCCTCTATTCCCACTTTTTATAAATCTGGTAAGAAAAGTTAATATTTCATGTGGGAATAGGGGGAAAATTTGTGCAAACAAAGGATTATACTGTACAAACATTTTTTAATCAACTGTTAATTGACCAGTGTTTTTTTTTATTAAGACAGGTAATAAGTTATTTTTGCATCTGTATGAATTCTGTTTTTTTAAACAAAATAAATATGAAAGAAATTAAAACAAATATAAGCAAGGTTTGTATAGTTAGACTATACAAATCTTTGATATAAGTAAATTATTTTATTTCTTTTATAACACAAATTCAACTGTAATTTCAAGCAAGCATAATATAACACAAATTGTACTACAGCACTAAATCAAATCACACATTGTAGCACATACATTAGACAATCACTGTATACAAGTCTATTAAAGTTTATCAATTTATTCCACGTGAAGAAGGTGGGAGGCTGCATCACCAAACTCTGACTCAGTCAATTAAAATTAATCAAATCTGATTGCTCATGCTTTGAAGTAAAGTTAACAGTTTTCACCCATTATTTTACATCTTTGATTATTGGTCCAAGTAATTATATTTTAAGAGTATACTTTTATTCCACATCTTAAGATTATACTTGGTTAATCTTATAATATTATTTATATCACGATTTAATTGTACAGCAGACAATTCTTTAAGGTTACAAATTCAAAATTCAAAAATACATCTTACTCCAATCTATTTATCATAATTATTCTTTATTTTAAATATTTCTTCGACGGAAAAAGAAATAAACAAGGTATTATACATAAACAGTGTACCAAATATGTTATGTTTTAAAAAAATACAGGTAAATCTTAGGTAAAATTCTAATTAACCTCGATTGTTATAAAACAAATTATTTATCAAAACACCTATTGTTATTTGCATGTGGAATAGAAGGAATAGTATTTTTAAAAAGTGGAATAGGAGGAAGACACCGTGTTTGGGTGCTTCTTTGCAAATAATGTTACATGCTATGAAAAGGAGATAAACAAGATAAAGTAACGCTCAAATTTATGTTTTTTTCTATTCAAACTATTATATTAACTAATTCTGTACTGTCATGTTTGTTATCATATAAGCAATAGAACATAAGTAACTTTTGTATACATAAATATAATTGTTTTCAATGTGTAATATATACAATACATATCCTCATTGCACATGCGAATACATAATTAGACTATTACAGCCATTTGGCTTTTTTTCCCCATAATAATATTTATGTTCGTATTGATATATGCTGTACTGTCAAGTGATTGGTTTTCCAATGTGTACCATCTGTTCCCCTCTTATCTAAATTTTGAACTATTACACTTGTGAATCTCAGTTTATACTTCATACAAATCCAAAAATATGTTCACCGCTTTTTGGTTATTTTCACCAAAACCAGCAAAGTAACTTTTCTTCCCATAATGATAATATGTTCCCTTGGCTCAATCTCAAGCAGAGTAAATTTTTTGGCTCGATATGTGTGTGTTTATAAACTACCAGTTCCCAAGCAGAGTACATTTCTCTGTTAGTTCGATATGTATGTGTTTGTGGTATGTTCATTGGCTCGCTTTCAAGCAGAGTATTTCTTTGTTAGTTCGATAAGTGGGTGTTTGTGATACTTTCATTTGGCTCACTCTCAAGCAGAGCCACACGTCTCAGTTAGCTCAATATGAGTGTTTTAGTAGACTGCTAGTTCCAAAGCAGAGTATATTTCTCAGTTAGTTCGATATGTGGGTGTTTGTGGTATGTTCATTCTGGCTCGCTTTCAAGCAGAGTATATTTCTCTGTTAGTTCGATATGTAAGTATTTGTGGTATGTTCATTTTGTCCACTCTCAAGCGGAGCCCAAATTCCAACCAAGAGCCGAAGCTCGTAAACTTGGCAAAACGCAGGACTTCGACGATCTTGCTTCGAAAGTTGATGTCGTCATTTCAGACACCAAAACTGGATATTAAGGCACCGACCATTCATCTTTTAAGGGGACATTGGTTTTTTCGGTTTTTGTCATTTGTTTGATTATAAATTATTTGAAACATAATGTTTCGGAATAGAAGTCAATAAATAGCTGTTTCCATTGAAAATTTAAAAAGAAAAATTTGTCCCCAGAAATAAAAAAAATATGCTCCCTCCTTCCAAAAGAAAGATATGAAATATGAATGGTCGTTACATAATTAGCTCTTCCCAAATTTTATAGTGCAAGATTTATATACAGATATGTATAGATTTATACCACTTATATCAAATAGTACATGTGTGTCTGGGGTTCATTCCTCTATTCCACTTTTATAAATCTGGTAAGAAAAGTTAATATTTCATGTGGGAATAGGGAAAATTTGTGCAAACAAAGGATTATACTGTACAAACATTTTTAATCAACTGTTAATTGACCAGTGTTTTTTTTATTAAGACAGGTAATAAGTTATTTTGCATCTGTATGAATTCTGTTTTTTTTAAACAAAATAAATATGAAAGAAATTAAAACAAATATAAGCAAGGATTTGTATAGTTAGACTATACAAATCTTTGATATAAGTAAATTATTTTATTTCTTTTATAACACAAATTCAACTGTAATTTCAAGCAAGCATAATATAACACAAATTGTACTACAGCACTAAATCAAATCACACATTGTAGCACATACATTAGACAATCACTGTATACAAGTCTATTAAAGTTTATCAATTTATTCCACGTGAAGAAGGTGGGAGGCTGCATCACCAAACTCTGACTCAGTCAATTAAAATTAATCAAATCTGATTGCTCATGCTTTGAAGTAAAGTTAACAGTTTTCACCCATTATTTTACATCTTTGATTATTGGTCCAAGTAATTATATTTTAAGAGTATACTTTTATTCCACATCTTAAGATTATACTTGGTTAATCTTATAATATTATTTATATCACGATTTAATTGTACAGCAGACAATTCTTTAAGGTTACAAATTCAAAATTCAAAAATACATCTTACTCCAATCTATTTATCATAATTATTCTTTATTTTAAATATTTCTTCGACGGAAAAAGAAATAAACAAGGTATTATACATAAACAGTGTACCAAATATGTTATGTTTTAAAAAAATACAGGTAAATCTTAGGTAAAATTCTAATTAACCTCGATTGTTATAAAAACAAATTATTTATCAAAACACCTATTGTTATTTGCATATGGGAATAGAAGGAATAGTATTTTTAAAAAGTGGGAATAGGAGGAAGACACCGTGTTTGGGTGCTTCTTTGCAAATAATGTTACATGCTATGAAAAGGGAGATAAACAAGATAAAGTAACGCTCAAATTTATGTTTTTTTTTTCTATTCAAACTATTATATTAACTAATTCTGTACTGTCATGTTTGTTATCATATAAGCAATAGAACATAAGTAACTTTTGTATACATAAATATAATTGTTTTCAATGTGTAATATATACAATACATATCCTCATTGCACATGCGAATACATAATTAGACTATTACAGCCATTTGGCTTTTTTCCCCATAATAATATTTATGTTCGTATTGATATATGCTGTACTGTCAAGTGATTGGTTTTCCAATGTGTACCATCTGTTCCCCTCTTATCTAAATTTTGAACTATTACACTTGTGAATCTCAGTTTATACTTCATACAAATCCAAAAATATGTTCACCGCTTGTTGGTTATTTTCACCAAAACCAGCAAAGTAACTTTTCTTCCCATAATGATAATATGTTCCCTTGGCTCAATCTCAAGCAGAGTAAATTTTTTGGCTCGATATGTGTGTGTTTATAAACTACCAGTTCCCAAGCAGAGTACATTTCTCTGTTAGTTCGATATGTATGTGTTTGTGGTATGTTCATTGGCTCGCTTTCAAGCAGAGTATTTCTTTGTTAGTTCGATAAGTGGGTGTTTGTGATACTTTCATTTGGCTCACTCTCAAGCAGAGCCACACGTCTCGGTTAGCTCAATATGAGTGTTTTAGTAGACTGCTAGTTCCAAAGCAGAGTATATTTCTCGGTTAGTTCGATATGTGGGTGTTTGTGGTATGTTCATTCTGGCTCGCTTTCAAGCAGAGTATATTTCTCTGTTAGTTCGATATGTAAGTATTTGTGGTATGTTCATTTTGTCCACTCTCAAGCAGAGCCAAACTTCTTGGTTAGCTCGATATGTGTGTGTTACTAGACTGCTAGTTCTAAAGCAGAGAGTATTTCTCTGTTCTTTCGATATGTGGGTGTTTGTGATATGTTCATTTGGCTCACTCTCAAGCAGAACCACTCTTCTTGGTTAGCTCGATATGTGGGTGTTTGCAAGACTGCCGGTTCTCAAGCAGAGTACATATCTCGATTAGTTCAATAAGTGATTGTTTGTGGTATATTCATTTTGGCTCATTCTCAAGTAGAGTATATTTCTCTGTTAGTTCGAGATGTGGGTGTTTGTGGTATGTTCATTTGGTACACTCTCAAGCAGAGCCAAACTTCTTGGTTATCTCGATATGTGTGTGTTACTAGACTGCTAGTTCTAAAGCAGAGAATATTTCTTTGTTAGCTCGATATGTAGGTGTTTGTGGTATATTCATTTTGGCTCACTCTCAAGCAGAGTATATTTCTCTGTTAGTTCGATATGTGGGTGTTTGTGATATGTTCATTTGGCTCACTCTCAAGCAGAGCCACGCTTCTTGGTTAGCTCGATATGTGTGTGTTTGCAAACTGTCTGTTCTCGAGAAGATTTCAGTGGGAACTATGCGCCACGAATGCTATGTCTGCCACCCGATCTGCCAAAGGATTTCGGTGGGAACAATGTGCCACGAATGATATTATGTCTTCTCAATAAAGATTGTTATTATATTAGACTTCCAAATCTTGAATCCTAAATAATAAGATATGGTATGATTGGCATGCAACGAGACAGTTATCCAAAAGAGACTAAATGACGTAGATGTAAGCAACTGTATGTTACCGTTAAGCAGTTGCCGTAAGGCCTTCAACAATGAGCAATTTAACAAAATTCAAAGAAGAAAACCCGAGTTACGTACAAAACAATAATCAAAAACAAATACGACAGACATCAACCAACGACAACCACGGACTTACTTTCAAAACATTTCGCTTTAAATAGCTTCAGAGACTTTAATTTTTGAAAATTAACCAATCAGAATCAAAACATAACTATAGCTGCCATTTTTCCTATAATGAATAAAAAAAGATTGTTCTAAATGACGTTCCACATATCAATCCTGCCAAGTTTGGTTTTAATTGACAAAGCGCTTTAGTAGATTACAATGTGAAAAGATTACACCAAGTGATGGCAATAGCTCCCTTGGCCTATCAGTGCAGTTAAGCTAATAAAATGAAAAACTTCTTCAATTAAGGACATATCTTGGTTATGATTTAAAGATGCATAGGGTCAACTTCCCCTTAATTTATTGTACAAAGGGCAATTGTCTAAAGGTCCCTTAAATCGAATACCTACCAAAAAATTATAGTATTATAGCGCTACATATGCGAACTTAACGTTTTAATAATATTTTGGGATATTCGACACATGTGACCTTTTTACAAAAGAAAAACATTTAAAAAATGCAAACAATTTCCTTCCACAGCAATATGTAGGAGTGTCTTCATTTCTGTATTCTAAACTTTTTTGGTCATTTTTCTCTTATCTTCATAGCATTATTCTCATTTCTTTATCATGCTTATATTTGAACATCTCATTATTCTCTGCTATTTATTTTTATGACCATTCTTTTGTCCATTATTCTATACGCCTATTATTCTATATACTGTAAACCCAATTAACTTCTGACCCTGAATGTTGTAGAGCTGAAAAAACATTTTGATTTTTCGAGTAAAGTGTTAAATCGTTCAATATTGTTGACTGCTGACTTCATAAAAGGATAACGGTATTTATTAAAGGCACAATTGTCCACACCAACAACCAACACTAGACTCCTCCGAAAACATAGACATACAAACAAGAATAAAATGCTCCGCAGGGCGCAGCTTGATATGACCGCAGAGGTCGAACCCTGAACAGTTGGGGCAAGTATGGACACAACATTCAAGCTTGATACAGCTCTGAATTTGGATTGTGATTAAATATTTGACACAGCATAGGTTTCTGACACAGAATGAATGTGGTCTAAGAACTTAAAAATTTTTAAATTGGACATTCACCTATTATGGTCCAATATCCAAAATCTAAATACATGGTTAATTTTCAGCATATCAAAGAACCCCAAGAATTCAATTTTTGATGAAATCAAACAAAGTTTAATTTTGGACCCTTTTGACCTCAATGTGGACAAAGTTGATAATGGGGCCCAAAAATCAAAAATCTAAATACATGGTTAGATTCAGCATATCAAAGAACCCCATATATTCAATTTTTGTTGAAATCAAACAAAGTTTAATTTTGGACCCCGATTTGGACAAACTTGAAAACTGGGCCCATAATCAAAATTCTAATTACATGTTTAGATTCAGCATATCAAAGAACCCTAAGAATTCATTTTTTGTTAAAATCAAACTAAGTTTAATTTTGGACCCTTTGGACCTTAATGTAGACCAATTTGAAAACGGGACCAAAAATTAAGAATCTAAATACACGGTTAGATTCGGCATATCAAAGAACCCCAATAATTCAATATTTGATGAAATCAAACAAAGTTTAATTTGGACCCTTTGGACCTCAATGTGGACCAATTTAAAAACAGGGCCCAAAATCCAAAAACTTAATACACGGTTAGATTCAGCATATTAAAGACCCCAAGAGTTCAAGAATAAAACCCCATTGAAATTGGCCAAGAAATAAGCAATTTATACAAAGTATCTTCTTTTGCACAATACTGTGCAATTGAATATTTCTTGCAATTGCGCAATACTGTGCAATTGAATATTTCTTGCTATTGCACAATACTGTACAATTGACAATTTCTTGTTATTGCGCAATATTGTGCTATTGGATATTTCTTGCTATTGCGCAATACTGTGCAATTGAAGATTTCTTGCTATTGCGCAATACTGTGCAATTGAAAACTTCTTGCTATTGCACAATACTTATTATATAATAATTTACACATCCTGTTTGGTGTGCATCTCCTGCCATATCATTATTATTTTCTTTTAAATATAAATCAGAAATAACCAACTTAAAATGGAAAATTTTAAAGAAAAAAAAGGAAAAAAAAAAATCCCCAAATTTTTGAATCCCTTATGATTCATCACCCCAAACTCAATCCCAGCCTTCCTTTGAGGTATGGTACCTTGCAGTACAATTTCAGAGAGATCCATACACTTGAACACAAGTTATTGTCTGGAAACTAGAAAATGCTTATTTTGGCCCCTTTTGGCCCTAATTCCTAAACGTTTAGGGCAATTACCCCAAACTCAATTCCAGCTTTCCTTTGTGATATGGAACCTTGTAGTACAATTTCAGAAAGATCCATACACTTACACACAAGTTATTGTCGTGAAACTAGAAAAATGCTTGTTTTTTTGCCCCTAATTCCTAAAATTTTGAGGCAATAACCCCCAATAATTAATCCCAGCATTCCCTTTGTGATATGGAACCTTGTGGTACAATGTCAGAGAGATCCATACACTAACACACAAGTTATGTCTGGAAGTTACAAAAATGTTTATTTTTGGCCCCTAATTCCTTAACTGTTGGTACCATAACCCCCAAAATCAATCCCAACCTTCCTTTTGTGATATTGAACCTTATGGTAAAATTTCATAGAGATCCATTCACTTAAACTAAAGTTAGAGTGCGAAAACCAATGCATCTTCGGACGACGACGACGCCAACGTCATACCAATATACGACCGCAAAATTTTTTTGCGGTCGTATAAAAACAACGAACAACACATGGTCCGGTTAAGGTTTATGCTCCCTTCTGTAGACCTTTGTATTACGAAATTTTCAAAGTGCTTCAATATCAAAACAGTAATGATACAGAATAAATGTGACTAGCCATTTTGTACATATACCAAAGAGAAAAGTTGTTCAAAGTAAAACTGTTAAATATTTCATTGCATTTTATAGAAAATGGGGATTAGGTGGCAAATAAAGCGAAGATATTTGCAATAAACATCTTCGCTGAGCGCAGCTGGATACGCCCGCAGAGGTCCTACCCTGATCAGTTGGGGCAAAAATGGACACAATATTCAAGCTTGATACAGGTCTGAACTTAGATTGTAATTAAATATTTGACATGTTATAGGTTTCTGAATAAATGTAGTCAAAGAACTTGAAATTGGTTATATGAATTGAATTTATATTCAATCAAAGATTTCTTGCTGTTGTGCAATACACTGTGCTGTTGCGCAATACTTAGTAAATCTGTTGTCAGACTATAAACAAATAAAGTTCAATTTCTTCTCAATGTCATATTTGAAATTTATGAAAATCAATAGGGAGATTACATCAATAGCTATATATAATTCACCAAAGTTTCATGAGAACTGCTGAAAGCATTTTTGAGTTATTGTCCAAAAACTGGAAATCCCCCCTTTTTTAATGAATAAAACCCCATAACTCAGAAATGTAAAATCTAAAATTTATAAAATTCTAAAGGGAGCTTACATCAACAGATATAAATTCGAAAGGGAGCTCATGTCAATAGATATAAACAATTCACCGAAATTTCTCTTGCAAGTTGGTGAAAGCATTCTTGAGTTATTGTCAGAAAACTGGAAAATCCCCCCGTTTTTAATGAATAAAACCCCAAAAACTCGGAAACGGTAAATCTGAAATTTATAATCAAAGAGCTGAAGAGCTCTGAGGGGAAAGACGGCCATTGTTTCTTTTTTTTTTTTTGGGGGTATCTTTGATAGTCTTCATATAAAGAATGAAAAAAGAACACCTAGAATATGTAGAAAGGTTGACAATATTGAAATCAATCGTTGTGTAATGTAATTTCGTTTCCTTAGTTAAGGATTCAATTTGAACCAATGGAAGAGATCTGCATCTTCTAAATCAAAACATTCGATTAAAGTTGAAAGTTAATTATCTAAAATTCAACTGAATTCTATTATTTAACAACTACTACAATATTTTTGAAATTTTAATTGTGTACCACTGAACTGCAGGCTAGGGCCATTTTCCTTTTTGTGACAGTACTCTAAGATTTTTATTTTTTCTCAAGAAAGTGAGGACTGAAAAATCTATTCAGTTTTAACAGGAACATATATATTGTTAGATATACTGTTCCCAGGTTTTAAATTTCCATTGATAAAGTTCCCAGTTACAACTCTCATCACAGGGATACAGGTACTAATAAAAACCAATATGAATGGTGTAAACTGTGTGAAGCTTGTTTCCAGATCCTACATTTTGATATATTTGTAAATTTCATGAATAAATAGGTTTAAACTACAAAATGCAACATTTTTAATTATTTCTTTTTTTTACCATTACCATGATTATGTTGGTACACAAAATTTAGTTTTAATGGAAGACTATTAATCATATACTAAATGTCACATTTTAAGTGTTCTGATACACTAACTTTTATTTTAGTGGATTATTACTCATCAATTGAGGTGCTCCTGTATTGGAGGAAGATTCTCAAAACAGAATTTTACAGAAAAAATGAAAACTGTCGTTTCTCTCCCCAATCTCATGTATCCCCACGGCCATTGTTTACTGTGAAAGTTAAAGTTGACCTACAAATTAAAGCATTGCATGTTGATGTTTGAAACATCTACAGCAAACATATTTATGTTCAAATTGAACAAATACCAATTTTAAATTAGTACACGAACTCTGAGAATGATTTAAATAATCAGTAAAGGATATCCCTGCTTCTACGTAGTGTGGCATTCCACTAATGACGTCACTATAATGTAGGTTGGATATATTTAGAATATCTCGTCATTCTGATTTTTCCGGATTGTAAAAGAAACGTAAATAGTGTAAGGAGAGCTGAAGATACGATAATTTCGCGAGAAACAGAAGGAAATGTGTTAAAAGTGTTTAAAGTCAATCTATTCATTTGTGTGTCTCCTTCTCATCAATCTCAGTAAGATTTTTTGGGGGTGTTTTCCACACTTTAAAAACAAAATGAATGACGTGAGGGGATGTCAGTCTGGTCAACCACATAGGGGATTGACGGCTTGAAGCCGTCTTTCCCCAAAAAACGAAAGGGAGCTCAAGTCAATAGATATAAACAATTCACCAAAGTTTCATGCATATCGGTTAAAGATTTTTTGAGTTAATGTCCGACATCTTGACGACGGACGGATGGACAAACGGACGGACGGACAGACAGTCAACGGTATACCATACTACGTCCCGTAAACGGGCGTATAAAAACCTCGTGCTGAATCACTAAAGTCGAGCGCACCCTGGAAGATATACTTGAATGTTTATTTTTGTTTTAACCAATATATTTATATATTTAATTGTTTTAAATAATCCTCTATTTATTAAGTACCTTATTGTCAAATATAGGAGTACAATGGGAAAGGCTGCGGATTTTTTATAAAATGTCCGCATGTTTAGCATTGAATCAACAAAAGGGTACATGTATACATTATCCTTAAAACAAGGAATTATTTGAATCTGGAAAAATTTTGAATTCTGGAAAATTGATGAGAAATGTATGATGAAAACTTACCCAACTAACCCTATTTAGTTGGGTTAGTTTTCAATATACATTTCTTATCAATTAACCAGAATTCGAAATTATTCCAGATTCAAATAATTCCTTGTTTTAAACAGATAAACGTGTAATAATCAAATTTAAGGGAATGTGCAAATGAGACAACTACAGCATGCAATCAGTATGTTACAATTTCATATAAAACTACGGGTTTTTTTCTTGAAAAACCATGTGTGGTTGGCCGGATTTTAATCAATTTGGCACCATTTTAACTGTTATTTGTATATTCTGTTATAGTTTCTGATAATATAAACACAAGTATTATTTTTTTTTTGTTCGAAAATATGTTATATACACTTCAACCAAATGAAATTGTATAAAATAAAAGAAATACAAAACATGCATGTTCACATCTGGAGAAAGCAAAACAACTTAAGACTACATTACTGATGACAACAAAAAAATATAATCTAGAAATCTACGTTTTCAACGAATACACAGCAAAAAAATTAGAGGTGACAAATTGTTATTGCATTTCCTAAATAAATGTATCCACTTTGTCCACTTATAGACGAAAGGACACAAAGTGGTCCATGTATTTTTCAATATCTTGGTGTTTTTTTTTTTCTTTAACCTCTATATTATAATGAATTATGTGTTGATGTCGTATCTTTGGCCGTCTCTTATAAATCGTATATCACATCTGGCAGCTAGACACTTGTCTTTCGTCGACGACCATAGGTAATCCTCCCCCTTTTTTTTTTGGTCCTTCTAAACCAGTCATAAACCCTTTTAAGTTAGCCGGTCCAATCACAAAACATTTCCTTAATCCCCCCCTTTTCCAACCCTGTAGATCTAGACCTCCACATAATACAAGTCGTCTGCTCTTATTATTTTTTGTGTTTTATTACTATTGTCTCAATGATGTATACTCCATATCTCTTTATTGAAATAAAATCAATTTTAAATATTAGCGAAGTTCATTTGTCAATGAGTTTCACGTTTACACACAAATCTGTCGGCACTACTTTCTTATTTAACCACGTTGTTATCAAGTTGTAAACAAACCGTGACGTTTATATGTCTTAAAATTTCATTGGTTGAAAATTAGCACAACTTATGCATATTCATTAAATCTTCACGTGTTTGGGTACCAGTAATTGACCAATAACGATACCCCTCTACGAAACATTGATCAGCCCGCGCACTGTGGTTGTTCAACATTCGACTTTATCGAATAAGATTGTTATTGAAAGGGATTCAACTCAAATATAACTGTTCAAGATGGATATGGCAAAGAGGATCGAGTTGGAAAAGAGGGGACGGAAATCTACTGAGGTATTTACACTTTCTTTTGACATTTTATAGTAAATATCGACAGTAATATCATAGAAACGTTGTTTACACGACAAGGCGTCTGGGGCCCATGTGGTTGTTCTGATGTTGAAAGTGGGGGGAGGTGATTTCCTAAGCACAAGTTTCACTTGTACAGTAAGGGAAAGTGGTCAGCAGGTACTTATGTCAGAAAATATACTATCTTGCTTGACACAGCATATTTAAAGATGATTGTCGTGTGTACATGTTGTGTGCAATGCATTTTGATGCAATCTTGGCACCAGGATTTCACAAGACATCATGGACCATTTTTTGAAAGGTTTGACATAACAATTTCTTACATATTGATAGAACTCCTACAGGATACAAACACTTCATCACATGTTATGAGTGGGAGCATTGATGAAAGAAGTTTGGGATAACACTTCAGGATAACACATTGTTTTCATTCAAAATTATTGTGAACGATGAACCACTTGCACTTTTAATGACTAAAAGATATTTCAATTCACGAAAGTTTTATCTCGAGTATGAAACCTAACGAAGAAAGGTAATGGTGCAGTTTCTTTGGACTGGTCAGCAAATGTCAACATGACCACATCCACTAAATAGCATTATTGAGGACGAGTAAAACTTTAAATAAACTGTTTATTACTGCAGTTACATTCTTCAGATGTCTGTGCGTGTTTTGGTATGAATAGTTTTATTTAGTTTTGTAAGATAAGAACAGAAATTTTGAATTTACATTGAAGTTTAGTCCATTGTGGTATAATCAATGGCGGCCATTAATCTCTCCTCCGTGTCCATTACTTGCATGCCAGGTAAGGTTAACAGAGACGCACTAGTCAATATCCCAGGTCGCGAAAATAACTGAAAGAGTAGGTTTTATCCACATATTATTCCATCAAACAAATTTATTTTGCACAAATCTTAGAAAATAAATAATCTGCAGTTCCCTGCATCTATTTCTGTTGACCTACTTCTCGTCATCGCCTATCTCCGCCATTGATGCATCCCTTGGCAATTTGGTAAATTCTTTGATGTCAGAATGTTGTTATGTTTTCAGTTTTTTCTAAATTTTGATTTCAGAAAGCATGATCTTCGAAAATACAGAGAAAATTCAATTACATGAGTTTTCGAAATTGGGTCACAAGATGACGCACCTGACAATGCAATTTGGTCGCCATATTGGATTTTCATTTTTCTGAATTTTAACAAACTTTATCATTCAATTGTAGCAAACTCGGTTGCATTTATTTGTGTTTTTAGCTTAAACAAGTATTAAGGAATCTTTCTCGAGACTTACCAACATCTTTTTAGTGATTTAGAGTTGGCAAAGGCCATTGCAAGAACGGTATGGAACGCGGCAGTGCTACATCAATGGCGGGGACAGCTATTCTGCATATTTTCAAATGCGTACACCATTGACAATGTAGATCCCCAATGATGACATTGATTGTAATGTGCTTTGGGTTGTAAAAGGTTTGTCATAGTCGGCATTTAATGTAAAATAGTCCAATTAGAATAAAGAAAGCGTTTAAAATCTCTGCGATTGAGAATTAAACGTTAAAAGTTGTAAAATTTCGGAGCCGAAATTTCACTTTGGGTTGTGTACACCACGTCACGTGGTCAGTGGAATACTTAGCCTAATATTCATACGCCAAAAAAGTAAATAAACTGAAGTCAAGAAAATACCTATGTAAGTTAGTTTGAATTTATGGAATGAAGTGTTATCGGCTACTATTTAACCAGGTTGAACTTATCAGCCTATTAAAAATTTATAATATAAATTTTTAGTGAATTTTTAGATTATAAAAAGATCATATATAAAAAGTGGTTTCATTTTAACTATGAACCATATACATTGTATTTGTATAACTTCTAGCCTATACTTGTGTACAATGCAGACTTATAGTATAAACATTTCATAATATTGTTTCCAAGTGCATGTGTAGGATGTATAAAATTGGAGAATAAAAGGAACAACTAAATCATTTAATGGACAGGTTATTGTAATTTTTTGTAGTAAAATTGCATGGTACTTAAGACTACTTCATACCCCTTTTTTCTATCCTGTGATGTAGGTTGTATAGGGGTATTTGGATGGAAAAAGGGAAATAAAATGGTAATTTCCCGATGAAAAAAATTGTTTTTTTTTACCAATTTGCCCGCACTACAGCAAATAATGAGCCTCAAGCAAGAAAACACAAAAATGATAAATTGCAAACATTTTCAGGAACTTAGTTTAGATATTCAGACATGGCCCTTTAGGTATTAATTAATGTGGTTACATTTTCTTGTACAACTGATGATGTGTTTTATCTTAAACAATTTTGATCATTATGTAGACCCTGTAATAATCTGGGTAGGGTGGCAAAATATAACTATTTACACCAGTTTCCAGTAGAGGGGAAGGATAGCGGTTACAAAATTTGTGACACTAGCACTCTGCAAGCTGTTTAGGTCAATATTGTTAATAGTTCATGCACGCAAGGTACTGAGTCAAGATATTTAATCATTTCAGCATTGAATTAAAATATTTTGGCCTTGAGTATAGATGTTAGGTTCAAAACCTGGTCAGGTGAAACACTGGAAAACCAGTAGTTATGTTCAGCAAATGTCATTAAGGGGTGAGAACAAAGACTGCTCAACCCTACATTTTGTAAGTCAGAAAATATGTCCAGGTAACAGAACTTAAAACAGTTGGCAACAACAACTGTTCTATAACTGGAAGAAGAAGGTAAGGTGACATTTCTTGCTGTGGACTGTTACATGTACCTTTTCAACTTCATGTACATTGTAGCCTGGTTCATAACCAAGCTGAATCAGATATCTGGTATAATAATAAAAAGATGTGATTGTGTCGGCCTGATAGACAGGCTGTCTTAAATTTACTTTGTCCTTTTAATAGTTAAATTAAGTGAAATATCTTGGTCAGTCTGGCAAGTTGATGCTGTTCAGACTTGTGAATGTGCTCTATAAAATATACTTGCAGTTGGCCAGAGGGTAGCCTGTTATTTCTAACAACAGTCATAGGTTTACGAGCTGAGTCTAGACATCAAATTGAATAACTTCAACAATGAGAATCATGACCTATGTTTAAATTTCCCTTATAATGTTGATTTGAAGATATACTAAATAGGAAGTCTTTGATTGTGTTGATACCTTTTAGAGCTAAGAACTAAGACCAGTTTTTTTATACAGGAGATATTTTACTTTTGCAATAAATTTTTATTTTTGTTGTAGATCAAAGAATTGAATTTAGACAACTGTCGTGCATCACAAGTAGAGGGTCTCAATGATGAATTTGCAGCGTTAGAATCTTTGAGTTTGATAAATGTTGGATTAACATCACTGAAAGGTTTTCCTAACCTTCCTAACCTCAAAAAGGTAGGTACTGTATAATGTCAATGATGACTGTCAGTTGAAAGAAAAAAAATCATTATTCTTATAAATAACATATATATATATATGAACTTTTGTTTTGTACTTAGAATAAAGTCCATGCCTTGTTTTGACATTTGTTTTCATTCAGTGTATTTGTTACACATATTTTAAGAACTAAACTACAAACCACAACACTAATATTTGTACATGCAGTGATATTGTTTGCTTCAAATTACCTCCAAAATACGGCTTTTTCCCCTAGAGAAAATTCCCAATTACTAAAAAAAAATGGCATAAAATTTCTCCCAATAAGTTATACATTTTTCTCAAACGGTGATGGCATCGGTAGTTATGTGCATAAATTTCCAATTCATATTATTTTTTTAATATTATAAGCGCTTTTGAGATCCATGTTTCTGATAAGAATCATCGCTGTGTTTGTAACACACAGGGTTTTCAATGTGTTAAGTACCATCAATTTCTCCGTTCTATCCCCTCCCAAAAAAGTTCCTTTCCAGTTGAAAATGTCTAGCAATTCAAAATATTACGTGAAAAACTTTTCAAAACTTCCCAATTTTCCCCCCAAAAAAGGGTAGAGGTAGTTTTGAAAATAGACAACAATGTCACTGACATGTTGTACCTCCAGATGACTTATTAGATAATTACTAAACAGTGATTGTTATTTCGCAGCTGCATCTCAAAATACCTTATAGAAAAAGTCCTCCTCTTTGATTTAACAACAGGTTCATTTATGTTGAATTGGCCCATAAGTAAATTTATGACCAGAAAGAAATATTAAATAACTTATTTGTCTCAATAAGTTGTGTTTTGTTTTAATACCTTATGTATTTTCTTTTTTCCAGTTAGAATTGAGTGACAACAGAATTTCAGCGGGTCTCAATAATCTGGCGGGATGTCCAAATTTGACACATTTAAGTTTGAGTGGTAACAAAATAAAAGATTTAGGAACATTAGAACCTTTAGTAAGTACACATTAAAGTCATAGTAAGAGAGATAACTCGATAGGGAAATGGAAAAAAGGGCAGTAACTACCAAGAAAATTTAGCATAATGCAGTTACTTTCTAAACTTGAAACATATTGCATACTTTGTCTTTTTTTACTTGCACACAAATTTGTCATGGGTTACTGAAGCTTTTGGATATAAATAGATGAAACTTGCAAGTAATATTATGATGCAGGGATGGATTATGTTATTTATAGTGCATTGTTCACCACAGTCAAAGTAATGGGAAACAGCATGAAATTGGAAAAACTTGAACCGTTTGATTTGGCTATTGAAATACATATTATTATATAGTATGTTTGTTATAACCCTTAAGAATCAAATGAGTTACGGTATAATGCACACTTAACGACATGACATCAGTAAAATCATTTGATGATGTTTTATCTAATTATTATTTTCTCTCAGAAAAACAAAAATCTGAAATATATGTTCCTTCTGAAACGTCGCCATCAATGGGTTTAACATGTTCTAAGGAAACCAATATAAATGCATCATTTAAACCTAAGTACAAACTGAAAAAAGTGATCCTTGTAATGGCTTATTGAAGTACAATAGATTTCATTTCCTTTAAAACGTATTGAAGTATTTAGCATTCTGAATTTGTTTCATTTTTATTATAAGAAGCATTACTTTTTTAACTTGTTCTAAAACTTGCATTATTTTGGTTTTTTCAGAAAAGTTTTGCCAATTTAAAAAGTTTAGATTTATTTAACTGTGAGGTAACAAATGAAGAAGAGTACAAAGACCGAGTATTTGAATTATTATCACAGCTGAAATATTTAGATGGTTATGACCAGAACGATGAAGAAGCAGAGGATGAAGATGATGATGGTAAGACCCTGAAAAAATTGTTTTCAGGGTTCCTTGATCAGTGTTCCCGCCTGCCCAAAATAGAAGGGCGGCCCGCCCTTGGTTCCCTTACCCATGCCCTTCTGCCCTCCAAAAGTAAAGAATGCACCCCTCTGCCTTTTCAAAAAAATTAAATTTCATGCCTACGGGCAATTCCGGTAAAATTGTTACCGGATTGTGTAACACTAATTAACTGACAATGGGATTAAGTTAAATACCTAATGCTTTGGCAGTTTCATCACCTTTGTTAATGATTGTTTACTGCTAATTAGTTGATTTAAGATAATTGAACAAATACTAGATATTTAATACGGAATGAAATGTCCACATTATCCATTTGTAATGTTTATGTACAGCATGTACACCTGAAAAAATTTATTTCAGTAGGCATAACATAAAAATAAAATCTTAAACAATTTTAAAGGCATACATGGTTTTGACTTAATTGGTAAAAAATGTTTTGTTTCATAACCATGAGTATGAAATTTAAAGAATAATCAAAGAAATTTGTACTTTGAACATAACAAGATTCACTTCCAGTTTTACTTCTTGTATTTTATAATCCTCCTGACATAGGAGCACTCAACAAATTTATTTTTAACAATGATGGAGAAAAAAGTAACTGTTTATACCTTCTGCAATATATTATTACATCAATATAATATGATCATCTCCTGTCTCACCTGTTATATTTATAAAACTCCTTACTGAGGAGCACTTTGGTGTGCACCTAAAAATACTTTTTTGTAACAATTCAAATGATAATAAATAACTCTCAATAACATATATACTAGATGTTTGAACAAGTTATTTGCATGTATAACTCCATCTTTCAAAACTACTTGCAATAATTTTGTTTATTTTTATAGACTGGTATTAGTTATAAAACATTGAAATTTCTGATGATTATTTTCCTTACCAAATGTACAAGTTTGTTTAGATTAACATCAAAATGATATGCTTTGCTTCATGGTATGATAATTTGATAAAAAAAATTCTTACTGGAACCAACATCAAGAACACATTAAATTCTGAATATGGTTTAAATACAACTAATGTTCTCCAGCTGAGCCTACCAATATTCAAGGTAATTTATACACTGTCCAACAGTGCCCTTAAAATCTGGGTTATAACGCTAAAGTGCTCTTTCAGACAACTAACACCCTTCTGCCCTGAGATTCAAGCTGGAACACTGTTGATGGACCCTTATTTTCAGCTGCCACTCTAATCATTTTGATAATGTTTTCAAAAACTTTTCTGCAATGCACCAGTTGATATTAACACTAACTGATTTTATCAAAATACATAACAAATTTGATCAAAACCACGTTCATCATCATTGATTTATTAAATTGAAAAATAGCAAATTGAAAACTTCTGATCAGACAAAGAACTAGAAGAAAAATTTGTGAAGACACAATATTCTCCATCGTTAACCTAGAAATAATGATGAAAATATTACAACCCACAAAACTGTTTCAATGACAGTCTTCTTATTCCAATTTACTAATTCAATAACAAGAACAGAGAACAAACATGACAAAAATCTAGCTAAAATTAGAAAAAAGATCAGAACTTTGCAATTAAATTTAATATCTGATGTCCAGAATGGGAAGAAAGAAAAATGGTTTCCTACTTGAAAAAGACGAGGATTTTTCATTTGAAGTAATGAAATTTGGGTATTGTTCATACATACATGTTGGCACATGTTTCTGTATGTGTCCCATTGATGCAGTTAATACTTTATTACCAGATTATTTGAATATTTTTGTTTTTTCACAGACGGTGAAGTTGATGGAGATGATGATGATGATGAAGATGGGGAAGTTGGAGGAGAAGGTAAAAGCTAAAAATTATGATGGATGACAGTATAGTGCCATGTCAACACTCTTGGGTTATGTCGTGTCAAGAACAAATTTGTTGAAATTACATCAAAAAGCTCTATCGCTCAGAAAAAAATCCTACCCGACCTTCTTTGCATATTTATGAAAACCAAACAAAATTTGCAGTTTATATACTACCTTAAATATGAAGCCAAATATTGCAAAATTATAAAAAACCATGTGACTTGAAAAAAGTAAAAAATATCCAACTACTGCCTTCAATTGATCCAAATGCTCGGTAAAATTAGATCTGAACTAAAATATTTTATCCACAAAGTTCTTAATAATTTTCTACATACCACTAATCTAGACTGCATATTTTAATAAGAGAAAGTATTGTTCATATTATATTTTAAAGTATAAGTTTTATCATGTTTGTTTTATTTATGTATATGCATAAAATACATGAAAAAAAAAATATAGAAAATTTTTAAAAACTTATGATGACAAGTTTAACTTTACCAAAGAATTAATGAGTTGTTGCCCTTTGTTCATAAATCAAATTTGACACACTATTACATTTCAAAAAATTTCTAATATTCTTTCTAACACCTTGTAGATGATGATGATGACGATGATGAGGATGGAGATGAAGATGATGACGAAGATGGGGATGAAGATGAATTAGATGAAGACGATGACGACGAGGTTGGTCTCAGCTACTTGGAGAAAGAAAATCTTGACGTTAGTTTATCATTTTGTTGGCTTTGCTTTTGGCTTTTTCTTTGTGCTTAGCCATATATTTTGTGTTTGTTGACAGTTGAGTGTTCATCCTTCAAAGTTTAAATGTCATTGTGGGAAAACCATGCTTGCTTACATGTCAAAGTTTGTTAATGTCTTGCATGTCAAAGTTTGTTAATGTCTTACATGTCAAAGTTTGTTTATGTCTTACATGTCTAAGTTTGTTTATGTCTTACATGTCAAAGTTTGTTAATGTCTTACATGTCAAAGTTTGTTTATGTCTTACATGTCAAAGTTTGTTTATGTCTTACATGTCTAAGTTTGTTTATGTCTTACATGTCAAAGTTTGTTTATGTCTTACATGTCTAAGTTTGTTTATGTCTTACATGTCTAAGTTTGTTTATGTCTTACATGTCAAAGTTTGTTTATGTCTTACATGTCTAAGTTTGTTTATGTCTTACATGTCTAAGTTTGTTTATGTCTTACATGTCAGAGTTTGTTTATGTCTTACATGTCTAAGTTTGTTTATGTCTTACATGTCAGAGTTTGTTTATGTAATATAGAGAGGCATGTTTTGATTATTTTGCACATTTCAGTTTCTAAATAGGATTTAAAAGTTGAATTTTGGTTGTAAAACTCTAAAAAACAAAAACAAAACTACAATTCAGCCAGAAATTTTTGCTAGTGGTTTTATGACGTTGATGGATTGGTATTGCATTAATATGAACGTGCCTTCTGATTGATTTAATTGTCTGAGCATTTCCTGTCTCATATATGAACCTCAAATTGTTTGTCTTTTTATCAATAGGTCACAGTGATAAATGAACACAAACTTTTTTTGGGATGTCAGGTTAAGTTTTCAAAAGGCAATCTGTTCCTTGTCACTACAAGATTGGTTGCAACGAGGCCCAATTAGTGTTTTGAACACAGTTTCTAGTCGTACAAATATTTGTAGACAAGAACCTAAGATCAATTGAAATGACTTGAAAATTAAAATAGACATATCTAATGGATTATAACCAAATGAAGAGATTTGTTTACCTTGCATGTTTATTGGATTACAAAGGTTTGCTTCACAAGACAGTCTCCAAATTAAATCTACATGCATCATAATTTTGAAGGATTTCGCTGTTTTTACAAATACCATCAATTATTCAGTATATCTGCTAATACAATACCAGCAATTATTCAGTATATCTGTTTTTACAATACCAGCAATTATTCAGTATATCTGTTTACCAATACCAGCAATTATTCAGTATATCTGTTTACCAATACCAGCAATTATTCAGTATATCTGTTTACCAATACCAGCAATTATTCAGTATATCTGTTTACCAATACCAGCAATTATTCAGTATATCTGTTTTTACAATACCAGCAATTATTCAGTATATCTGTTTTTACAATACCAGCAATTATTCAGTATATCTGTTTTTACAATACCAGCAATTATTTAGTATATCTGTTTTTACAATACCAGCAATTATTCAGTTGCTTATACTAGAAATTAACTAACACAGAAAGTAACACAATATCTATTTTATATATGAAGGCAATAATTGATGAAACCATAACAAAGTCATTTCTGGTATTATATAGATTGTTTGGGAATTTGATATTTTACTTCAGTTATATTTTGAGTGTTTGCTAAAATTTTGGCCTCCAATCTTTCTTAATGATAGGTTCTGATGTAAACAAAAATTGGCCTTGATTTCACTTAAACATGAACCAAAACTTTTATACATGAAAATATTATTTAGTTCTGTGTAAATTTAAAGATGCAAAAAAATGAAAAATTGTTACGCCAGCTTAGGTTATTGAATTTCAAAGGTACAATGTATGCTTTTATAAAACAGTCTCCTCATGTAATCTTCATGAAGCACTGTTTTGAAGGCTTTTGTGAGTACGGAAAAGTGCCCCCAAAAAAAAAGTAATACCAGGTTAGCAATTCAGCCATTGTGGAGCACAGTGGCGGATCCAGAGGGGGTTCGGGGTTGGAACCCCCCTTTTTTCTTGACGATCAATGCATTTGAATGGGGACATGTAGTTGGAACCCCCTTTTAAAAATGGCTGGATCCGCCCCTGTAGCATCAAGTTTTTTTTTTGCAGAGAGGAATAAAATACAAAATTGGGAGAATATTTTCTATATTTTATGGTGCTGCTAGCACCTTTTTTTTATGTGGATGCCCTGTTAAAACTAGTGTTTATACTAAAGAAGTATTGAAACTGGATTTATAACTAATGGGAGATAACTTTAATTGTAGGATGATTCTGAAGGAGAAGATTTTGATCCAGAGGCAGATGATGATGAAGATGTTGAAGAAATCAATGATGGTAAGATCATGGGAAATAAATTGTGAAAATTTCATGTTTAAGGCAGTTTCTGCATACACGCCATATTAAGCCAATTTTAGGCGGTTTCTGCCTTTAGGATGATGCATACACGCCATATTTAGCCAATTTAGGCGGTTTCCGTCTTTATCTTGATGCATACACTCCATATTTAGTGAATTCATGATTACCTTGTTTAGGTGAAATTTGAATGAATAAGTTTTTCATAATTGCTAGTTCATTCTCTAGTTGTTTTGAGTTAATTTTTTTATATTTAATATTGAAAATGATAAAATTTGATTAAGCAGTACATAGTCATTGTATTTAAATTGATTGAAATTTGAATGAAGCAGTTTGCCAAATCACACACTAATAATACTGTTAACCATTGAATATATGCAAAATAGTGTTTATTGGGTCAATCTTTGAAAAGGAGAAGAAAAAAGAAAACACAGGTTTTAGTAAAGTGTTTATTTGCCTTGGTTTTAGGTGCAGTTATACCCAATTAGTTGTTTCCTGTTTGGTAGTTAGATGTATTTTATTGCTTGATATTATTTAGGACAAATTCAAAAACAAAGGAAAGATTAATTTGAATAGTTACTCTGTGCCAGAATTGAGAACTTAAGTTCAATCTAGAGTAATAATTGTTACAAAACACAAAAGAAAGAAGTAAGTTGAGCTGACACATTATACATGAAAAAGTGTTGTGTATACAGGGATCACCTACAGTCATTTAAACAATAATAAAAGAAATTTGAAACTTATCAAAAAATTCAATTCATATTCCATTAATTTGTTCACACCTTTATCCCTGCAACATTTTTGTTTATTTGAAAAATTACCTTCCTCTGTTTTAAAATATTAATTGAATATTTCAGAAGACTCATCGCCTGTCCGAGGAACCAAGCGAAAATTAGAAGAGGGAGAGGATGCTGGAGAAGAAGATGATGACTGAATTGTTTGTTGTTTTCTTGTTGACTATTTTTAACCAAAGGAAAGGGACATCACTCTTTATGAAAGAGGACATGACTGGTTCCAGAAAAACCATTGGAACGATTACTGTTGAGTGCTATTTTCAGAATTTGTTACCAGTTGACAATTATTTTATTTGAAAGTATAGAATTTAGAAGAAAACCATTTATTTTATAATTTATTAATGTACAACTGGTCAAGTTTAAGTCTGAAATTTTGTTTTAAATTGTGTATCATATCACTTCATTATGTAAGTTCTTATCATAAACAATTATGTTTAACACTTAAATTTGACCAGTTGTAAGTGATATTATTACCATGGTAACAAATGTTCTGATTTTAGTGTTGATTACATGAAATAAGAATGATCATTGTGTATAAAGTCTCCACTGTCATTACTCAGAAGATAGTACGGATTCATTCCATACTTCATTACTAGAAACACTGGGTACATTGTAGAACAGTTTGTTATCACTTGGAACAAGGTCTGTGGTGTGAGAGGGTTTCTAAACGATTTAACTAGTTGTTTTATATGGGAGGGTTTCTAGAGGATTTAACAAGTTCTTAAGTAGGGGTTGGATGTTAACATTCTTTTTAAAGGGGGTTAAAGGATTTGTTCATAAAACATGATTTAAAAAATTTTCAACATTAAATGTAACTGTATTTTATCCAGTTATCAAAGTAAAGCCACATCAAGATACAAAAGAATTACTATACCTTATTTTAGCAGGTGTCTTTTATTCATAATATTGTACAACTAATCACTTCCACAGCATTACATATATAAGAAAGGATTGAACACTTGGTTATAAACAAATTGTTTATGTCTTTAATGATAAATTGTTGTTAATATATCTGTCACTTTCTAAAGCTCAAAAGTTTACTTAACGTGTGTGGGTGCGTCAACAATTAGAATGCTATCTTTTTCCTGTGGTCACTTTCATTTACATAGATGTATCCTGTTCTTGAGGATCATAGAAGGGAATACTCCAGGAACCTGTCTACCTCTGAAATTAACATAATCTTTTATTCTCATACAAAGAATAAAAGTGCTTAAAAATTTTGATACATTTTTTTTTAGTTTTCTTTCACAAGGAAAAGCATTTAAAAAATAGTTTATCTCTTTCTTTGTCATGGTGAACATTTCCAGTTCTCCACCTGCAGATTTTGTGACTGGAGTAATGCTGTGCCTATGATTATATGTATGGTAGTAGAAACTGTATATTCTGTACATTATAACATTGTCTATAGCTCATCTGTTTCATATTCAATTACTTGTAAATAAAACAATCTAAAGATCAGTCTTTTTTTATGTTCATGTCTTTAAAAGAGGCGAAAGATACCAAAGGGACATTCAAACTCATGTCTTCAAAAGAGAGGCGAAAGATACCAAAGGGACATTCAAACTCGTGTTGAAAATAAACTGACAACGCCATGGCTAAAAAAGAAAAAGACTAAACAGACAAACAACAGTACACAAAACACAACATAAAAAACTTAAGGGGATCTCAGGTGCTCCGCAAGGGTAAGCAGATCCTGCTCCACATGTGGCACTCATGGTGTTGCTCATTTAAGTACAAACCTTGTGATATGTCTAACTTGGAGGTCACATTTGGAGACAGTTAAATATATCTATGGAGGAAAAGGACTCAATTTCATCAGACCCAAACTAAAAGAATAATACTATGCTTATAAATGGTAATGGTCCAGATATATGTGAGCCATTTCTGCTTTGATCAGCCAAATCATTCCTGATGAAATTTGGTTGGATAACTGAATAAATTTCTGTTGTTTAAATCTTTTCCTTTCTGTTTTATATAAAAGCTAAACTTCTGTATCATTCCAAATTGAGAAAGTGCTTATTGTTTTATATACAACCGCAAATTTATTAGTGTTCGTATTATGTTATGGTGTTGTCTGTGTCTGAAGACATTTTGGTTCGCAGACAATAACTTGAGTATAAGTTCATGGATCTCTATGAAATTTAAGCACACTGTTCCATACCACTAAAGGATGGTTGGGATTGTTTATGGGCGCTATTGTCGTAGCAGTTTTGTAAAAATGGGGCCAAAAAAGGTCAGTTTTACTGGTTCATTGAAAATAAATTGGTTCGCAGACAATAACTTTAGTATAAGTGTATGGATGTGTTAGAAATTTTAGCACAAGGTTCCATACCACAATAGGATGGTTGGATTGAATTTTGGGGTTATTGTCATGGCTGTTTTATAATAAGGGGCCTGAAAGGGGCCAAAAACAATTATTTGTCTGGTTTTAAGACAATAACTTGTATATAAGAGATATTTCTCTGGTTAAAATTTTAGCATGTTCAACATCTCAATAGAAAGGTTGGGATTAATTTTGGGGGTTATTGTCAGAGTAAGCTGTTTAGGAATTAGGGACCAAAAACTGCCTAACAAAAACAATATTTTGTCAGGTTCTCAGACAATAACTTGAGTATAAGTGTATGGATCTCTATTAAACTTTAGCACAAGGTTTCATACCACTATAGGAAGGTTGGGATTTGTTTATGGGGTAATTTTATAGCTGTTTAGTAATTAGGGACCAAAAACAAGCATTTTTCATGTTTCAGGACAATAATTGGTGTATAAGAGTATAGATTCTATGAAATTTTACCACGTAGTTCCATCCTTCATTTGAAAGGATAGTTTTGATTGATTTTTGGAGGGTCATGGCCCATACCGTTGAATAATTGGGGGCCGAAAACAACTATTTTTCTGGTTTGCCGGCAATTACTTGAGTATAAGTGTATGGATCTCTATTCAATTTTAGCTCAAGGTTACATACCACAATAGGAAGGTTGGGGGTTACTGTCATAGCTTTTTGGGTCAAGGGGCAAAAAAGGGCCTAACAAAAACAATTTTTTGTCAGGTTCACAGACAATAACTTGAGTATAAGTATATGGATCTCTATTAAGTTTTAGCACAAGGTTCCATTCCTCAAAAGGAAGGTTGGGATTTATTTTCGGGGTTATTGTAGCTGTTTAGTAATAAGGGGCCAAAAAAAGGGGTAAAACAAGCATTTTCATGTTTCAGGACAATTTGTGTACAAGAGTATGGATCTCTATGAAATTTTACCACAAGGTTCCATGCCAGAAAATTTCCAATCAGAATTCAACTACATATTATGTAGTACTATACAATACAAAACAGACTGAATAATATTGTTTTTTGTAGTGTTCGATTGAATAATAGGATGAAAACTATGACATTCAACCTGCCATTACTTTGTGAGGGTAAGGGAAGGAAAGGAAATAAAATTCTGAATAAATAGAATACTTATGCTACAGAATGTGAGAACAAGGGATGTTAATCTGGCTGTATGCTTAAACTCTTTGTTTTAAGACCTGGATACTTCATATTGTATGTCAGGGTGGAGCATGTGGAGCAGGATCTGCTTGTCCTGCAGCTAGGTTTAATAAAAGTGTAAAATGCAAATATGATCAACATGACAAGATGTGTATCCACCCTGAAACTTGGAGATCAATCTATCCACTTCTGTTGGAGTTAATGCCCCTGAAATATCTATTTGTTCCAATTTTTAGCTCTTGTTTGATTTTGTGAATACTAAAGGAGCTAGGATAAAGTGTAAAATGCAATTAAGTTTAGCACAAGATGTATTTACCTTGAAAATTTGAGAAAAATCTTTTAACAATCTTCTCCTGATATTTTTGACAACCAGTTTTGAATTTATTGCCCCTGAAATGCTAATTTTTATTTTTTATGCCCCTGCCGTAGCGGAGGGGGCATTAAGTTTTTCCCTTGTCCTGTACATATGTACGTCCCAAAATTGGTTTCCATTCTCTAACTTTAGTTTGACTCAACCAAATGTTATGAAACTTATGCATAGTGCTTATTACCACAAAACACAGATCAACTTTGAATATTGGTGGCGTCACTTTTACCGATCTAGAGTTATGCCTCTTTACAAATGGAAAAGTGCTGAATTTTACGGTTCTGTTCTCTAACTTCAGTTTTCCTCAACCAAATGTTATGAAACTTATATACAATGCTTATTACCACAAAACTCAGATCAAGTATTTAGCACAAGGTTTCATACCACTATAGGAAGGTTGGGATTTGTTTATGGGGTAATTTTATAGCTGTTTAGTAATTAGGGACCAAAACAAGCATTTTCATGTTTCAGGACAATAATTGGTGTATAAGAGTATAGATTCTATGAAATTTTACCACGTAGTTCCATCCTTCATTTGAAAGGATAGTTTTGATTGATTTTGGAGGGTCATGGCCCATACCGTTGAATAATTGGGGCGAAAACAACTATTTTTCTGGTTTGCCGGCAATTACTTGAGTATAAGTGTATGGATCTCTATTCAATTTTAGCTCAAGGTTACATACCACAATAGGAAGGTTGGGTTATTTGGGGTTACTGTCATAGCTTTTTGGGTCAAGGGGCAAAAGGGCCTAACAAAACAATTTTTGTCAGGTTCACAGACAATAACTTGAGTATAAGTATATGGATCTCTATTAAGTTTTAGCACAAGGTTCCATTCCTCAAAGGAAGTTTGGGATTTATTTTCGGGTTATTGTAGCTGTTTAGTAATAAGGGGCCAAAAAGGGTAAAACAAGCATTTTCATGTTTCAGGACAATATTGTGTACAAGAGTATGGATCTCTATGAAATTTTACCACAAGGTTCCATGCCAGAAAATTTCAATCAGAATTCAACTACATATTATGTAGTACTATACAATACAAAACAGACTGAATAATATTGTTTTTAGTGTTCGATTGAATAATAGGTGAAAACTATGACATTCAACCTGCCATTACTTTGTGAGGGTAAGGAAGGAAAGGAAATAAAATTCTGAATAAATTGAATACTTATGCTACAGAATGTGAGACCAAGGGATGTTAATCTGGCTGTATGCTTAAACTCTTTGTTTTAAGTCCTGGATACTTCATATTGTATGTCATGGGTGGAGCATGTGGAGCAGGATCTGCTTGTCCTGCAGCTAGGTTTAATAAAAGTGTAAAATGCAAATATGATCAACTTGACAATATCTATTTGTTCCAATTTTTAGCTCTTGTTTGATTTTGTGAATACTCAAGGAGCTAGAATAAAGTGTAAATGCAATTAAGTTGAGCACAACAATATGTTTTACCTTGAAAATTTGAGAAAATCTTTTAACAATCTACTCCTGATATTTTTGACAACCAGTTTTGAATTTATTGCCCTGAAATGCTAATTTTATTTTTATGCCCCCTAGAAGGGGTATGAAGTTTTACCCTTGTCCTGTATGTCTGTACGTCCCAAAATTGGTTTCGTTCTCTAACTTTAGTTTGACTCAACCAAATGTTATGAAACTTATACACAATGCTTATTACCACAAAACACAGATCAAGTTTGAATACTGATGGCGCCTTTACCGCTCTAGAGTTATGACCCTTGACAAATGGAAAATTTGCTGAATTTTTCATAACCGTTCTGTAACTTTAGTTTGCCTCAACTAAATGGTAGGAATCTTATACACAATGCTTATTACCACAAAACACAGATCGAGTTTGAATTTTGATGGCCAAATTTTACCGTTTTCGAGTTGTGTCCCTTTATAACGTTATATGCAAGCAGGGGCATCATCTGTGTCCATGGACACATTCCCATTTATTTTTTGTAATTTTGGCTGCTATAAATTGGTTCGCAGACAATAACTTTAGTATAAGTGTATGGATGTGTAAGAAATTTTAGCACAAGGTTCCATACCACAATAGGATGGTTGGTTTGAATTTGGGGTTATTGTCTTGGCTGTTTTATAATAAGGGGCCTGAAAGGGCCAAAACAATTATTTTTCTAGTTTTAAGACAATAACTTGTATATAAGAGATATTTCTCTGGTTAAAATTTTAGCATGTTCAACATCTCAATAGAAAGGTTGGGATTAATTTTGGGGTTATTGTCAGAGTAAGCTGTTTAGGAATTAGGAACAAAACGGCCTAACAAAAACAATATTTTTCAGGTTCTCAGGCAATAACTTGAGTATAAGTGTATTGATCTCTATTAAACTTTAGCACAAGGTTTCATACCACTATAGGAAGGTTGGGATTTGTTTATGGGGTAATTTTGTAGCTGTTTAGTAATTAGGGGCCAAGAACAAGCATTTTCATGTTTCAGGACAATAATTGGTGTATAAGAGTATAGATTCTATGAAATTTTACCACATAGTTCCATCCTTCATTTGAAAGGATAGTTTTGATTGATTTTGGAGGTCATGGCCCATACCGTTTAATAATTGGGGCGAAAACAACTATTTTCTGGTTTGCCGCAATTACTTGAGTATAAGTGTATGGATCTCTATTCAATTTTAGCTCAAGGTTACATACCACAATAGGAAGGTTGGGGTTTATTTTGGGGTTACTGTCATAGCTTTTTGGGTCAAGGGGCAAAAGGGCCTAACAAAAACAATTTTTGTCAGGTTCACAGACAATAACTTGAGTATAAGTATATGGATCTCTATTAAGTTTTAGCACAAGGTTCCATACCACAATAGGAAGGTTGGGATTTATTTTCGGGATTATTGTAGCTGTTTAGTAATAAGGGGCCAGAAAGGGTAAAACAAGCATTTTCATGTTTCAGGACAATAATTTGTGTATAAGAGTATGGATCTCTATGAAATTTAACCACAAGGTTCCATGCCAGAAAATTTCAATCAGAATTCAACTACATATTATGTAGTACTATACAATACAAAACAGACTGAATAATATTGTTTTCATAGTGTTCGATTGAATAATAGGGTGAAAACTATGACATTCAACCTGCCATTACTTTGTGAGGGTAAGGAAGGAAAGGAAATAAAATTCTGAATAAATTGAATACTTATGCTACAGAATGTGAGACCAAGGGATGTTAATCTGGCTGTATGCTTAAACTCTTTGTTTTAAGTCCTGGATACTTCATATTGTATGTCATGGGTGGAGCATGTGGAGCAGGATCTGCTTGTCCTGCAGCTAGGTTTAATAAAAGTGTAAAATGCAAATATGATCAACTTGACAATATCTATTTGTTCCAATTTTAGCTCTTGTTTGATTTTGTGAATACTCAAGGAGCTAGAATAAAGTGTAAAATGCAATTAAGTTGAGCACAACAATATGTTTTACCTTGAAAATTTGAGAAAATCTTTTAACAATCTACTCCTGATATTTTTGACAACCAGTTTTGAATTTATTGCCCTGAAATGCTAATTTTATTTTTATGCCCCATCGTAGCGAAGGGGTATGAAGTTTTACCCTTGTCCTGTATGTCTGTACGTCCCAAAATTGGTTTCCGTTCTCTAACTTTAGTTTGACTCAACCAAATGTTATGAAACTTATACACAATGCTTATTACCACAAAACACAGATCAAGTTTGAATACTGATGGCGTCCCTTTTACCGCTCTAGAGTTATGACCCTTGACAAATGGAAAATTTGCTGAATTTTTCATAACCGTTCTGTAACTTTAGTTTGCCTCAACTAAATGGTAGGAATCTTATACACAATGCTTATTACCACAAAACACAGATCGAGTTTGAATTTTGATGGCGTCACTTTTACCGTTGTAGAGTTATGCCTCTTTACAAATGGAAAAATTGCTGAATTTTTCGTTTCTGTTCTTTAACTTTAGTTTGCCTCAATCAAATGTTATGAAACTTAACACAATGCTTATTACAACATAACACAGATCTAGTTTGAATTTTGGTGGCGTCACTTTTACCGTTCTACAGTTATTCCCTTTACAAACAGAAATATTGCTGAATTTTTCGTTTCCGTTCTCTTACTTTAGTTTGCCTCAACCAAATGTTATGAAACTTACGCATAATGCTTATTACCACAAAACACAGATCAACTTAGAATATTAGTGGCGTCACTTTTACCGATCTAGAGTTATGCCCTTTACAAATGGAAAAATGCTGAATTTTACGGTTCTGTTCTCTAACTTCAGTTTTCCTCAACCAAATGTTATGAAACTTATATACAATGCTTATTACCACAAAACTCAGATCAAGTACAAATTTTACCGTTTTCGAGTTGTGTCCCTTTATAACGTTATATGCAAGCGGGGGCATCATCTGTGTCCATGGACACATTCCCCATTTATTTTTTTGTAATTTTGGCTGCTATCTAAAAAAAAGCTATAGGGGCTATATAAACATGTAAATTGCAAAATTGATCAGCAACACAAAGTTACTAAAGTATGTGCATATATAAGTCCTTACAAGCAAACTGGAGATTTTTTTCACCAGGTGAGTGATACAGGCACAGGTGTGACTCTTGTTGAAAGATGTTCTTTGAAACTAAACTACTTTATCAATTTCAACCGATATTCTAGTGAATGATCCATAGGGTACGTAGAATAAACCACAGGCACTTGTCTGAAAAAAATACCTATATACTTTAATACGTGTTATAAAGCTCCGTGTTGAAGACCGTACTTTGACCTATAATGGTTTACTTTTATAAATTTTGACTTGGATGCAGAGTTGTCTCATTGGCACTCATACCACATCTTCTTATATCTATATATAGGATTTTTTTTTTCAGAGACAAGTGCCTGTGGTATAAACATGCTTTTTCTAGACCGTCTACAAAAGTCAAATATCAATATGGCCACCAACAAAATAATGATGATGTTAAATGCATTAATAGTCTTGGTTCTCGAAAAATATAATAGAAATATCTGACCGAAAAAGAGAGAGGGGCAAAATTTATCAGAGTGTCAAAATCTACCTACCTCCTGTTTGCACAAAAGTAGTCAGATGACTCATAGCGTAAAATGACGGTTTTTTACTATTTTTTAAGTTTTTGCTTGTTATCTTGAAAACTAATGTTTAGGTAGAAACCGTTACCAGTAAAAAATGATCACTAATACAAAACCTATAGAAATTCTGTCATGTTCGAAAACATTGGATGACTCCATATAAGAGTTATTGTCCTTTTTACTAATTTACAAGTTTTTGTCTATTATCTTGAAAACTATAACAGATGGGTAGAAACTGTAAATAGCAAAAATTATCTGCAGTACAAGATCTACAAAAAAGCCAAGTAACTATCAAATTACTCCTTATAGGAGTTATTGCCCTTAAAAGACTATTTTTATGCCCCCCTACCTTCCCCGCGGCGGAGGGGACATTAAGTGTTACCCTTGTCCATTTGTACGCACGCCCGGATGTCCCAATATTAGTTTCCGTTCTCTATAACTTTAGTTAGCCTCAATCAAATCTTATGAAACATATGTATACAATGCTTATTACCACCAAACTGCAGTGAGATGGAATTCATTAGATACTAGCATTTTAGCACACTCAGGAATGAATTACTGTGACAGAAGATATAAATGATCCATGGTGGCGATTTGTACATACGTCCTTCAGAGGGTCCTACGAGATTAGATAACTCGTGTGTGTATAGATGACAAAATTGAAAATGATCACATTGCACTCAATATTATCCTGCAATGAGCTTTCCTGCAATAATTCTACTCCACAATAATAAAGGTTCGTTTGAAAACTCAAGTATCATGTAACTAGATACTACGTTATACTTAGTAGTAAATACAAATCAATACAGATAAATTGTATATGTAATATAGTCAACGGCAACCGTGCTGTATCAGCTATCCCGGCTGTCAATCGGTATACCGAGAGAAATGATCGTGAAGGAATACCTAACGCTGGCCAAGCGTTATGATCGGATCGTAAAAGATCTGGTATCGGATCGTGAATTTAATTAATTGAAATTCTTCTTCAAAATCTGCGAAAAATCGCTGTATTTTCAAAACGCGTTCGAAAAAGATTATGTCTGTCAAAATGATTCAACTTTCTCAATAATACTGTGCAATGAGATAAAAGAAATATGCAGTACTTTATGAGAAAACACAAAAGGCGCAACACAAGTCTATGGGATTCATACAAAAAGAACACGTTTTGTACCTATAGTGACTTCATTCAAAATATAATGATATGTTTCATAACATGAATACTTTTCGGATCTAATACAAACACATTTTTCCTTGCCGTTCCTGTGCATTGTTTTTAAACACTTGAATTTTGTTGATTTTCTATTGAAATTCATCGTGAAAGATCGGGCAACGCACGATCTAGATTGTGAACAATGCGTGACCAGACAGACGCAGGACGTTTGTGCATTGTTAACTGTAACACTAAAGGACATTTGCGCTTTTAACTTTGTTACACCTGAACAAAATTGACAAGACATTTGCGCTATATACCTATAATAGTTGTATACCTGTAATCTTTAGAAAATTTTCCAAAGTCATGGAAAGATGTTCACATATTCTTTGAAAGTTCTCCGAAAAATGAGAAATCCAGAAAAAATATTCGGATAAACCAGACATATTTTAAAGAATATAGTATACGTTTCTGTGGCGCATTAGATTTGTCGCGCATTTGGGGATTAATTTCTGTTTACGTTTGCGCGCATGTTTTACAAATGATGGAACCTACTAAAGTATCCTTCATAAATTTCATCTTTCCTTTAAATTTTTGTGGATCTAGAAGGAATAAGGTGTAAAGAAAATACATAAACCTGGGAAGGGAAGGGGTTGCCATTATAGGAAAATATCTAGATGGAAATAATCATCAGACAGGAACAAAATTCAAACTTGACCTGTAACTGTAGTTGTCGTTTGTTGATGTGGTTCATAAGTGTTTCTCGTTTCTCGTTTTTATATAGATTAGACCGTTGGTTTCCCGTTTGAATGGTTTTACACTAGTAATTTTGGGGCCCTTTATAGCTTACTGTGTGTGTGAGCCGTGTTGAAGACCGTACCTTGACCTATAATGGTTTACTTGTATAAATTGTGACTTGGCACCCGTAGCACATCTTCTTATATCTATATATGACAACATTATATACCAAATATCAAATCATAATCCTCAAGCATAACGAAAAAAGTTGGGAAAACTGATTAACAGATATAAGTAGATGTTGTATGAGTGCCAATGAGACAACTCTCCATACCTAGTCTGCAGCTTAAAGCTCTTACGACTTACAAAGTGTAAACGCGTTAACGTTGCTTTAACGCGTTAAAGTTGCTTTTAACGCGTTAAAGGAGTTTTACGCGTTAAGTTGCTTTTTACGCGTTAACGTTGCTTTAACGCGTTAAAGAAGCTTTTAACGCGTTTAAGTTGCTTATAACGCGTTAACGTTGCTTTAACGCGTTAAAGGTGCTTTAACGCGTTAAAGTTGCTTGTAACGCGTTATAGGAGCTTTAACGCGTTAAAGGTGCTTTAACGCGTTAACGTGGCTTTAACGCGTTAAAGTTGCTTTTAACGCGTTAAAGGAGCTTTAACGCGTTAAGGGTGCTTTAACGTGTTAAAGTTGCTTTAAACGCGTTAAAGGAGCTTTTACGCAAAGTTGCTTTTAACGCGTTAACGTTGCTTTTAACGCGTTAAATTTGCTTTTAACGCGTTAAAGTTGCTTTTAACGCGTTAAATTTGCTTTTAACGCGTTAAAGGTGCTTTAACGCGTTAAAGTTGCTTTAACGCGTTAAAGAAGCTTTTACGCGTAAAGTTGTTTTTACGCGTTAACGTTGCTTTAACGCGATAAAGGAGCTTTTAACGTGTTAAATTTATCTCATTTACTGTGAGACGCGTTAGATTCTGAATGAATTACGACTGGGCTATCCATTTCACGACAAAGACTGCGATTATTGTCCAATTTACAAAATGATGTGTATGTGTCAAGAAAAACATTTTATTTCAGAGCTATCTGTTTCACTTACAATCGTTATGGACAAAGGGAGACAACACAGTTAAAAATTGCCAAATTATGTTAGAAGGTAATTGCAATGCAATTTATTTTTTAATCGTCTAGATTAATTTTTATTTATTTTTTATTCAACAGATAAAGTGATTGTAACATAGTGTTAACACAGCTTTTTATAAGAATTTAGTGTAAATATAGAATTTTAAAAGTGTCTCATAAGTCAATTTTATGGCTGGATATTGATTGAATGTTTTAACTGATGATATATATATATATATTGTGTACTTTATTATGTCAATCAATATGTGACACTATAATAAAATAAATTTATCTTATCGTATATGAAAGCAATCTTTACTCCATCAGTGCTAATTGGTACTTCGATTAACTCGCACGGCTAAAGGGGGAGAGTGAGCTATCTGTTCGTAAACTGCTTAAAATATCTTCCGTGAATCCGATCCACTTTACGACAACTGAAATTTATCCTCACGATGTCTAGTTACAAACGCTCCTGCTGATCAATCGAGATAGCTAGCATCGCTTAAAATAAAACATAAGTTATATATATATAGATTCTACCACGCTTCTATTTATCCACTCGAGACAGTTAAATTTTCAAATTTAAAACGAGGCTTGCCCGAGCGTTTTATATTTAAAATTTAACTGTCGAGATAATATCGTATTACACTAGCATCTGTTTCTCTAATGATTTTCAAACAATATGCAGGCAAAATTATTCCTTCTTTTCGAATGATCTGCAAAAAGATGTGTTCTTTCTATGTGACGTCATCAGGCATGGTCGCCTTTTTTCATGCCGTCACAATAAGAAATTCAGAGGAAAGTAAGAAAATTCGACGTCATAATCGGATTTTAACCAATGATGAACTGAGATCAAACGAACCACACGTTGATTAAATTTTTTTTATACAATGGGTGCAGAAAGGGATAAATTCACGAAGAATTAGAGAAATATATATATATAGCTCGCCTTTTACGAATTAACGTATTTAATTCACGAAAAGCATAGCTTTAAGTGGATTAAATATGTTAAAATGAGTAAGGCGTGGCTATATATATGATTTGTGACATAAATGGCCGATGACACATGTCATAGGTTAAACATAACTGTACTTTTCATGAATTAAATATGTCAATCAAATAGTGGCGCTTTCTATGACTAAACGTCTCTTATTTTCAGAAAATAAACTCATGGATCGGATTTTTAGTAGGATTTGATTTTATGATAGATGTACATGAAAATAAATTGTTGCCGTGATACTTTCATCAAGGTTTTAAAAGACCAGAGAGCGATTTATGTGCTATTGAAGTGAAAACTATAATAGATAGATATAAAACTGTAAAAAGCAAATATGAGCATCGAATCATATTGTACAAAGATGCCAATACGACTGAAACCATCAATTGACTCAATATTTGAGTTATTGTCCTTACATTATAATTTAACATTTGCATACTATTTTGAAAACTTAAAAATACACAGATACTGCAAACTGCCAAAAGTACCAGAAAATTATTTAATATTATATGTATAGTTACCAGGTGAGCAATAAAGACTCCTTGGGACCTCTAGGTTTTTTTGTTGCTTAGATATTAGGCTAGGAAGTAAATGTGTACTGCAAAGCACTACTAGTATACAATTAATCAGCTATATACGGAATAAGGAAAATTGATTTATGGTACCACCTTTTATTATAAGCAGTCAAAGTGGATTTCAATCTTGGAAGAAAATTGTGAATCATCACTGAATTGGCAATAGTAGAAAATTATGAATGACTGTTACATTCATTTTGATAAACTTTCTGCGATGAAAGGGATACTCATATGACCAGAGAACACTTATTTTGAAATCAAAATTTCCCCAAAAATGGAACTCTCTTTCCCTAAACCCCCTGATAAACCCGGCTTAAGGTATGAAAAGATAATTAGTTGTTGTCTTGCACATTTGAAAGTTGATGAAGGCAAGACATGTATGAATGACAGGACCACAAGGTTTGATTGGGGTACCGAAATATAACCATTCCTTGGTCTTATTCCGACCGGCAGTTAATCCATTGCTAAAGTAGTGCGTCAGTTAGATTGCGCGGGATGTTAAAAATAGCAGCTATGTCCGCGGTCATAATGAGGATTTTAAATCCGATGCCTCGTGTAGAGAGAGTGTCACGGTCTGCACATTAATGACACTTGTAAAAACTCTGAGGGGTCCTCATGTGTCCTGTTGCAATGCTACATTTCTGTCCCTATCCGTTTTACCTCATTTTTCATTGGCATTCCAAATTTCCCACCCTTCATCCCGGTCGGCTTCCTATTGCAAGACCTACCTATTGTATTCATTGATAATTTGTTCTCTTCCTTAACATGCATGAACTATTTGCCAATGGACGTTAAGCAAACAACAATCAATCTGATTTACAGGGTTCATCTAACCTTGACCCTTATTTTGATGGTTTCATGGTAAAAGTTAAGTTTTCATTATACGATACTATAAGTAACAGTTCAACCATATTCGTTCTTAAGAATGAATGCAAGGTGTACACGGTTGTGTGACAGGGTTCATTTTTACTTGACCTCCTTTTCATGGTTCATTGGTCATCTTTCAGTTTTGTGAATAGGCCCGTTTCTCAGATCGATGCTACAATTAATAGGCCCGTTTTTCAGATCGATGCTACAATTAATACGTCCGTTTCTCAGATCGATGCTACAATTAATAGGCCCGTTTCTCAGATCGATGATACAATTAATAGGCCCGTTTCTCAGATCGATGCTACAATTAATAGGTTCGTTGCATGAACATGTGCATCTCACCAGCTTTATTTCATCAGTGGGTTCAACACAGTATGAAAAGTCATTTATCAATAATCGCCCTTTAAGAGATTCCAATATTTAGCAGGCGAGACATTGTAGTGTGTCAACTTGTATTCAGATATCAGTATTCAATTAAATGATCTGCTGTGTTGTCCTTTGCAAATAACAGAAACGTTTTAATTGATAGTGAAGATAATAAATGGTTTTGTGTTTTAAATTTTTAAGCAAATAAAAATGTAGGACCGGATTTTTGTGTGCAAATAACAGGATAATGGAATTAACAGGTACCCGATTATGTCATTCCACTCTACTGGTAATTTACAGATTATTATCGCTAAATCTCGTAGTCTTCACGGACAGCACGTGGGGAGATTATTATCGCTACATCTCGTATAGTCTTCACGAACAGCACGTGGAGAATAATCTATAGATTGAAATTCTTTATGAAGAAGATTAAATCATCTGCAACTTAAATGACGTACACCATAATGTTGACTTTCAATTTTATTAACAGTCAAAACCATAATTAATTTGAAACGGATATGACTTTTTAAATAAAGGGAACCGGGTGTAATTAATAGCTGCCTCGATGGTATCATGGAAGTCGTGGTAGCATATGCTCGCCTTAAGCGCGGAAGCTTGTGGGTTAAATCAAGGAACAAGTATGAGTACAAAAAGTCTAAAATATCTTGTCGCAATATCAAACATGCATATTCGGGACTTTAAGTAATGAAATATGAATTCACTCTGCTTTGAACTAGACCGTCACGCTGAGTTAGATGTTTAAATTGACTTTTGCTAACTCACGTGTATCAGTCCGCATGAAGACAAATTACACGAATCAGAATCATTATTATGACTGCTACGCTGCCTAATCTTGCACTTACTCCTGAATGACGCGTGCATTTTGAAGAAACCATTGGTTTGATTCAGCTGGAGATCAAATCCACGACTCCCGCTTTCTTTCTTAACGAATGCATACCACGTGACAACAGATCTGATGCAGTTCGCGACATTTATGATTAAGAGTAAAGACATGGAGAATCATAAGACCCAGTATGGAAGTCCTAGTAAGGTGGCATGTCTTTCGATTTTTATGCCCCGCTGATGATAGTACTTGAGGGGCATTACAGTGGCGGATCCGGGGGTCCGGGGGTTGGAACCCCCCTTTTTTGACGATCAATCCATTTGAATGGGGACATATAGTTTTGACCCAGACTTCATGGCTGAATGAACACGGAAATGTGATAGGTTTACGTTTTAATTGGTCTAATAAAGGTAGTTTGTGGTCACGTCAACATGAAACTAGTACACATGTTACTAACAACAAAAAAAATATGACAGACATGAACCAACGACAACCACTGAACTACAGGCTCCTGACTTGGGACTGACACATAAAGAATGTGGCAGGGTTAAACATGTCTGTTGGCGCTCAACCCTCCCCTAACCTGGGATATTGGTGTTACATCATATCATAAGAACAAACTTTAAAAACCAGTTGAAAATGGCTTAACTCATCAGATCGATACAAAGCACAAACACAAGTAACAAAACAAAGAGTGTACGTGGCAGGGTATTCATACATCCCTAACAACAAAAAAGACACAAAGTACAGATCTGGGAATACTCACAGTTGCTGACAGCTAGTTCAAAGCCAATATCAACTTATAAAAGAAATTATGCATCTAAGACTAAAATATTAATCAGTACTCCAACATCCAATGGATTTATTGCAAAGACGTCATATTAGCAGTCAGAGAAAAACATGACCTTGTGCAATGCCAAAATATAGGTATCAACAGATTAATTGTAGTACTGTGAAAGTGCATATGTGTATAACAATAATATTTAGTATGGTTTTAATTTACTGATAACAAAATCAATATTTAAAGGGGCACTAGCTACGAGATATATAAAAAATATAAAATATGATTTATTGTGTTCAACCATTAATGAAAGTGATATAGTGAAATAATATATCGCTTTTAGCAGCCAGTATGGTTCAATTTTGTCAAAATAAGCTAAGAAACCTTGATGATGAATTATTCACTTGCAAAGTGAATAATTCGATCTCATTGAATCCGTATTCATCATGTGAACTTTAATTTAACCCATTAGCTAGAGATGGATACCGCATGCTTTGTGCGTGTTCAATTATTTAAAGGAAAAGAATGTCAACATTGAAAGTAAAACAAAGGTAAATCATTTGATTGACTGATTCGATCCACAAAAATTCATTCTTATACAGGGAAAAACGATGATTTATATATATTTTTAATCTATAATATGAAATTAAACAAACCTAGAAAAATCAAATTGCATGTGTCTGCTATCTATTTATATCTATATTTATGTTTATATCGCTTATATGGCAATCGGAGGTTTTCGGAGATCAACTCGACAGTTAATTAGATGGCGTCTAGACTAAAATACACACAAAACGAAGCTACATATTATCGAGCCCATGCCCTGTATTTTGCTTATTTTAGACTTTTTATAATTTGGATAAATGTTTTACATTGTTATAAATCAAATATGAGAATTTGAGTCAAATCGGTGAACATGAATTTGACAGCTAGTGCACCTTTAAAGATCTTATTACAGTGTTGAATTGGTAATCTTTTGGAATAAGTGTATTTAAAGGATTGATAAGTTTACCAGGACCGTTTATATATTTCCGGGCTCGGTAAACAACATCAACATAAAATTTAGATGTGCTATTCCGTCTGAAATAAGTTTCTTACAGGTACAGCCAAACTTGCAAACCATTATTCTCTATTATGTTATCCTATCGAGACCCTCATAATGTGTCTTCCTATGAACTGCTACTATGGGTACTTTAAAATGAATTATAAAAATAAGAAGATGTGGTATGATTGCTAATGAGACAACTCTCCACAAGAGACCAAAAGACACAAAAATAAACAACTTTAGGTCACCGTACGGCCTTCAACAATGAGTAAAACCCATACTGCATAGACAGCTATAAAAGGCCCCGAAATGACAAATGTAAAACAATTCAAACGAGAAACCTAACGGCCTAGCATGTTTGAATTCCGATTCAGCTTGTCGGTGTACCTTTAAGTCAAAACGGAGTTCATATGTCCTTTACCTTAAATTAAACCAAAAAAAAATGTCAGATCCAAAAACTAGAAAAAAAAACTTTTATTACATTAAACAACAAGGTATCATTAAGATATTATCCACAATTAATTTCTATTGACAATTATATCTAAATTTTAATATTTCCTTTAATTGGAAAGTCAGTTCTGATCATATAACGCCATCTAAATTCTCCGAGAGATGTATTACTAACTACATATTTACATTGATATCATCGACAATGATTTACATTCGTGTTATGTAACATTTCACTTTTAATACAATTTTCAATTGACCATGTTATTTACATTTCAGAATGTGATTGTAGTTATTAACAACATGTCACGTGACCAACGACTTTTATAGAGGCGTTATAAAGCTTGGTATATTGTAGACATTGGCTCTTTGTTTAAATTTCCATATATCTCGTGATATTTTTGAAGGTCGTTTGGTTATTATCTCATTGACGTAAACTTCACATCACTTTTATTATAAATTAACGGATGATAAAACTTTGAATTTTCGAAATACTTAAGATTTTTTACCCCAAGAGTAGATTACCTTAGCTTTCGGAATTTTGCGTCCTTAATGCTCTTCAACTTCGTACTATATTTGGCCCTCAGAGATTTGGCCCTTTAAATTCTTTTGATTCGAGCGTCACTGATGAGTCTTCTGTAGACGACAGGCGCGTTTACCATACAATATTTTTATCCTGGTATCTATGATGAGTTATTTTTTTTTATTAAATATTTAATTGTTTTGTGAATATTATGAAACATTTGTCTAGAGACCCCTTTTCCTACAAGACGTGGATGTGTACTTATACGACTCGCACAGCTAAAGTTTATTTCATCATGGCTACCATTATGCTTCGATATCCAGGATGTATGATTGATTTATTATTGTTTACCTAACGTTCAGTGGCAAATATTGGAAGCGTATTTAGTAGAATTTCTGATGTATATATGCACGAATAGCAAGACGCTACCAATATAGACAGTTGCAGTCTAAATTCCATAATTAGTTGATCTACAAAAGAATTAGAACTACAAACAGACTATCAAGACCTTCCAGTAAAAATCTGACTGAGAAAAAAAAAAAAACACTTCTTCTACTTCTTTCAAAAAAGTTCAGATCTAAATGAATATACAATGAATATGCACTAAGTTTCGAATACTTCAAATAAAAATAGTTAATCTAATACGGGGCGGACAAACAGCCGAACAGCCGAACGGACGGACTCTCAGATCGAAAAACAACATTGCCCCCCCCCCCCCCCCCTTTTTTTATCGTAGGCTGAGCACAGACATACTTAGACATTTGGCTAATTGGTAACTATCGAAATTGATTTCTCTATTTTAGTATACGAAAATCAAATTTAACTTTCTAATATTCCAATCAATTTCAGTAATTAGCAATTAAAAAAGAAACTTGCCCTGGGATCCAATATAAAACAATGAAACAATGAATGTTGTATTTTATAGTTTACTATTGTAGATAAATGTTTGAGATAAGATAAACAACATTGTTATTGACTTTGAATCTATTTATCACGTAATAATTGTAATTAGATTCTACCTCATCACCTTTCATCTTTAATTATCAATAGTTAGATATTGGGACTAATAATTAAACGAGGGTCTCCATGGGGGGTCCGTCATTTCTGTATTCCTTATTTTTTTAGGCCATTTTTCTCTATTCTTTATACTTTTGGCCCATTATTCTCTATTCTTTATATTGACCACCTCTTTATTCTCTATTCTTTATATTTTAGCCCCTCTTTATTTTTCTGACCCATTTTTCTCTATTCTTTATATTTTTTTGCCCATTATTCTCTATTCTGTCAATCCCATCTACATCCTCTTTTAAAAAATATATTAGAAATCTTGCATAGGATATAAATCCTTGATAAATGTTGAGATCGAAATATAGGTCACATTAAATGAAAAAAAAAAAAAAAAGAAGAAGAAAATTAAAACCCCTCTCCTGTATCAATATGTTATTTGATGATAACAGCAGCGGTTACATTTAATTGTCGTTTTATGTACCATGCGGTCATGGAAAGTAGTAGCATGAATAAATTTATTCCAGAATGGAAATAAAAAGAATAAACAATACATTGATAGGCAATACATGAACAGAATTCCAATGTACCCCGCGTTGTAAATTGTTTATCTGTTCAGGGACAAAAACTGAAAAAAATAATTTCGTTTTTCTTTGAAACTTTTTATAAATATCTTAAAGAAATTAAGGGTGAAAGCCCTTACAACAAAATTTTCCATATAATTTATATGTTTCCAAGGGGCATTTTTAAAAAAGACAATCTGCACTAATTTTCGAACTTGTCCGAGACATTGCGGAAATAAACCTCTAATATAAGGTTTATAAAAAAATCTGGCAATAATTGTACAAATAAGAGCGCTTACACTGGAATTTTCCATATAATTTATATTTCCAAGGGGCCTAATTTAGAAAAAAAGTTGATCTGCACTGATTTTCGAATTTGTGCGAGATATTGATGATATACACTTCTGATATAAGTTTGATAAAAAATCGGACAAGAATTGCACACGGTAAGAGCGCTTACAAGACCGGGCGGACGGACGCACAGACGTACGGAATTTCAATGGCTCCCGTGACGCGTCGCGCGAGGGACAAATACGATTAACAGTGAAGCTATTGAAGAAATTTGGATGTAAGGGCAATATTGTTACACACAAAGACATATATCTATATACATTTGTTTTTTAAGAACTATATACAAGTCCAGTGGCGGATTCAAGAGGCCTTTTTTGTTTTTAGTACATTTTTCTTATATATCTGACTGCCCCTACTTTTATGTAAAATTTGTTGGTGTGCCAACTTTATGAAATAAAATCTTACATCTTGGATGGATTGTCAAATATCTGTCGTAATCCTGACGTCGTTGTGTACACACTGCCTACGCCTGGGACCGATTGTCAAACGTCTGTCATAATCCTGACGTCGTTGTGTACACATTGATTACACCTGGGATCGATTGTCAGATGTCTGTCGTAATCCTGACGTCGTTGTGTACACACTGACTACAACTGTGATCGATTGTCAGATGTCTATCGTAATCCTGACGTCGTTGTGTACACACTGACTACACCTGGGATCGATTGTCAGATGTCTGTCGTAATCCTGACGTCGTTGTGTACACACTGACTACACCTGGGATCGATTGTCAGATGTCTGTCGTAATCCTGACGTCGTTGTGTACACACTGCCTACACCTGGGATCGATTGTCAAATGTCTGTCATAATCCTGACGTCGTTGTGTACACATTGATTACACCTTGAATCGATTGTCAGATGTCTGTCGTAATCCTGACGTCGTTGTGTACACACTGACTACAACTGGGTTCGATTGTCAGATGTCTGTCGTAATCCTGACGTCGTTGTGTACACACTGACTACACCTGGGATCGATTGTCAGATGGCTGTCGTAATCCTGACGTCGTTGTGTTTACATTGAATACACCTGGGATCGATTGCCAAATGTCTGTCGTAATCCTGACGTGATTGTCAGATGCCTGTCGTAATCCTGACGTCGTTGTGTACTCACTGACTACACCTGGGGTCGATTCTCAGATGTCTGTCGTAATCCTGACGTCGTTGTGTACACACTGACTACACCTGGGATCGATTGTCAAATGTCTGTCGTAATCCTGACGTCGTTGTGTACACACTGACTCTACTTGGATCGATTGTCAGATGTCTGTCGTAATCCTGACGTCGTTGTGTACACATTGACTACACCTGGGATCGATTGTCAGATGGCTGTCGTAATCCTAACGTCGTTGTGTTCACACTGAATACACCTGAGATCGATTGCCAAATGTCTGTCGTAATCCTGACGTCGTTGTGTACACACTGACTACACCTGGGATCGATTGTCAGATGTCTGTCGTAATCCTGACGTCGTTGTGTACACACTGACTACACCTGGGATCGATTGTCAAATGTCTGTCATAATCCTGACGTCGTTGTGTACACATTGATTACACCTTGAATCGATTGTCAGATGTCTGTCGTAATCCTGACGTCGTTGTGTACACATTGACTACACCTGGGATCGATTGTCAGATGGCTGTCGTAATCCTAACGTCGTTGTGTTCACACTGAATACACCTGAGATCGATTGTCAGATGTCTGTCGTAATCCTGACGTCGTTGTGTACACACTGACTACACCTGGGATCGATTGTCAAATGTCTGCCGTAATCCTGACGTCGTCGTTGAGTACACACTGATTACGACACATAAAGCATTTCAGATATACGAAAGTTTTTGCAATCTTGAACTTCATAAAAATAATAAGATATAGCAAGTATTATGTATACATTTATGATAGAACGTATTTTCAAAAGGAGACGAGCCCATGCATCACAATGATGTTAACAAGACAAACGTCTGTCATATATCATTTTACCATTGCTTTTGACTTGCAAATCTTGAAATTAAAAGTAAATAGCAAAATACTGTCAATTGAGAATATCTGTCAAGACTCGAGAGCGCCTGAGATCACCCAGATTTTGGTGGAATTCCTTTTTGTGGACTTATTTGTCTTTTCATCGTCTTTCGTTTCTCGGAATGACGTTGTCAGTGTCTCTTGGACTCATTAGTTTTGAACGTCCCCTTGCTAACTTCGGACTATTTTTTCAGTTCTCAAACATAAGCAAACATTTTATCAAACAAGTTTTTTAGCACAATTTTTCTGATACAAAGATGTTGGGAAATTGAAATAAAAAATGCCTTAAATGGCTTTTTTCCGGACAAGCATGGGAAGGCTATATTATCTAAATAACTTATTACTAAGATTATAATGAATGATCACTGAAGTGAGCCCTCACAAAAATTATAAAGGGTTGACTTTCACAAACATGTTTAATGGTTGAGCGGTCACAAACATATTTAACCCAGCCACATTCTGCATGTTCCTGCCCCAAGTCAGGAACCTGTTTTTCATTTGTTGTCGTTGTTTGCTGCCATTTATATCCGTTTTAGTTGCTTATTGTTTTGTTATAGATCAGTCCATTGGTTTTTTTTCGTTTAAATTGTTTCACATTTTGTCATGTCTGGATTTTTTCTAGCTGACTATACGGTATGGGTTTTCTCTGATTTTGTAATGCCGTACAGTGAACCTTATCTGATGGATCTTTTCTATGACTATACGGTATGGGTTTTATCTCTGATTTTGTAATGCCGTACAGTGAAGTTTATCTGATGAATCTTTTCTAGCTGACTATACGGTATGGGTTTTGCTCTGATTTTGTAATGCCGTACAGTGAACTTTATCTGATGAATCTTTTCTAGCTGACTATACGGTATGGATTTTATCTCTGATTTTGTAATGCCGTACAGTGAAGTTTATCTGATGAATCTTTTCTAGCTGACTATACGGTATGGGCTCTGATTTTGTAATGCCGTACAGTGAAGTTTATCTGATGAATCTTTTCTAGCTGACTATACGGTATGGGTTTTATCTCTGATTTTGTAATGCCGTACAGTGAAGTTTATCTGATGAATCTTTTCTAGCTGACTATGCGGTATGGGTTTTGCTCTGATTTTGTAATGCCGTACAGTGAACTTTATCTGATGAATCTTTTCTAGCTGACTATACGGTATGGATTTTATCTCTGATTTTGTAATGCTACAGTGAAGTTTATCTGATGAATCTTTTCTAGCTGACTGTACGGTATGGGTTTTCTGATTTTGTAATGCCGTACAGTGAACTTTATCTGATGGATCTTTTCTAGCTGACTATACGGTATGGGTTTTGCTCTGATTTTGTAATGCCGTACAGTGAACCTTATCTGATGGATCTTTTCTAGCGGACTATACGGTATGGGTTTTGCTCTGATTTTGTAATGCCGTACAGTGAACTTTATCTGATGAGTCTTTTCTAGCTGACTATACGGTATGGGTTTTGCTCTGATTTTGTAATGCCGTACAGTGAACTTTATCTGATGGATCTTTTTAGCTGACTATACAGTATAGGTTTTATCTCTGATTTTGAATGCCTTACGTACTGTGACCTTTATTTGCTGAAATCAATGTACTTTGGATCGTTGTCTCATTGGCAATCCGACCACATCTTTTATACAGACAACAGATTAATACAGTCAACGGGGACAAATTCAAAATGGTGATAACATTTTAGAAAGACCTCCAATTTGAATTAGGAGATAACCTCATCGATTCGAAAGATATTTGGATATGTTTTTCTCATTTAAGAACTGGTATTAAATGTTGCATTCTATTGCCTTTAAGACGTCAAACTTTGATTATGTTGCTCCTTGCACATCGTTACAAGACAAGGAGATATATAGATCTTACTACTGCAACAAGTGTGTTACGATATTTCTCCACTCGAGACAGTTAAATTTTAATATTCAAAGCGCGAGGCTTGCCGAGCTTTTAAATATTTTTTTAATTTAACTGTTGAGAGTGGAAAAATATCGTAATAAACGAGTTATAGTGGTGGAATCTGTTTCTCTAATGATTTTACCCTTCCTTTTCAAAGATTTGCAGAAAGTTGTGTTCTTTATATGTGACGTCATCAGGCATGGTCACCTTTTTCATGATGTCACAATAGGAAAAATTCAAAAGAAACCAAGAAAATTTGACGTCATAATTGAATTTAGACCAATCAATTGCCGAGAACAGATATTTTACTAGTGAGGAGAAATATTTTCTCACACCGATCAAGAAATGTGAAAATAGCACAAAATTAGTGAAAGTTATTTCCAATAAAAGTTACAATAGATATGCACTCACATATGACAAAATATTGATCTATAAGAATATGCGTTCAAAAGACACTATGCCCAGCTATCACACTATCAAATTTCCGTGCCCACTCAACGGTGAAATTTAGGTCAAAACCCTAATTTGGCATTCATTTGAAAATGTTCGCAACATAATGAACATGTGCACTGAGGTTCAAGATAACTTAACCACAACTTCATGGTAAGCTAACTTAAGTAAGATTTGGGGTCTAAATCAAAATTTGCCTTTTATCATGCTTTTTAAAAATGTCTTTAAAAGGATATGTCATGGAACCTTTTTTTCAGAAAATAAAAATAAAATTTGAGGTCATAATACTCGTTTTCTTGCTACAAAACAAAATAGGTAAATTTACTACACATTTCTTTATAAAAGTTAGATTATCTGATTATCTCCCTCATATGGCTAATTTGTAATAGACATCAACTCAAACAAAAAATATTCTACATGTGTAAAAACAGTCGGAATTATAAAATAAAACACATTACTTTCTTCATTTAGATGAATTACAGTCCTCTATAAAAATTTGCTTATTACATTATAGACATAGACCAATTGTCTGTTGCCATTTTACAATCCAAGATGGCGGAAGACATCCTGCTCAGTGGACGTTTCATAATTTGCGCAAGTTTAGTAGGCAATTATTACCAAAAAATATAAAACAATAAAACAGTTTTCGGATGCGTTATGTATTCTTCGTGGAATGTGGGAATGAACCTCTAGGAATGAACACATATTATAGTTATTGAGACGGGTCAGGAATCACCAAATACAGGTGCTAAAAGGACAATGAACTCACTATATTAAATAGATATCAAATACATGAAAAGAATATAAAAATTCAACCAGCTACGAGAGTCACAACTTTTAAAAGGTTCGATAACTGCATATAAAAAAATTAATATCTAAAAGAATCAACATTTTAATTAAACATTGTTTTAAAGTGCACCGTATCTGAATTTAATTGTCTTTGTTTTTCTGTCGTGACATTTAACATTAGTTTAACACATGACTTTAATGTTTTCTTATTATTGCATGTTAATTTTGTTTTCCCGATGAAGAGATAAAACCTGATTAAAGATGATTAAAACATGCTCAGCCAACTATGAATGAAAGCCTATCACATAACGTACCACGGAACATGAAAGACACGTGATAGAAAATGTAAACAGACAATTTAACGGATTGGTTAATTGATGGCTATTTTATGCTTATTATTATTACTTTTGTTATAGATCAGTCCATTGGTTTTTTTAAATTGTTTAAATTGTTTCACATTTTGTCATGTCTGGATTTTTTCTAGCTGACTATACGGTATGGGTTTTATCTCTGATTTTGTAATGCCGTACAGTGAAGTTTATCTGATGAATCTTTTCTAGCTGACTATACGGTATGGGTTTTGCTCTGATTTTGTAATGCCGTACAGTGAAGTTTATCTGATGAATCTTTTCTAGCTGACTATACGGTATGGGTTTTATCTCTGATTTTGTAATGCCGTACAGTGAAGTTTATCTGATGAATCTTTTCTAGCTGACTATACGGTATGGGCTTTGCTCTGATTTTGTAATGCCGTACAGTGAAGTTTATCTGATGAATCTTTTCTAGCTGACTATACGGTATGGGTTTTGCTCTGATTTTGTAATGCCGTTCAGTGAACTTTATCTGATGGATCTTTTCTTGCTGACTATACGGTATGGGTTTTGCTCTGATTTTGTAATGCCGTACAGTGAACCTTATCTGATGGATCTTTTCTAGCGGACTATACGGTATGGGTTTTGCTCTGATTTTGTAATGCCGTACAGTGAACTTTATCTGATGAGTCTTTTCTAGCTGACTATACGGTATGGGTTTTGCTCTGATTTTGTAATGCCGTACAGTGAACTTTATCTGATTGATCATTTTTAGCTGACTATACAGTATAGGTTTTATCTCTGATTTTTGAATGCCTTACGTACTGTGACCTTTATTTGCTGAAATCAATGTACTTTGGATCGTTGTCTCATTGGCAATCCGACCACATCTTTTTATACAGACAACAGATTAATACGGTCAACGGGGGACAAATTCAAAATGGTGATAACATTTTAGAAAGACCTCCAATTTGAATTAGGGAGATAACCTCATCGATTCGAAAGATATTTGGATATGTTTTTCTAATTTAAGAACTGGTATTAAATGTTGCATTCTATTGCCTTTAAGACGTCAAACTTTGATTATGTTGCTCCTTGTACATCGTTACAAGACAAGGAGATATATAGATCTTACTACTGCAACAAGTGTGTTACGATATTTCTCCACTCGAGACAGTTAAATTTTAATATTCAAAGCGCGAGGCTTGCCGAGCTTTTTAAATAATTTTTTAATTTAACTGTTGAGAGTGGAGAAATATTGTAATAAACGAGTTATAGTGGTGGAATCTGTTTCTCTAATGATTTTTACCCTTCCTTTTCAAAGATTTGCAGAAAGTTGTGTTTTTTATATGTGACGTCATCAGGCATGGTCACCTTTTTTCATGATTTCACAATAGAAAAAATTCAGAAGAAACCAAGAAACTTTGACGTCATAATTGAATTTAGACCAATCAAGTGCCGAGAACAGATATTTTACTAGTGAGGAGAAATATTTTCTCACACCGATCAAGAAATGTGAAAATAGCACAAAAATTAGTGAAAGTTATTTCCAATAAAAGTTACAATAGATATGCACTCACATATGACAAAATATTGATCTATAAGAATATGCGTTCAAAAGACACTATGCCCAGCTATCACACTATCAAATTTCCGTGTCCACTCAACGGTGAAATTTAGGTCAAAACCCTAATTTGGCATTCATTTGAAAATGTTCGCAACATAATGAACATGTGCACTGAGGTTCAAGATGACTTAACCACAACTTCATGGTAAGCTAACTTAAGTGAGATTTGGGGTCTAAATCAAAATTTGCCTTTTTATCATGCTTTTTTAAAAAATGTCTTTAAAAGGATATGTCATGGAACCTTTTTTTTCAGAAAATAAAAATAAAATTTGAGGTCATAATACTCGTTTTCTTGCTACAAAACAAAATAGGTAAATTTACTACACATTTCTTTATAAAAGTTAGATTATCTGATTATCTCCCTCATATGGCTAATTTGTAATAGACATCAACTCAAACAAAAAATATTCTACATGTGTAAAAACAGTCGGAATTATAAAATAAAACACATTACTTTCTTCATTTAGATGAATTACAGTCCTCTATAAAATTTGCTTATTACATTATAGACATAGACCAATTGTCTGTTGCCATTTTACAATCCAAGATGGCGGAAGACATCCTGCTCAGTGGACGTTTCATAATTTGCGCAAGTTTAGTAGGCAATTATTACCAAAAAATATAAAACAATAAAACAGTTTTCGGATGCGTTATGTATTCTTCGTGGAATGTGGGAATGAACCTCTAGGAATGAACACATATTATAGTTATTGAGACGGGTCAGGAATCACCAAATACAGGTGCTAAAAGGACAATGAACTCACTATATTAAATAGATATCAAATACATGAAAAGAGTATAAAAAATTCAACCAGCTACGAGAGTCACAACTTTTAAAAAGGTTCGATAACTGCATATAAACAAATTAATATCTAAAAGAATCAACATTTTTAATTAAACATTGTTTTAAAGTGCACCGTATCTGAATTTAATTGTCTTTGTTTTTCTGTCGTGACATTTAACATTAGTTTAACACATGACTTTAATGTTTTCTTATTATTGCATGTTAATTTTTGTTTTCCCGATGAAGAGATAAAACCTGATTAAAGATGATTAAAACATGCTCAGCCAACTATGAATGAAAGCCTATCACATAACGTACCACGGAACATGAAAGACACGTGATAGAAAATGTAAACAGACAATTTAACGGATTGGTTAATTGATGGCTATTTTATGCTTATTATTATTACTCATAATCTGTTTGAATATTAAATATTTATATTAATTTGGAATCATAAAATTCACAATGGGTAATTTGATAACTAGTTATGGTATAAAGATGAGATGTGGACTTCCAGGGTCTTATTTCTAGCGTATTTACGGTATCTTAGCGGAACATCCATGACAAACCGCTAGAACATCTATTTGTTAAAGTGTTACGGAACAAAGTCTTGCATTCAAAGTCTTGAATGTGTTTAATGTTAGATAATGATGGATTTTTACAAAATGCAGAAAGACAATTGATTAATGAATCAACGATTTTATTCGTAACTTTTATATAACAGATATTTGTCCCGTTAAGGTTGATTTGGACAGCCGTTAGTAAATTGTTTGGATTGTATAAAAACAGAAGCAATTTCAAAATTTGTCAAATTAAATTTTACAAACTGCATATATAAATACTTAATAAGACGCAATTAAAACATTGAATTCATTTTGAGTTTACAGATTTTAATGGAAAAATCATAATGATGAAGAATAGATTTGATTGTTTAACATTTTTATTCAAGGTACCCATGCACATCATTCTTCAAGCCAATATTTTAAAGTTTATATAACAATACTATGTTAAATTGAAGATGGATGTTTCCAGACATCAACAGACGAAATTCGTGTTCCTTTTGCTGATTTTCATCACTAGTATGGACGATTCAATCTGTAAAACCGTGCGTGTAGGAAAATATTCTGTGGAGAAAAACAGGCGAGTTAAACAAACTATCAGTCCCGTGGAATCGGAACTTGCAAAATCTGTTATTGTCTGCGTACGAAGATTCCATGGAAGAGATGATGCATGTTTAGCAGACTACAACCCAGAAACACGAACATGCAATATCTTTACTTCCGGTTGTTGCCCCGGTAACGATGAACCTCTAACAGGATTTTCACTTTTCAGGCGAGATTTAGAAGGTAAGTAAATGCAAAAAAATGAAAATAGATTTTGAATATCTCTAATATGCATTCCGCAAACAGAGCCTACTTCTAATTTCTTACACACGGTCACTTTTGTAGTTTGTAGTGTTTGAGTGTTTTCACTTCAGTACTTTTAATTCTTCGTAGCTTTGGGTTCGAAAGTATTGCCGAAATCTGTTAATATAGAAGGGTTTTCACTCAGTTCTTTGTAACCTTGGGGTAGAAAGCATTGTCGGAATTAGTTAAAATTGTTAACAGGTACGTAAATGATCGAGTTCTCGTGAATTTTGAGATATTTGTTTGCAACTGAAGAATTTGGAACTGTTTATAAAAATCGAAAATATTTTATATTATTTTTTTGTACACTTTGCGATAGTTTCAAACATAGACTTCTACAATCCGGTAGTGCTGTGCGGGATAAGTTCTATCCGATGGCTTATTTAGGAAGAGTCAAACGCTATCTGCACATTAAAGAACATTTGCAACAAATCTTTGGTGGATACGTAGGTGGCCTGTTTCAAGGCAAGATTTCTACCATCATACCTCATTTTTCAGTTGCAGTCGAAATACCCGTTCTTCATCCTAGTCAGCACACTTTGCAGAGGCTACCTATTGCTATTTTTTTTGTAAATTTGTTCTCTTCCTGAAAGATAATGAAATATTTGTGGCTTAACTTTTAGTTTGCTTAAAACAATCAATCAAAATATGATTTATGCTTTCCGATGTTTAATAGCAAATTGAATGTCTGGCAAACAGAAAAATATTTACGATACATCGTAAAAAAATAATTGATTAAAAATGCTGTTAATCATAACACTATCATATGAATTTTGTTCCAAATTTTAGAATATCATATGCCATTGCCCCCGAAATGTTCATTTTCTTGAAGCAAGATAAGGGTCACCGAATTAGCAAAAAAAAAAAAAAAAAAAATCATATAAAAGCGAGTGATTGTCCATTTTTTAGTAACTCTTTCTTTAAGATTATTAAAGAATATATACAAACATTTCTAATTTATAACGTGATTAACTTTAAAATTTGCAGGTTATTAGTATAAACGTTTACTTCAATGAAACTGTAATTATTAAGGTGCATTATGAAACTAGCTCCTTTCTTTGTATATTTTGTAGTGTTGTTTCTGATTTTTTGTTTTCTTGATCGGCAGTATCGAACATACAGCTTTGACTTCCTGAGCTAGGTAATAGCGAGCCAATTTTGACACTGCTTTCCAAATTACATGCTGTCTTTTAATTTCTTGTTCAAGTTAGTTGTTCATCAGTCATGTAGGTTTTCCTGTAAAGGTTATATGTATCGTGTGTTTTACTTATTTGTCTAGATAGGCAAGTGGGAGGTTTGTGTGCACGAAAAACTGGCTTAACCCCAACATATTTTGTGCCCATACCATGTCGGGCTTATTGGACCATGTATTGTTGGTTGTTTTGTCTCTGTTTGTACGTTTATTTTCTCGGAGGAATCTGATGGCGGTTGATTGTATAATCTGTTTTGGAAATTCCTTGTATTCATTGATATATATTATGTTAATATTTATGACAAGAGAAGATAACACACATCATTAATGTGGATCCCCTGAATTAGACTTGAAATTAGACTTATCACCGAGTTTGTATTTCCTTGAGCAACACGACGGGTACCACATGTGGAACCAGATTTGAATACCTCTTTTTTATCTTCTGTCCCTCTTTTGAACCAATAAAAAAAATCTATTTATAGATTTACCGCTTGATATTATTTGGACATCTGTATTTTGTGTAACACTGCATGTTTGATTATTTTGTAGTTGGGTTGCTCTCTCATAGACGTATACCCTCTTATCTCCTTTATTCATTATTATTAAGATGAATAAACGAATAAACATAATTAAATAAATATATATACCACACAGAAAGTAGTTGCATTTTAATAAATTGTCTTCGGACCTCTCAAAGAGTTGTCGCTCTTTAAATTGCCTTTAGAAAGTCCAGAATTCTCCTACATGAGTAGTTTACGGTCCCATTCTGACCGTACATGGCTGCATATTTACATTCCACACATTCAAACTTTAACGTACACCACATCAGCATGAATCTCAGGGGCGGATCCAGGATTTTGGAAAGGGGGGGCCCAGTATTAAAGTTCGCCGAGCGGAGCGAGGCGAAAAATATTTTGGACCTTTTTTTGGCTAAAAAACATAGAATAAGTGTAAAATGCATTTTATAGTTAAAGTGTAGGGGTTAGACATTTTTGGTGCCGTATTCTCTCCATTAATTGTCTATTATAAAATGATTGGATGGATCCAAAGCTATGTACTAATTAATATATTTGATGTGGGATTTGTCAGTAAAAAATGGACATAGAAAATTCTCGTTTGTTGTATGGTTAGTTAGCATAACCTCAGAGATTTCTTGTTGTAAACAAGATATACGGCTATTCAATGAAATTTACAATACGACCGACACGAAGAAAGACAAGCAATTTTATCCAAATGTTTGGTTGAAATGTTTCAACCAACAAGGAAGTGAGGGTTCCAAATCAACCAAAGGCTACGAATGAGTCGGAAATGACAATGAAGTTGTGAATGACGGTCGACACATGGAGACATATAGGCCACACCAGCAGGCAGGTTGCAGTCGGGCCTTGAAAAAGTATTCAGTATATCAGTTCGGCGAAACAGACATTCCGGTCAGATATGGGATTCACATGCAACCCCCAACCCCCAAAAAAAATACGCCCGTTTTTTATTCATCATGTTCATTTAATGCTAAATAATTTGTTGAAAATATTTTTTTCTAATAGCAAAAAGTGGACAAGATTATTGTTTTCAATCCAGATAAGGCAAGAATTTTTGTTTAAGGCAAAATTCAGGGTCAGATTTTTTTCTCTAAAATATCTCAGACTGCCCCCTCAAATCAAATGGTCCGTACCTTAGACTTTAAATCTATATCTAGAGCTTACTGACTGGGGATCACTATTCAGCAATGTTATTAGTGGGCTGGGGCGTGGAGTTAAACATGTTTTCGTAGGTAAATAATATTGCTGTGGAACTTTTTTTTTCATGAGAGTGTAATAGAGTATTACTTTCTGTTGGGTGGAATTGTGAAATAGAAGTCAATACGTTCTTGCTCAATACTTTGTCGCTTTGAAGGCGTCATGCTTGTCATCCTCAGCCTAAGCAATGTGTTACTGTAATTTGAATTTCAAAATGACTGAGTGACGTTTTTTTCGACGTACTGGTCAACTCCACCGTAGCGAATCACATGACTTTGACATAATCAATAATATATTACAGTAAATACGAGCGAAAAATATCTTTATAAGTAAAGAATTGTCGCATAAAAATTAAATGCACGGGAAATGGCAAATTTCGCGAAGTCTAGTCTGATTAATCATTTAACAAAAAAAAAAAAAAAAAGAAGTGCAAGCAAAGGGGGCGTACGCCCTCTACGCCCCCCTCTGGATCCGCCACTGAATCTAACAGCCGGTTTTTAAGAAGTTTGGGTTATCATATTTTTATACCCAAGTTAACATTTTGGCGTGTAATGCTTTTATCAAATTAATGATTTATACATTCCAATTAAATTTTGTATTTATCCCCAGATTGAAGTTCAAAATGTATTATTTGTTTCAAGAAATATTGAGAATTATCTGATTTCCCATTTAACAAATTACACGGCAGTGAATCAAGCCGTTTAGATATGCAACCTCATTTTCTAATGGCAATTCAATTATCGGTAATGGATACTTCTATGAAATGTGAGAAAAACAAAGACATTTAAATTTGTTATCTCAAAGATGATCAGATAAACATTGGAGTATAAATTATCCGCTTCACTGATGTGTAATTAAGTGTAACAATATTTTTTATGTGCTGAGATCAAATACTTGAATAATTTGGTTTATGGAAATAAAGATTGGTATATATGATCTATTTTTCGGTTAATTATCAATGAGGACTACTATATAATTTAACGTAGGTAAAAAAAAAGTGTGTCATTACTAAAGATAAACAATATATATTGAACGCACTCCGTATTTATGGCATTTATATTTATTCAACGTTCTTGGAATCTCATATACTTTTTAAAATATCTCCTATTCCTTATACGATAATTTAAACTTTATAAGATATCTCGGTATCATTCATAGAGTCAATAAAATATATAAGATAACCTTTTAATTATGTGATACATGTATATATCATAAAGTATATACGGTATTTTATAAAATCTATAAGATATCGCCATATCTTTAAAATTTAATCGATTATCTTATATACAGTTTATGAGATATCATATAACATGTTCCTTACAAATATCCATAAAAGTACATACCATTTATTTTAAAGAAAACTTATAAGATATCTCCTAAAATTATTGAAATGTTTTATAAACTTTGGAAGATATCTTATAGCCTTAAAGGTTGTTATAGGTGACTTTACGTTATAATTTTTGTTCATTGTAGAAGACCGTAATGTGACTTATTACTGGTTCAATCCACGTCATTTGGGTTCTGGTAGATATTTGTCACATTGGCAACACATTACATCACGTTTTTTTAATATCAATAAGTTATCTTTTAAACGAAATTCGAAACAGTAGTGATCGATCCCTTCAAAAATCGGCATCAGCAAGTACGTAAAAAGTCAAATCAGCGCCTGGTCAAAACATGACCCACAGAAATGTATAAAAACACACGTTATTTCTTTCTTTCGACACTTTGACTTTTTTATCACTAGAAAGTAAGTGGCTATTCATGCAAACAGCAACAGTACTGAGACACCATCTTTTGTAAAAAGCGGGGACGTCATACTTTTGTTCTTAATTTCAGTTTAGACTAGAGTCCGTTCAAATGAAATTACAAACCGTTCTTAAGATATTACAAATAGTCAACGAGTTTAAAACTATTCAAATCAGATTCCAGACCATTTAAATTTAATTTCAAACCGCTTTATGAGATCACTCACTATTGAAATGAAAATTAAAAAAAAAAAAAATAATTAAAGAGAATGCAAACTGATCCTATTGAATGAATGCTTCTTTAAACATCTCCACTTTTGGTTAGTGTTGCTTTTGTATTCTGTGCAGTGTTTGTGGATTGATTTTGTTCGTTCCAATTTTTTCTTTTGACCATCGTGTTGTCTCTCTTTTTGGACTGCTGTTTTTTGTTCCCCCCCAGCAATATTGTCTACCCTTTTTACTGGCATATATTTATGTTTTGTATTTTGTTAGGTTTCGTCAATCTACCAGCAGAGGACTGTTCATTCTATAAAAATACTGGACAACCAACTGGTGTTTATACGATATATCCAGAACATCTTCCGAATGGCATCTCAGTTTATTGCGACATGGACATTGATGAAGGTGGATGGACGGTGAGTATTATAGAGTTGAGATGACCAATGATAATTTGTTTATCGCTATTTTACCTATGACGACGTTGTCAATTTCATGTCAATTTCATTAGCAACGGCACGTGCCCCCTTAGTTTCTAGCGATAATTTTCATATCACTCGACTGCGCTGAGAAAGGAAATTATCAGTCAGTAAGATCAAAGGAAATTTTTGTAAAATAGCGATTATATCTATTACATGTCCCGAATATGCCATTATAAATCATCTGAACCATATCATTATTATGTGAATTTCAACATATCCCAAAAGATAGCGGTTTATGTTATATATCATAAATCATATCTTAAGGAAACCATCTGACAGATATCTATATGATTACCGTAGCTGTATTTGGAATAACCTGCGGAATTGTTGGCCTTTAATGCTCTTCAACTTCTTACTATATTTGTCTTTAAATTTTTTGATTCGAGCGTTACTGATGAGACTTTTGTAGACAAAACGCGCGGCTGGTATCTTTGATGAGTTAAAATATAGTAGTCTATAAACAAGACCAACCAGCAAATTTAATATAGACCGGCTCGTCTGGAATAGCCGACACTGCGTAGATAAGATTTTTATGCCCCCGCAACTGAAAGTTGGGGTCATATTGTTTTACCCCTGTCCGTCCGTCCGTCCGTCTATCCGTCCATCCTTCCGTCTGTCTGTCCGTCCGTCCAATTATGGGTATATATAGTTATTCCAGATAACGCCTCCTACAGTTTAAATGCTAGGAAGTTTTCACTTTGCTGGCTGTTTGTACATATATTGAAGGTGTGCATGTGATTTTTATTAATGTTTGGTCTTTAGGGAGATAGTTGAACTTTGTCATTTTTGGAGTATATACTTTCATAAGAGGTGCATAGCGTTTCCGGATAACTCCTCCTACAGTGAACCATAGACCTATGTGCTCCCATGCTCAACTTTGTGTATTTTGAAATAACACTTTGCATCTGCGGGGGCATCATTTGTATCTCCCAGACACAATAATATCCCCAAAAAAGTCCTACATTGACTTTGTTATAATACAGTTACTTCAGAGTGGAGTGCAGGCATCACTTTGTCTATTTATTTTTTTTTATATAAGTCTTAAGATTTTTGCAACGATACTAATATAAGATCTTGGTAATATACGAAGAGAATGTTATAAAATCGTATTGAGCAATATTTCATTCGAACAAATAGCCGTCTTCAGTGTCGCATACCTATTTATATTGATAACAAGATAACGTGTCAGTACGATCTTAAAAACAGTAAATTTTGGAAATTTTCGGAATTAGTTTTTCCTACACCAATTTTTAAGATGTACATGAGGATGTTCCAAATAAGTTTTTCACAAGTTGATAAAGAGACCTCCTGAATATTTGCAAAGCTCGAGACCAAAATTTTGGAAAACCAAAACGTAAACGTTTGAAAGCAAAAAAGCCAAAAACCTAAATAGAACAATCAAAACCGTTTAATATAAAAATAAGGAGATGTTGCATGATTGCCAATGAGACAACTATGCACCAAAGTTCAAATGAAATAGATGTAAGCAATTAAAGGCAACCGTTCAGCCTTTAAAAGCGAAACCCATACTGTACAGTCGACTATAAAAGGCTACGACATAAAAAATATGAAACAATTCAATTGAGTAAAACTAACGGCCTGTTTTGTACCAAAACAATTTACAAAAAACAAATATGACAGACATGAACCAACGACAATCACTGAACTACAGGCTCATGACTTGTGACAGGCACATAAAGAATGTAGCGGGATTAAACATGTTTGTGAGTGCTCAACCTCCCTCTATTCTGGGACAGTGGTGTTACAGCACAACATAAGAACTATAAAAATCAGGTTATAGCTCTCTTCCAGATTTGTAACCTTAATTTTAGAACAGTACTGTACAATTTTGATACTCTAAATTTACAGACAAAATTTATCATTTCAATTATGTCCCTACCGATGAAATGGTTACTACACAGTTGGTACTCTCGCGGACTGATAGTCCAATATTTTTTTCAAACCAAGTGTATGTAAAAATGAGATTTTCTTGCGCACGATGCGTGTTTCTGAAAAAGCTTCATCAAATACGCTCGATACCTAGAGTCAATGGCGTATCAACAATGATCATGGCGAGTAACAAAAAAAAAAATGAAGGGATTCCAACAGGACCATGCTCTTCTTACAGATATGGTTTAGTGGCTAGGGGTGTGAGTGGCTCACAGCTCTTAAATAACTGATGCAAAACCTGCAGCGTGATCATTTCCTGACACTTAATCTAATGTCAGGAAAATATATTTTACGGAGCAACATTTCGCTTTCTGAAATCTAAAGTCAAACATACATATGATTTTTATCACAATCAGTCTAGAATGTTAGTTTAGCACGGGACACCTTATAATTTGAAATTCTGATCAGTATGGGCATCCAACCTTCCGTTTAACGAAGGTATTGAGGAGCAATCACAGCCAATTGCCATAGAATTGATGACAAGTAAGGCTAAGATCAGGCATTACATATATAAATTCTAGAAAACCTTTTGTATTTAAACAATTTTTATTTTCTTAGCTATAAACGACTTGCTTACATTCACTTAATTTAGTATTTGGTGGAGCGTCGTCTCATTGGCAATCATAACCTATCTTCTTTGATTTAAAGTAGTAAAGTTTTCAATTTTGCTTAACACAGCTCAAACTACGTCCATCTCCGTTGTGTCTTTAATAATTTAATCGTGGTCTTGTGATATATTCGTGGCGAAAAATAATAAAAAATGACTTATGAGACAATGTAAACATAATTTGCTGATGAGACACTGACAATATACTTTACACAGAACGAGGACGTATCCATACCGTATATTGCAAGCTATAAAAGTCCCCAGAAAAGCAGAAAGTTAAACAATACAAAGGTCAAACTGATGGCATGATTTAATCACATATACCTCTTCATCCTTCGCGAAAGTGGAGATTTTAGAGAATCACAAGTCAGCCCTTCTCCGGTACGGTATTAACAAAAAAGAAGATGAAAATCTCCCGTCTTTATACTAGATAGGTAAACTTCACAAACACTCTTATAAAGAAGGAGAAATAGCCGTGTCGTCTAGATGTTTGCCTAACATCTTTCTAAAGTTTTACTACCATTCCTTCCACAGTACATGATGGGCCACATCAATATTTTGAAAAGGAATATCCAACCAGTGGTGTCAATCAAATTTTGCTTCATCTACTTCAAAATCGTCATACACAATCTTAACAAGTTTGGTAACATCTTAACTATTGATTTGTTTATGCTCTATACTACTATTCACCATGCTCAAGTGAAAGATCAACTACATAATCTTATTAAACAGAGCCAGAAAAATGGCAATCATAAATACACATTCATTGTGAAGTACAACAATGATTCCAACAACACATACATTGAAGATGGTATAATAAGAAATGCTTGACCTTTTCATCGAAACATAGTTGTGTAGTTCATATCAAGCAGAATTAATATACCGTCTCAAAGACAAACAAGATCTTGCAAAATTATCTAATTTGGATGTATTCATACTAGAATATTCGTCTCATCTGTAAATTTATCTATTGTGTCAAATTCCCAATTGTGATTGTTTTTGACCAAGTGGTGTTCATTCGCATGGCGGGTGATGCATGCATAGCAGGAGACGCGTACACTTTCTACCCAACAGGTCGCTTCTTTTGTAATCCATGTCGCTAGTGAGGAGTTGAGACTAACATTCAGGTAAACAGAACTTAATTCTTTCAAAAACACAAAGGAAATACACAGGTTCCAGGGCCGTAACTAGGCCTCCGAAACAGACGAGGCAGGGGTTTGGGGGCCGCCGAATGAGGCCCCTTGATAAGGGGGGAAGAGAAGGGCAAAGCCCCCCGGCCGAAAATTGTAATATTAGGGGTCGAAATATATCTTGTTACATTCGTTTTTGTATCATATTTACCGTTTTTGTTTCATATTTACCGTATGAAGAACTGCATTAGGCTATCAGAGCCGACTGACAGATACTTGCCTCGAAATTTGTACCATCAAACATGTATCCATTTACAGTAGAGCATATGTTTGATAGTAGAAAAAGCGGGACAAGTGTATATGGTCAACGCTTCATTAAAAATAACACTCATGTTCAAAAACACTTTAATAAAGCCGAAAGAGTGGAACCTAGTCACTGTCAGTGAATGCTAGTTCGACCTTTCTTGTGCCACTAAGATCCCATCGTTTGACTACTTTCTTGAAATTGAATAATACATTTATTTTGCTAATTTTATTAATTCATAACACCCGAATCAATAATGATACAAAATTTGAAATTTAATACTCTCGAGCAACCTTTACAATGTTTAATTGTGCGACCGTCTTTTTTCTCAAGCCCGAAGTACTCCCACAATACTCCATGAAAATTCATAGTATCAAGGAATCAAATCGTCAGTCTACCAAGGTCTTGTGCTGTCCATTTAACATTTGAATGGAATGATCACATAACCTACTCACCCAGGAGGTTTGGCTAGCCATAAAACCAGGTTCAACCCATCATTTTTTCTTGAAAAGTCCTGTACCAAGTCAGGAATATGACAGTTGTTATCAAATAGTCCGTTTCTATGTATGTTGGCGTTTGTTTTTGTTGCAGTTCAGTGTTTCTATTGTTCCGTTATTTTCCTCTTATAGTTGATGTGTTTCCCTCGGTTTTAGTTTGTAACCCGGATTTGTTTTCGCTTAATCGATTCATGACTATTGAACAGCGGTATACTACTGTTGCCTTCATTTATATTGCTGAAATAAAGCCCACTTGGCGTTAAACCAAACAAATCCTCCATCCATCCGAAATACACGTTTTGTTTTCGAATAGCAGCCAGGTTTGTAGCAAAACATTTGAAAATGCCTCAAATCTTCATTTTATTTGAAAGAGAAATGCACACAAATTGTGGGTTGTTTTGATACTCCTGCGTGAGCTGTGAATGCTTCTTAAATAATATTGACGTAGCAAGTTGAAGAATTCGAATTATTTAAATTTTGATTTACTTTGCGCACTGATAATGTGGAAAAAAATCCATTATCATTTTCGCTGGAAATAAATAATTGCAGGACCAAATGCCGGTTTACTGGCGATGGTAATCAGGCAGAGAGTTCGATACCTAACGTAGTTGAAATAAAAGTACAGAAGCTGCACGTCAACATTAATTACTATTCGAAGTATGCATTACTTAATTCTTGATATGAAAATGCAAGGATGTGTTCTACCCTGCATGCATGTCTAGCTTTCTCCATTTTCTTTTTTTCTTATTAGTATTTTTTTGCCAGAAATTCAGACGAGGCAATTGCCTCGTCTGCCTCATCAGTAGTTACGGCCCTGGGTTCATATAAAAACAAGATTAAAAAGTAAAATAACAAAAATACTGAACTCCACAAGGAAAATTCAAAAAGGAAAGTACTTTATCAAATGACAAAATTAAAAGCTTTAACCAATCAGACGAATAGAAAACAACTGTCAAGTTAAAGTAGCAGAAAAGTAACGTTTAAGATATCCTTAAAATATAAAGTTTCAATGTAGTATTTAATAGTCAAGTAGAGTAACCTAACTTATATAAACAAGACAAACACATTCTTATTTTTTCTTTTAACCAGGTTATACAACGACGGTTCAACGGCTCAGTGGACTTCTATAGAAACTGGGATGAGTACAAGTCTGGATTTGGAAACGTAGCTGGTGAACACTGGCTAGGTTAGTAATGTCATTACACATGGCTGCATCAGAATACATATTACACTACTGTTTCATATTAGGGTGAAGGTTGGCGCCTGTTGAAACGTTTAAACCTGCTGCATTTGTATGCACCTGTCCTAAGTCAGGAGCCTGTTGTTCAGTGGTTGTCGTTTGTTGATATGGTTATAAGTGTTTCTCGTTTCTCGTTTTTTATATAGATTAGACCTTTGGTTTTCCTGTTTGAATTGCTTTACACTAGTCATTTTGGGCCCTTTATAGCTTGTTGTTCGGTGTGAGCCAAGACTCCGTGTTGAAGGCCGTACTCTGACCTATAATGTTTTACTTTTTACACATTGTGACTTGGATGGAGAGTTGTCCCATTGGCAATCATACCACACCCATGTCGGGAATCACTGCATTACCACTGAATGTGCCTTACCAATGTCGGTAATCACTGCACTAACACTAAATGTGCCAATCCCATGTCGGGAATCACTGCATTACCACTGAATGTGCCTTATCCATGTCGGGAATATCTACACCAACTTTATATGTGTCTTTCTCTTGTCGGAATTCTCGGCGCCACCACTCTATGTGTTTTCCAATGTCGGGAATCTCAGTATCACCCCTTTATGTTCCTATCCAATGTCCGAAATCTCTTCACCACCAGTTTATACGCCTATCCAGTGCCGGAAATCACTACACCACCACACTATGTGTCTTTCCCATGTCAGGAATCTCTGCACCTTCGCTCAATAGGCATATCCCATGTCGCCAATCATTGCACCACTACTCCATATGTTGTTCCTATGTCGAGAATAACGCCAAAGGTTAACTTTCATTGCTCTTATTGGTTTCATTTAAAATTTGTATGTTGTTCTTGTTTATTGTATTTGGTTGTTTTATAAGTTTTATTTCATTTGTTTTTCTATAGACTATGGTAAATCGTTGAAGATCGTCACTTCACTTCGTTTTAGTATTATTGTATATAAACTAGAGGCTCCAAGGAGCCTGTGTCGCTCACCTGATATTTTTGTTTACAATTGATGCATGAAATAATGCAATCATTATACTTTTGCTTTAGTTTCAGAGAAGTAAGCCAAAAACTGCATTTTACCCCTATGTTCTATTCGTAGCCATGTCGGCCATGTTGGTTGACAGGCGGGGTCATCGGACACATTTTTTAAACAAGATACCATAATGATAATTGTGGCGAAGTTTGGTTAAATTTGTCTCAGTAGTTTCAGAGGAGAAGATTTTTGTAAAATATTACAAAAATTCACGAAAATTTGTTAAAAATTGACTTAAAAGGGCAATAACTCCTTAATGGGTCAATTGACCATTTTGGTCATGTTGACTTATTTGTAGATCTTACTTGGCTTAACATTATTGCTGTTTACAGTTTATCTCTATCTATAATAATATTCAAGATATTAACCAAAAACTGCAAAATTTCCTTAAAATTACTAATTCAGGGGCAGCAACCCAACAACGCGTTGTCTGATTCGTCTGAAAATTTCAGAGCAGATAGATCTAAACCTGATGAACATTTCCTCCCCCATGTCAGATTTACTCTGAATGCTTTAGTTTCAGAGATATAAGCCAAAAACTGTATTTTACCCCTATGTGCTATTTTTAGCCATGGCGGCCATGTTGGTTGGCAGGCGGGGTCGTCGGACATATTTTTTAAACTTGATATCCCAATGATGATTGTGGCCAAGTTTGGTTAAATTTGGCCCTGGAGTTTCAGAGGAGATTTTTGTAAAAGTTGACGGACGACGGACGAGGACGACGGACGCCAAGTGATGAGAAAAGCTCACTTGGCCCATTGGCCAGGTGAGCTAAAAAGGAGATATGGAATGATTTCCAATTAGAAAACAATATTTTAGACCAAAGGAAAAATTGTGAACAATTGTTTGCCATTATAGGGCCTTCAACAATGAGCAAACTTCAGGAAAAGAATCCAAAAAAAAGACAGACAGCCCTTAGCGGCAACCACTGAATTACAAGTTCCTGGTTTGGGACATTTACATTAAGAATGTGGCTGGAGTTGACATGTTTTTTTTTATGTCTGCTTTCCCTCCTAAACTTTGGACAGTGGTGTACAACACAACATAAGAACAAACGGATTAACTTTCTTTATAGACGTTTATTAAACCGCATATCAATTTTAACGCATCAGTTAAATACTAGTATAAAGAATTTGGAAAAATATCTAGCAATCATTTGCTAAGTCATTTCAGTCCACTCATCGTTTTTTTTAAGATCGAGATCGATAAACATAGCTAGTAAAACAAAACAAACTTGCCAATTTGCAAGAAAACGCAAAATAACTCTAAAAATAGATAAACAATAACGCTTTATGAATTTCATGCGTCCGAAGCGCTTTTCTCTACGTAAAAGAAATAGCAAATAACACAGAAGATCGACTTTTTCCTAAGGGAGTTGGAACATAAGTTTTTCAGTAATTTCTTGATATATTAAGGGTGAATTTAAGGAAATGTATATTATAAAACATGTCAGTACAGAAGCACTGACTACTAAACTGATGATGCACTCGGGGACTAACAATCAACCAGTAGTGGTATTGAGCCTATACTAGTCTAGTAAATAAAAACAACACTTTACAAATATCGTGCGTCCGAAGCACTTTTCGAGATTTAGTTACATCAAGAACACTTAAACACAAACATGTGAAACAAGTAAATCCCAGAGATGTATAAATGCGTAATAAAACATAAATATAAAAAAGGCTTATAAAACAATACCAGTTTAACATTTTCATTCTTGCATTGTAACATCATAAGACATCTATGAATCAACATGCCTTCAACGATAGACAAGGTTTCTATACATTATTTCAACCTTTAACCATACTTTTTTTTTGTATTCATGATAGCAACATGTGCATATACTTTTGCAGGCAACGAATACATATACCAGATGACACGAGGTAACAGCTATGTACTTAGAATAGATTTACAAGCTTTCGATGGGAATACAGGATATGTTAAGTATTTCACCTTTACTGTAGCTGATGGAACCGACGACTACAGATTAACCCTCGGAGAATATTGTGGAACTGTCGGTTAGTTGATATATGAAGTTTCTATCATGTCTTTTCTCTAAAAAAGTCATCTCTTCATAGATGTATAGGACAACAGAAATAATGAAAACTAAATGATCATGAATCGGACTTTTGGAGAGAAGGAGGTTGCAATGAGAAATTTCCTCTTCTAACTGGCCTGAAATCAATACTTAAGGAATCTGCATTAATGTTTTTGCGTTTGAATCTAATGTTCAATGGTAGATCGAGCAACGAAATGTAGAGAATTTGAATTACACATATAGAATGAGGTTGATGTATCCTTTTGTTCGTTTACTCTCTTTCCTTTTTTCCCTGTGTTTTTCGTAATATAAAGTATCATGCTTCTATTCTATTTAGATATATAAGATACTATACGTAAAACAATACAGGGAAATATTCCATATTAATTTTGGGATATTTATCTGTATCTTTCAACTGTAGATCGATAGAACTTTTGTGCTATCTTTGATCGTTACTGATTCTGTATTCTGTGTGACCCATAACGTTTTAGGGTATTATTTTTTGTATCTTTTTAACGAAAAATAATGTTTTATTTTGTACCGTAGTTCAAAATCTAAATTAGGCCATCCTGATAATTATTTTTAAGCATTATTTGGTTAGAAAGATTTATATTCGGGATGCTTGATTTCAATTTCTCTAAATCATCATTATCAATGAAGTTATTGAGTATATATCTATCTTTTCGATCAGGAAGTATATTCTAACAATCAAAATTGAAAACGATTTCACAACATGCTTTAGTGCGTATTGGCAAATATCATCGTTTGAAAACACATTTTTAAATTCGAAGGGACAAAGTTTGTATGCTGAATATATACCTTTGATGATGATACTTTTATCTTTTTAATACTAAGGTGAAGATGGAACCTATGGCATGATGTATAACAATAATGCACAGTTCAAGACGAAAGATAAAGACGACACTGCAAGAGGCAGTAATCCACCGTGTAGCGAGAAGTTACATTCTGGATGGTGGTTTCAGCAATATTGTTCAACTGTTAATTTAAATGGAGAATGGACTGTTGATGATCGACCTGACTCTATAAATTGGCGGTACTGGGAAACGTATTTGAATAAGGGTTTGGAGAAAACGGCGATGAAAATTCGCCGTAAATAAAGTAAATCTAACAAGAATGACGAAAAAGTAAACAATGGTCTTTTCAGATCAACTGACATCATGTGTTCACCAGATTAACACATGTGTAAATAAAAGTAAGCTAAATACAATGACAGTAATATGTCGCTCATCGTCAACTATATTGGTTTTATTAGAAATGTGATAATCTTTTGTGAAATAAATTTGAATGTTTAATTATAGAAGTTTTCATCCGTTTAAGAAGATAATCATGACTTTTTGTCCCCCATCGGCGGCTTGCACAATGGGAGATATGATAATGCTCTCCAACCGTCCGTCCGTCCGAAAGACACCTATACTCACACACCGTTTAACAGAAGGCATATTTGGTAGGATTACATTTGTCGTCATATTATTTTGACCTTTTCAAACCGTCATTTTGATTTGACCATTTGTACAGGAGGTATGGGACTCTACCATTTGTTTTAGTATTTTAACAATGACACTTTGAAAACGGAATTTCTTTAAAACGGTTTCACAGAAACCCTCATACTTTGTAGGATTGTTTGCAATTTTGTGTAGTTGACCATAGTATACCGCCATTATGATTCGATCACTTGTACTGCAGTCAAACTTTGATCATTTATGATATTTCAACAATGAAACCTTGCAATTTATGTTCCTGTTCTATTATTATATACTATACACACGGTTTAATCCTCATTCATTCAGAGACGATGGACATTACACTACGAAGTAGTAATCTTCTTTAAATATTGTAAATTATATAGTTTACCTAATGGAGACATTTGGAGAAACAGCATACTTTAAACATAATTGAGAATGTATGGTAGAACATGACACTGTAGTGTATGCTGCTAACATCTTATGTGTTATGTGTCTCTGCTTTGTTGCATATTTATACCTTTAAACGTGCTAAAACTGAATGCTTATATGTTTGTGTGTGTAATGACTTATTTACATGTATCTGAGTCTATATCTAATGTCTTATGTTTTATATTGTCAATGTGGGTGTAAACCCTCAGTGGAGTTTGTTTTGTCTATGTTCTAAGGATAAAAAAGTTGTTATATTTTGTATTTTATAACTATAATATAAATGTTAAAGTACAAATTGGAATTAGTAGGATCCTCCTAGTACAAATCGGAATTCCAATATCTACTGGTAGAAATTGGAATTCTGATTTGTGCTAGGATGATTCTGGATTGTACTAGATGATCACTAAAACACAATAAAAGACATTTTTTGTTTTCCTTCAATCTTTTCTAAAATTCACAATATCATAAGTTCATTTGAGGTATTTTAAGGTTTTAGCAGTATTTCATGTACATTATTTCATAAAGTTTGATAATTTGATCAAATTATTGATACCTATATACGGGTAAACACTTCAATTTGATTTGAAAAGTTTGAGTAATTATCAGGACATTCTTAACCAAAACCACAATTTTATTGGAAATATATTAAATATTATAATAAAGAAGATGTGGTATGAGTGCCAATGAGACTACTTTCCATCCAAGTCACAATGTATAAAAAGTTAACAATTATAGGTCAAAGTACGGCATTCAACATGGAGCCTTGGCTCACACCGAACAGAAACTATAAAGGCCCCAAAATGACTAGTGTAAAACAATTCAAACAGGAAAACCAACGGTCTAATCTATATAAAAAACGAGAAACAAGAAACACCTATGAACCACACCAACAAACGCCAACCACTGACCAACAGGCTCCTGACTTAGGACAGGTGCATAAAAATGCAGCGGGTTTTAACAGGCGCAAACATTTACCCTAACCTGAGACAGTAGTGTAACATTACAACATAAAAGACACACTATAGAATATCAATTGAAAAGATGACTTAACTCGATCAATAAGACATTTAAACGAAAACAAGTAAACATACACTGAACGAATAAGTTTGATCTATGACACAATATAAATATAATATTAAAACGTAGGTGCATATATAGCATATACGTTACAGGTAGTTATAAAAAAGATGAAGGAAGAGTGTCAAAAAGACAACTCTTACCTGTGACAAAATGGCGTTAAATAAAACAACTTACACAGGTAAATTTAAATATAATAATTTTGTTGTTAAAAGTACGGAAGTAAACATTTTTTACAAAATCAATAAATTTGTTGTTCAGAGTACGAGTACAAAAGTGAAAATTTATCGTCATACTTAATACTTAACAAAGGTGGTACATATTAAAAAATAGTGAGACGAGATATAACACAAAATAAGTAAATATTGAATTACAGAAATGCATTACAAATTGTGTCAACAGGTCAAATTAACACATTGTCTATCAGATAAGAATTAATTCATTTCTGTTAATGATGTCCTTAATACAAAACTTAACAAAAACATAGTAAATTCTCAATTACATGTATGTCTCAAAATTAATATTTAGAAAACAGTCTTTTTAATTTACACAAAATGTGTTTCTCTGAACTCTCTTCAGTTTCTAAGTAAAAATTGTTTGCTTGAAAATTTATGCATATTACCATATTTTGTTTGTAATAAAGTATTGAAAATGGCATTATACTACCATTCATTTTGTGCATCAGTAAAAATATTGAATAATGATTAAAAAAAATCAAGTATAATCCAGAATCATACTGACTATTGGTTTTAGTAATGTAAACGGATCCTTCTAGAAATGTAGTTCAATCCAGAATCCTGCAATTAAAATATTGATATCCAAATTTCTTCTAGGAGATATTAGAATTCTGATTTGTACTGGATTTCAATCAGAATTCTAATTTCTTCTAGTATGGATCCTACTTATTCCCATAACAATTAAGTTGCGTAAGTATAGGACTTATATATCACTTTTATAATGGCGATGAAACATGGTTCAAATTGAATTATCCCCCTTTAACCAGAAAGATTCTAAATTACAAACGACCTCTATATAAAATATGTTCAATCGACCATCACGAATACATTATATACTGTAAACCAACTAATTTTCGCTGATACTTTTTGCGTTCAGCCACTTCTTACCGACTTTGAAGCGATTTATTTCTTTGATTTTGTAATTGTGATGGTGTATTTATATAGGGAAAGGTCCAAATGATACAAATTCGCGTTACTTTTCTACTCGCCGCAAAAGTCGCAAAATTAAACGGCTAGCGAAAATTAGTTGGTTAACAGTATGTAAGATAGAACCAATACATCAGTAAAGTTTAAATCTAGTGACTTGTCTGTACGTCTATATATATATATATAATAAGAAAACGAACCAAGAATTAATTGAAATTCTATACTTATTTTAATGACGGATATTTATTGCTGAGGGAAAAACCTTTTATGAAAAGTGTCTGTTTTAATGACTGAATTCATATTGGGATTATAAGTTTCTTTATACTTAACTATATATCTATTTGTATAATTGCGAAAGTGAAGTCCTCATTAATTGATTGATTGTTGGTTGCTTAAAGTCCAGTGGCAAATATTTCATGCATGTTCCGGACGAGAACATATTAAGTTCACATTGATAAATAAATACTAATAAACAATTAAGATGTATGTTTCTATCATTTTGTATAAATGTTTTGTTTTGGTTTGCATAACTTTTAAGCAATAAAGTTATATTTAATTACCAGCATTAGTTTTGTATAACTAAAACTCAATTTCTAGAATTCTTAAAGATTAAAACTAATATTTCAATCAATTTAAATGAATGGAGATCGGAGATATACGTTAAAAAAACAATAGCCAGATGTAAACATATAACTACCACGCCCCTAATAAAAAATGAAAGTTATGCGAATCTGTTAATCTCTCTGACCAAGCCTCCTCTTGTTATGCATATCCCTATCTATAACTCTTTTGTTTTCTACACGTTGACGTTAATTCAGAAAACACGTCAAATGCGTGAAATTTCAAAGAATATGAAAACCTATGGTGCAAACTATCCTAGGCAAAATTGATAGATTTGAAATTTTCATTTATGACGCATTTCGATATTTTTCTCACCCTATATACTGATGCTCTTTGGTGTACATATTTAGTTAGACGTAACCGTTGTTTTTCCGATGTTCAAATTTCGCAAATCCATAAAGAATATTCAAAACATTTACATCCTTATCATTGCAATCCATACTTCAACAAAATGTCGCAATAATGAATAAGATACATTCGGTAAATGCACATATTAGACGACTGGTCAGGCATCTAACGATTTATATAAAAATTAGAAGATGTGGTATTATTGCCAATGAGAAAACCCTCAATCAGAGACAAAATGAGGCTAAAGTTAGGAACTTTGGGTCACCATACGGCCTTCAACAATGAGCAATATTCATACCGCATGGCTATGTCCACCAAACGCAGCAAATATTTTGTGGGTTAGAACGTCCAGTATTTTAATGAAAGTGATTGAGTTGTTTTGGTTTTGAAATTAGTGTGGTTCTTAGTTAGATAGACAAGGAACTGTTATCTACAATTTCTATTCTTATAATAAAAGTACTGTTTAACAAGATGTAGTCGATGTTTTAATTAAGCATGGTGAATAGCTTTGTAGTGAGTAGAAAAATAAAAATAAATGATATTTTATTATTGCAAAATTGATGGACGACTTCAAACTAGGATTAATGACAAACAGGACGATTTCAAGTTTTAAATCGTCAACGTCCCATTTCCCAGGAGCAATAACATTGACGGTACCAATTAATATCTCTTCAGTGATGCTCGAGGCCAAATTATTTGAAAATTCACAACTAACTTAAAAATGAAGAGCTTATAAACCAAAAAGGACAAAAAGTATAGCTAAAATCGGGTAAGGAATCAGAGCTTTTCATGAGGTAAAAATGAAAACCACACTTTATAAATTGAATGCGTCCGAAGCGTTTTCCTTCATCAGGAACGCTAATGGCCGAATATTTGAACAACAAGGATGTATAAGAACTGAAACAGTGAAAGAGCTAAAAAATAAAAAAAGAGACCAAAAATGTCCTAAAATAATAACCTAACCCATATAAGGTCAACTTTGCCTGAGGAAAGTGAAACCTTAGTTTCTTTATATTTTCTAATATATAAACGGACAATTTTAGAAAGGTTTGTTATAAATCATGTCAGTACCAAAGTAATGACTACTGAGCTGATCATACCATCCGGGACTGTTACATACCCATCGTATGGCGTTTACATATTTATAGTTATAAGAAGATGTGGTATAAGTGCCAATGAGACAACTCTCCATCCAAGTCAAAATTTATTAATGTAAACCACTATAGGTCAAAGTATGGTCTTCAACACGGAGCCTAGTCTCACACCGAACAGTAAGCTATAAAGGGCCCCAAAATTACTAGTGTAAAACCATTCAAACGGGAAAACCAACGGTCTAATCTATATAAAACGAGAAACGAGAAACACTTATGAACCACATCAACAAACGACAACTACTGAACATCAGATTCCTGACTTAGGACAGGTGCAAACAAATGCAGCGGGTTTAAACGTTTTAATGGTACCAAACCTTCACCCTTTTTCTGAAATAATAGTGTAACATCACAACATAGAAAAACACACTATAAAATATCAACTGAAATAGCTTAACTCAATCAAAGGACATATTAACACCATTGAACATACACTGAACAAATAAATTTGACCTATGATACAATGCAAATTCAAAATAAATAAACTAAGGAAGAATAATAAAAGTAACATGTTATATCGGTATGAAATGTTAAACAATTTAAGAAAAACAATATGCTCGAACAAAAATATCAGCCATTTGCAATAACTTTAAACACAGGTAAATAAAATAATTTTGTTGTTAGGTATACGTATACAGTTACAATAGAGAAAGGAAATATTTTAACAAAATAAATAATTTTGATGTTCATAGTACGAAGTGGAAATTTATATTAGTACCAAACACTTATCAAAGCTGGTATATAGACCAGATATAACCCTGAATAACATTAAATAACAAAAAGCATTACAATTAGTATCAACAGGTCAAATAAACAAGAAAGTACGATTTGAGAGTACTCGCAGTTACTGACAAGTTAAAAGCCAAAACAATTAATAATAAAAATCATGCATCAGAGACTAAAATCAACTAAAACACATCCCAGGGATTTAGTATTTTAACGTCATACACATTACGGACTTAAGTAGAAGGGATGTGCTTACACGAAAAAAAAACTGCTCCAAGAGAGTTATGAGGAAGAACGACTAAAACAACAATTCATTAGTTTTACGGTAAACAACACAAACTTATTGACTGATACAATATGTCTTTGTCTCAACTCACTAGCAACATATTTTCAGTCTTAGATAGTAAGATACAATAATAACTGTAACTTTACCGATTTTATCCTTTTCTCGATTGTGACATTTCGACTGATTCGAGAAGCTGGCGGAGACACTAACCCTGTCGACGTACCCGGTGTCTATCCTTTCGGAGTACGTGCGATTCGCAAATTTTTGTTTGCTACCTTGATGTGTCTTCGTAATCGATAATTACGATTTGAACATCGGTAAATTAATGTTACTTTATTTATAGGATTGTTAGACATAATTCAGTTAGAGACCGATAATTAAGGAAATCGGCATATCTGTTAAAGTTTGAATTTTCATTTCTTTATACCAATCACAGGAGAATTCATGGGTAACAATAACCAATGCCTGGGTTATTCTCTCCTATCTACTCAAAATATAAGTCATACATTGGATGAATCTACAATCTATATAATGAGTTTAGTAGGTAATCACGTTTGTGTATAAACGGAGTTTTTTTTGTAGAGATATAATACTGTTATGTTTTAAAAAAGAATCAAACATAATATCCAATTGTTCATTCTTTTAAAAGATCAATTCGTTTAAGTAAGAATTTGAATTGTTTTATTAGAGATGTTAATGTACAGGTGACGTACGTATCGGTCGTAAAATACAATTTATATTAGGCGAGGGATAAACAACAAAGGAAATGTAGTATGCTTGTCAATTAGACATCTATCCACAAGAGACCAATTGACGACGATACGTATCGGGCGTAAAATACACTTTATAATGGGTCAAGGATAAAAGCAAAGGAGATGTAGTATGCTTGCCAATTAGGCATCTATCCACAAGAGACCAATTCACGAGGATACGTATCGGGCGTAAAATACAATTTATATTGGGCGAGGGATAAACAACAAAGGAGATGTAGTAGGATTGCCAATTAAACATCTATATACCATGCAGATACCAAATGACGAGGATGTAAGAAACAATCGGCATTCACACTTCCCTCAACAATGATAACATTTAAACCGTATAGAAAGATATAAAAGGCCTCGGCAGGACGAAATTGAACACGATTCAAAATTGATTATCTTTCGTTTACCAGAAGTAATCTCAACTAGAAAAACTCAAATGTTAGTTATGGTCCAACGTCTATCATAACTCAAATGTTAGTTATGGTCCAACGTCTATCATATCTCAAATGTTAGTTATGGTCCGACGTCTATTATAACTGTAATATATGTATATAAACTCATCATAGATTCCAGGATTAAAATTTTGTAAGCCAGCCGCACGTTTCGTCTACAAAAGACTCATCAGTGTCTCTTGAATCAAAATACTTATAAAGGCCAAATAAAGTACGAAGTTGAAGAGCATTGATGACTCAAAATTCCGGAAGACTTCGTCAGCTACGGTAATCTATTCCCGGGGTAGAAAATCCTCAGTATTTCAAAAAATCTCAAAGTTTTGTTAATTGCTAATTTAAAATTATCACCATATCAATGATAATTCATGCATGTCTGTAAGCTCCAATATTTATTAGTAAAATATGTCTAGAAGCCACTCTGAGCTTTTGTTATTGTTGTTGAGATAACTGCATAAGAAAATAAAATGCCTTAAGATAATAACCCATAGCAAATGGTTAAGAGTTGGCCATGGTGCAAAGAGACAGGACCAGAAGACATTTGTGACCGACAAATGCTGTGTCAATAATGTCGAAATAAGTTATGTTTGATTACAAAATTCATGCATGAATTCATAGTTTCTTTATGCTTTAATCTAAAGCTCGAAAGTGAATTCTGCATCGGCAAATCATGTAAACTAATGAATAGATATAAGATATAATGTTCGTTCTTTTGATATTGTCTAAACGTTGTGTATGTATTTCTATATTTTTGGGGTTTTTTATACAATAAAACTATATACAATTTAGTTGTTGTGTAATCCTAAAACTCTTCTGTGTTTAAGATTTGATATTAACATTTTCTTCAAGTAGTTTGAAGTTCAAGGGTGATTTGGAGTATACGTCAACAAAATATCAATCCAACTATATAAAAACTGCAAACAAAATATATTCGACTTAAAATACAAATTATAGGCAACAACGACTTTGAAAACGTACGCCATTTTTAAAAATTAATCTTTTACTACAAAATCAATGTTCTTTTCGTAGGTATTGTTGTATTTATACTTGGCAACAATAAAAAAAAAACCGGGAGTGATATCACGTGGAACTCTTGAAGGCAATTTAACGGATAGGTTAATTGATTGTTATCTTACAGTAACTTATGATAACATCTTTTATTGAAATTAATTTTGAATAATAAAATACACATAGTATGATTTGATATCTATTAGTGGTATAAATAGGACACGCGAACCTTCTAGAATATATTTCAATGATTCTAATTACTAGTATATTTACCTTAGAACAGGACAAATTGAAACATCTATTTTAGGCTGTTAAGGAAGAGCTAGTGTCTTATATATATTTAATCTAAAATGTAAGATAACGATGTAGAATTACAAGACATGAATAAGTGTGAAACAAAATGCAGAAAGACAATTGATTAATGATAAAACGTTTTATCAATGATCGTCTAAAGTTGGGAAATTCTTATTTTTAATAACCGTTATTCCTTTCATTATAATTGGGATTGACTGCCATTTGTAAGGTGTTTTGATTGTAAACAATATCTTATTTCAAATTTTTAAATAAATTGTAAACTGCATAAAATGTTTGATGTACAAACTAATTGAAAAGATCAAAATGCATGTTAAACACATAAATGTTTCATACAGGGGTGACTGCAATTTTATTTATTAAAGTCTATTTGTGAATACAGATGATGCATGCTTCCAGACATCAACAGACGAAATTTGTGTTCCTATTGCTGATTTTCAACGCTAGTTTTTACGATTCGATTTGTACAACCGTGCGTGTAGGAAAATATACTTTGGTGAAAGACAGGCGAGTTAAACAATATATCAGTCCTGTGATATCAGAACTTGCAGAAACTCGTATTGTCTGCGTGCAAAAGTTTCATGACAGACAAGATGCATGTTTAGCAGATTACGATGTAGGAACAAGAACATGCAATATCTTCACTTCCGGTTGCTGTCCCTATAATGATGAACTGGCAGCAGGATTCTCACTTTTCAGACGAAATTTAACAGGTAAGTGAAGTTGCATATAAGGAATTATATTTTAAGTTTCTGAATAATAATGATACGCATTTCACAAAAAAGTTCTGCTTAAAAGCTAATTTCTTGAATACGGTAACGTTTTGAGAGTTAAGGTTGTTAACAAGATCTTGGTGTTTGTCGAAAATCCAAGATGTGCGACGTCTATCTATGTCAATATCTTTAAATAGGGTAAGCTGTATTAAGAATGTTCGTCACAACATTTGTGGACGTTGGACTGAATTTTGACCCCATTGTTATTATTGCTACACATAAGATGGTAATGTTTTAGAATATTACATGAATTTATATACATCTATGTGTTTATATTTGCCAGGTAGAACGACAAGCTTTTTAAATTTGGATTCTTATTTATGTCTGGATTCTAATCTTAATTCGAAATATACCTTTATATTTAATGATAATATAAACAGTAGGATAATTTAAAGTCACCGAGCTCTCACCAAATGAGTTCTATCACCATACTGAATTTTTTTGGTGCTGTTCGTGTTCCTCCTACGTGTTTAGTTTTCTATGAAGTCATTTGTAAACTGTTATTTGTTTTTTCGTCGTCTTTCATTTTTTGCTATAGATTTCTATTCGAATGTTAAATTCTGATAGTCCCGTTGGTATGTTCCGCCTCCTTTTTAAATAGGTATCTAAATTTGAAATAGTTTGGTCTATTTTATAAACTGATACACGAGATTTTATGTCAAACGTCTTTGCAAAAGGAATCAACACCTAGTCAAGTACTTTGAAATGGTTTCAAGTCAATAGAACCATTCGGTTAAATACTATTTATGATTATTTGTTTGTGTTTTTGTTACCTATTATACAGTAATATTATAGTTAAATGCGTTGAGAGTTTTAGCTAGCAATAAAAGCAGGTTTAATCCAACATTTCCTACATAGGGAAATGCCTGTACCAAGTCAGGAATATGACAGTTGTTTTCCATTCGTTTGATATGTTTAGGCTTTTGATTTTGACATTTGATAAAGGACTTTCCGTTTTGAATTTTCCTTGTAGTTGGGTATTTTTGTTATTTTACTTTTTACCGTGCTGATTGTATGTTATGTTATCACCTTTTGTTAATCCACTTATTTCGTTAGGGTGATCAGATGTCTGGAAAGCCAAACAAATGATAGTGAAACACATGACGTTTTAAAAGCATTTAGAACTATTGAGTTTAATTTGTTTCTAGTTGAGAATTTGAATCAAATTTTAATTGGGGTTTTAGGTATACACCAATTCCGAGTCGGTTTTTCTGAATGAGTTACACAGGTTGACTCGAGGTCAATCGGCGTAAACGACGTCATCGAACAATCGGTTCTTACTGTGACATAGTAACGTAAGCATTGTGATATTGAAATTTCACGTGAAAGTGCACGCATTCGAAAATCGTCTATTTATGCAAGTACATTGTATTTGTAAGACTATTTTGTTCAAAGCAAACTGAAAATTATGAAATGAACATAATTGTTATTTAATCAAACTAATGTGATAGAAAACAACTAATAGATGCTGCAAATTTCAATCTAATAAAAAATTATGTTATTTGAATTAGAATCCTTAAATTTATGAAGCATGGTAAAAAAAATTGTTAAGATTAATCCTTCTTTTCCCCTGCATAAGTTTACATTATCTTTGGACATATACATGGTTATTGCAGCTAGGTTCAAATCTAATGTTGACAAAATTGCAAATGATATGATTTTGGAATGCAATAAAATTTCATCAAAATAACACGATTATAATTTATAAGTTGTTTCTCAGTAATAACCTTTCATCGTGTACGATCATGGTCAGAAGTTTACCAAGGTGTTGTCAGTTTGTTTTCGACTTATGAGTTTGAATGTCCCTTTGGTATCTTTCGTCTCTCTTTTGATAATAAAAAGTAAAATAACAAAAATACCGAACTCCAAGGAAAATTCAAAACGGAAAGTCCTTTATGAAATTACAAAATCTAAAACTAAAACACATCAAACGAATGGAAAACAACTGTCATATTCCTGACTTGGTACAGGCATTTCCTTATGTAGAAAATGGTGGATTAAACCTGGTTTTATAGCTAGCTATACCTGTCACTTGTATGACAGTTGCATAGAATTCCATAATATTGACAACAATGTGTGAGCAAAACAAACAGACATAAAGGGATGTCAGTTTTTTTCCTGTCTCTCTCTCGTCAGAAGTGAAACATGATTAACTTGGAAAGTACCAGAAAGTTGAGTTTGCTTTTGATACTCTACTTTATGTGTTATGTCATGAAATGTAAGTAAGTATTTGTTACACTGAACACACCTGATTTATACGTTTTGGCAACTACATGTAAAAATAAAAATAAGAAGATGTGGTATGATTGTCAATGAGAAAACTCTCCACCAGGGACCGAATGACATAGAAGTTATCAACTATACATATATAAATGTAGTATCATTTTAAAATCAATTTGGGTTTTATTATTAGCAATATATCAATATGTGTCGACGGATTGTTCAAAAACAGTTTCAGAAAACTAAAAGTTATAATGAAAAGAAATATTTCCAAGCATCTTACAGCATTTTTTAAAAATCACTCAGGACTCATAATGTCATCATTTTCCCTTTATTGCCCTGTTTATTACATCGGACGTAAATAAAATACTTTCAAACTTGTTCATTATTGTGAATTTGTATTGGTGATAAAATGTTGTACAATTTGAAATAGTTTCTATAGAAAAATTTTAAATTCCTATTTAATAGAGCTGCATGTCCCTTTGATTATTGATTTACCAGTATCTCCAATATACAAACCTGAGATCTGACAATTCCATTCAAATGATTTGACGTACTTCGTGGTTTTATGGCCTGAAAAAAGTTTTAAATAATGCAATATTGCTTCATAGTAAATTGCAAATAAATGAAATGAAAATAAAATAGAATTTTTATCAATCTCATATTTTAGATCACATTTTAATAAATATTTTACAGTAATATCGCAATGTGATTAGAATAGCGCTTTGTATTTGGACTTGTTTTACATCAGAAATAAAAAGTTGCAAAATTAATTAATATTCAATTTTGATTAGAATGCAAAACTGTCAGGAAAAATATCGAACACATTTGTAGGAATGATCATGTTTACCAAATGAAAAATGCGGACACAAAAATGATGTTGAACTTGAGTTTGAGTCTGGCGAGAGTTTACTTTCTATTGGTTTCAAACCAAGGTTTCAACTCCCTCAGGCAAAGTTGACCTTAGATGAATTTGGCTATTTGTTTTAGGTATTTTTGTCATATAGCTCTTCAACTGTTTCGGTACTTATACATCCCTCGGATTTGAAATGTTTGGCATTGAGCGTTCCTGATGAAGGTAAATCCAGAAAAGCGCTTCGGACGCATGAAATTATTTAACGTGTTGTTTTCAATTTTCTACATAATTCTCTGTGTCAAAACTGTTATGTTTATCTCGTTTGAAATTTATATATTATCAATCAAAATTGTTTCGTTTTAAGAAAACCAAATTATTTACCCTCAATACAGATTATAAACATCCTCACGCAACGCTTTAAAACTAAAAACTACGTCTCTAACAGAAAAATAACAGCACGAAATCATTCAAATACAGACAGTTCAGCTTTAATAATACACCACTCAAATGAGATTACAGAAAGTTCAGCTTCAATAACAAACCACTCAAATGAGATTACAGACAGTTCAGCTTTAATAATACACCACCCAAATGAGATTATATTTTGTGTGTGTGTGCATTTATTATTGTGAATGTTAAACAATGTTAGAAAATGCGAAATTATTTATTGAGATTTGACAAAATAATGCTATCAAAGTTTTCATTTTGCACTAATAAAAGCATATAGAAATAATCTAAATTTACAGTATCCAAACACAGTCAAAACAGAGATAACAAGCTGAAGATACTTAATAATATTAGTTATCGCTATTTTGTGCATTTTTCCTTTGATCTTTTTTGTGATAATTTTCATATCATACTACTCGCTTGAGATGGAAAATTATCGCTAGAAACTATGCAGGCACGTGGCGTTGCTAATGAAATTGACATGAAAGTGACAACGTCGTCATAGGTAAAATAGCGATAAACAGATTATCATTGGTCATCTCAACTCGATTGCATTTCTCGCTTTCGCCGTCCCGGCTCAAGCGAGAAAATCAATCTCGTTGAGATGATCAACGATAATCTATAATTACACAGTGTCCCAGTGACCTAATACGATATATATAGGGTCGAACCCCATATGGAATTTACTCACCCCATATATATCGTATTAGGTAACTAGCATACTGTGTAACGAATTTATCTTACCGACTATCTTAACATGTGGCATTTAGACTAGTGGCCTATCAAAGTCTTCAATATAAAGAACCTACTTCCATTGGTCTATACAAAAACAAATGCCAACAATTACAACTTGTTAGCTTTTAATGTGTTTTCTGCATTTATTTCAATCGTTCATCATCAATTTCTTGTTGCCTAGGCGAAACGTTTCAGATTTTCCCTCAACATCGTGTTGTTTTTATAAAGGGACGTAATACCGGTACTAACCGTGTATTAAAATAAACCACGCCTTCTAACCCCATATTAAATATACACGCTCTCCACGAGGTCGCATTTAACCAATGATATTCTTAGAAATGTATAGTTGGTAAGATAAATGTATAAACGTATCTTCACATAATTCAGCTTCCGCTATTCGTGTTGCTCAATCTTTAGATTTTTGTTTAGTTTTCTGTGTTGTGTTTTCTGTTTCTCTTTTTTCTTTTGGCTATCTTGTTGTATGTCTTTTTTAACTGCTGGTTGATGGTACCCCGTTGGTTTCTTCCCCCCTTTTTTACAGCAATTATCTATATTTGTAATTTATAGGTTTCATCACGCCACCAGCAGAGGACTATTCATGTTATAAAAATGCTGGAAAACCGATCGGTGTTTATACGATATATCCACAACACCTTCCAAATGGTATTTTAGTTTATTGCGACATGGACATCGATGGGGTGGATGGACAGTGAGTATGTCTATAAAGCGCTCTTAAGGCTCTGTCACATTTACAACAATCTCATGCTTTATGACTTGGGTAAGAACATGTGTACATAATAATATATTGAATATGTGTCCAGTTAACTCACTGACAGAGATCAATGTAATATGTTGTTAACGTGTCAGAATGACCTTTAAAAACTTATGATATATTTAATAACCATAGGAACTGCGAGTAAAATGACAAAATGATACCCACACCTTTGCAAATTCAACTATTTACTTAGGGAAACACCAAAAAATCATTGAGATGAAATATGGAATAAGAGGTGCATATGACCATTCTGTGAAATGTTTTTAAAAGTATGTCTAGCAGTTCAGGTGCAGATTTGAATACAAAAAGGGAACAGAATGACAAATGGCTGAAAGAACGGACTCTCCCGGCTCTAAATATCAATCATTTTAGAAAGCAAGGATGTATTAAACATCAGGACACAAGGACATATTTACCGATCCAGTGGGTGTAAAACTAAGATTTCCGTGTGCACAACACGTTTCGTTTATTACTAACGCAGCTTCGTCAGATAATCACGAGACTTAAAGTAATGTGTGTAGCTTACACAAATGAAGTGTACGGTGACCTACATAGTTAACTTCTATATCATTTGGTCTCTCATGGAGAGTAGTCTCATTGGCAATCATACCACATCTTCTACTGTAATATCAAATCATTTGGAGGGACTAGAACAGAACGCCTCAATCCTCGTAGATATGGTTTTACGACAAGAGGTGTCGTCCGCGTAAAACCCCCAGAGGCTCAGAATTGCTAGGAAAACACTGTTAACAAAACTTTAAATATTTCGAAACACTGATGATTTTCTATCCCTGGAATAGATAACCTCAGCTGTATTTGATAAAAGCTATCGGACTTTTGGGTCTCAATGCTCTTCAACTTCGTACTTTATTTGACCTTTTTACCTTTTTGATTCAAGCGTCACTGTTGAGTCTTTTGCAGACGAAACGCTCGTCTGGCATACAACCTTTTAAGCCTGGTATCTATGATAAGTTTGTTTTGAAAGAGCAACATCTTGACTACAGCACATTTTTTATAAATTATAAGACGATTATACATGCGAATTTTCACAATCTCTGTTGAATCAAAGTATTATGACCGCAATGCATAATTGAACTGTAAATTGTTTTAAATAAGAAAGGTCATCACTAAAATGTGTTTAAGGAAATCAATGTTAGACACGTTAGAACATTTAATTGCGAATCCTTCAAGTCTCTTCAGTAGAGGCACCCGAATCTCAAACAAAACGAAGGCATTGGCGACCATTAATAGCTATTAGTCATAAAATTTATGCAAAATAAGGATTAGATGAAGCATAAAATGCGGAAATTTAACAGAAAGACCCTTTTGCTTTTAAATATTTTAAAACTAAACTATAAACGACTTTGTTTAGATTTCTTTTATTTTCTACCCAGGTCAAACCATTTACATAAAGTTATTTAGGGCCATTAAATTTATTTAAAACAAAATGTGCTCTTTTTGTCGCTCATAGTAACATGCAAAAACAGTTATTGCGATAAATTCTTGTGATTTATTTGCATTTTAATTGATTTGTTTTTATTGTGGAGTATAAGAATGATGAAATATAGTATGATTGAGACTGACACAACTAAAAGTATCCCCATATAAATAAAATAGTAATGAAATTATGTATTATTGTTTCATGTTTTGAATAACATTTGAACAATATACCATTAAAATTATACAATATTTGAAAAAATCAATACCAAGCAAAATAAATTAACTGTAGTCTATAAACTGGAATGAAAGGATGCACAGATCCTGTTCATAGCTATCTTTAAGAGAAAATAATCCTTTTCGAGTTCTGGTATATGTCTCTTATTAATGAGTGTTCTTGGAGACTTCATATTTATATGCTGCCAATTAGTAAAGACATTGTTCTATATATTTAATTTAATAGACAATGAACTATCAATTAGCTTATAAAACACTGCAGAATTATATAACACCATTAACAAAGAACACAGATTTTTACCGCACTGCCTTAAGTGATGGACACAATGCATCCCGTTTATGGAAAGCTTAAAAGGGGGTAAACGATGTTAAACTTACGTCCGTTTCAACGAAACTGTAGCTACCCTAACTGAAATTCAATAACTTCAACGTTGCCAGAAGGAGCGCCAAAGCTATAGCTCAATCAAATTATTTAAAAAACTAAGATCGCGACCCCCTTTCAAATGTCGATCAATGAAATGATGTAAGGCAACTAGGAATATATATATATATGTATATATATATACCAAAAAGCAGGTCAGAAAAATCACTTAACACAATAAAACTATTATAACACACAACGAAAACAAAAGTTCAATTTTACTAAAAAAAATAAAATAAAAAAAAGTAGCTTTTAAACTGATCTTCAACATAAAATATGAAATTTCAATATAGCATTCAGAGTCAATAGAAAATATTAAATCTTGGTAAAAATAAGTCCAATGTATTTGTAATTTTTCTTCCTAACAGGTTATACAGCGACAATTCAATGGCTCAGTGGACTTTTATAGAAATTGGGAGGATTACCTATTGGTGACCTTCTGTTGTTGTCTGTTCTGTGGTCGGGTTGTTGTCTCTTTGACACATTCCCCATTTCCATTCTCAATTTTATTTTGGGAAAGTAACAGGTGAACACTGGCTAGGTAAGGAATGACACCGTCAGAATACATGACCTTAAAAGACTATATTTGGGCACATTGGTTGGGTTAGTGATTACTTGTTTTAGACTGCCACTTTATGTTCCTGTCGTTTGTAGGGAATCTCTTTATCACCATTTAGTGTCCACGTCACATGTCCGAAATCTTACCACTACACGTGTATGGTCCTGTTCCATGTCGAGAATCTTTGCACAACCAAAACCTTATCTCTTTGTGCCTTTCCCCTGTCGGGAATATATGTGGTACCAGTTAATATGCCTATCCCACATGGTTGATCTTTGCACAACCAAAACCATTATCTCTTTGTGACTATACCATGTCTGGCATGTCTGTACCAATAAATACATTTGCCTGTCCCTTGTATGGAATGTCTACCCAACTAAATACACGTGCCTTTCCCTTGTAAGGAATGTTTACCCCACTAAATACATGTGCCTTTCCCTTGAAAGTATTGTCTTTACTACCATTTATTGTGCTCACCACACACAACATAAGAACAACTAAGTTGCTTTCTTTATAGATGTTTATTAAACTGCATATCCGTTTTACATATCATTCAATATACAGAATCGTAAAAAAAATACAAGGCTGGTTTAGGAATATATCTTGTATTCTCATGCAATTCGTTTAGATCGATAATTTTCATTTCTACCAGTCCGTAACTAAGGAAAGGAACCATTTTGAATACCAATTTTTTTGGTATGTAATTTCTCAAAAATAAAAAAGTCACATTTTGTGCCTCAAAATCTTCTTTTTGTCAATATTTATACCATTCAAAAGCATACAAAAAGTTTAAATACGTCTAGTGTTTATGTTTGACATCGGGAGTATACCTATGACGTCACATTGTTTAGATGCCGAAGACGATGTAATAGTTTCGCGGACTTTTCATTTATGGCATTTTTAAGCAAGAATATTTTCTAAAATGGAATTTATTTTAATATGTAGCATTAGAATGGAGATAACTGTATTGTATTTTAAGCTTGGCCTTCGTAAGACTTGATTTTACTGTCGCAAATATCCGTTGATCTCGCTAGGTACACTCAATTTGTGACAGTAAAATATATGTTTTACGACGGCCAAGCTTGAAATACAATACTAAATCTTTAAAAGTTATTCGTGTAGCTGAATCCGCTCATCGTCTTATGGATACTTGGTTTGGTAAAACATATCTATTAAAACAAAACCAAACCTGCAATTTCCCAAGGAAATCCAACTTAAATCGTTTCTTAACTCAGAAATGCATTAATAAATGAAAATAACACAAATTCAATGCTCAAACCCAAAATTATTTGGCAGAAAAGCGTTTTGGACGCAGGAAATTAATAATGTTTTTTCCATTTATCAAGGGGGTATTTTAAGAAAAAATATGTTATTTAACATGTTACTACAACTAAGCAATGACTATTGGGCTGATATCGCCCTCAGGAACTAACAGTCTGCCAGCGGTGGTATCGACCCAGTGCTAGTATATGATAACAGCACTTTATAAATTGCGTGCGCCCGAAGCGCTTTTCTATAGCTTAACCTTCATTTGACACGCTAAAACCCAAACTTTAACAAATCAGGGACGTATACATGCGTACAAAGAATAATAATAATGAAAAGACTTATTAAACTTTACCGGTTTTACCTATTCAGTATTGCAGAGTACATCATAAGACATCTATAGGTAAAAAAAAATCATCAACTATAGACAGAGTTTTTACAATATATCAAAATTTGACCCCAGGTGTTTTTAAAATAAAAAAGAATATATTTTTGCAGGCAACGAGTACATATACAAGTTGACACGAGGTAACAGATATGAACTTAGAGTAGATTTACAATCTTTCTTTGGGAATACAGCATATGTTAAGTATTTCACATTTACTATAGCTGATGGAACCGACGACTACAGGTTAACCATCGGAGAATATTGCGGAAATGTCGGTTAGTTGCTATTATATTAAGTTTCAATTACATATGTTTATCTATTCTGAAAAATCTTCTCTTTATAGAATTTATTACAAAACAGATAATGAAAAAAAACCCTGAGTGGAACTTTTGGTGAAAAGAAGTTTTCAATGAGAAATGTGCCGCTTTGTTTGCTCTCTTATATCTGGCTATGAAGCAATACTAAAGGAACTTACATCGATATTTTTTGTTTGAATATAATGTTCCATGGTAGATCGAGCAACTAAATGAACAGAATTTGTATTACACCTTTAGAATGAGATTGATGTTTCATTTTGGTCTTTAATTTTCTCTAATAGTTTTTTTTTCTGTTGTTTCTCTGTTTTTTTTCGTTATAAAGAGTATCAAGCTTCTATTCTATTCAAAAATATAAGATAAGACATTAAAAAATACGATGTCGGAAAGTTGCTTTATGGAGATTCAATCTTGTCTTTTAAAACAAATCTTCTCTTTATATATCTATTTGACAAAAAGGACAATGAACATTTGACCATGAATAGGACTGGTGTTGAGAAAGGATTTACAATGAGAAAAGGACGGCTATATTTGCTCTCTTATAACTGGCTTTAAAGCAATACGGATTTATATACATATTTTGGAATAGGATTCTAATCGTCAATGTTAAAATGAGCAACGCAATGAAACGTATTTAGAATACACCAATAGAATGAAATTAATGTATCAAAGGAAACAAGGTATTATTTTTGTATTTCTTTTACAAAATATAATGCTCTTTTGAGTCCGTAGCTTAGAATCAAAATTAGGCAGTACTGATAATTATTTTAAGCCTCTTTTGGTTAGGAAGATTTTAGTACGGGATCCTTGATTTTTAATGTCTCTAAATCAACATTTTCAATGAAGTTATTGAGTATAAGTCTATCTTTTCAATGAAGTAATTGAGTATATGTCTATCTTTTCAATGATGTTATTGAGTATATGTCTATCTTTTCAATGAAGTTATTGAGTATATGTTTATCTTTTCAATGAAGTTATTGATTATATGTCTATCTTTACAATGAATGTACTGAGTATATGTCTATCTTTTCAATGCAATGATTGAGTATATGTCTATCTTTTCAATGCAGTTATTGAGTAAATGTCTAGATTTTCAATGATGTTATTGAGTATATGTCTATCTTTTCAATGAAGTTATTGAGTATATGTCTATCTTTACAATGAATTTATTGAGTATATGACTATCTTTTCAATGCAATGATTGAGTATATGTCTATCTTTTCAATGCAGTTATTGAGTAATTGTCTAGATTTGCAATGATTTTATTGAGTATATGTCTATCTTTTCAATGAAGTTATTGAGTATATGTTTATCTTTTCAATGAAGTTATTGAGTATATGTTTATCTTTTCAATGAAGTTGTTGAGTATATGTCTATCTTTTCAATACAATTATAGAGTATATGTTTATCTTTTCAATGAAGTTATTGAGTATATGTCAATCTTTTCAATGAAGTTATTGAGTATATATCTATCTTTTCAATGATAATATTGAGTATATGTCTATCTTTTCAATGAAGCTATTGAGTATATGTCTATCTTTTCAATGAAGTTATTGAGTATATATCTATCTTTTCAATGAAGTTATTGAGTATGTTTATCTTTTCAATGCAAATATTGAGTATATATCTATCTTTTCAATCAGGAAGAAGATTAATACTATCAACCATGAAAAAGATGTAATAAATGCTTAAGTGCCTATCGACAACAATCGCCGTTTGAAAAAAAAAATAAATTCGAAGTGACACAATTTATATGCTGAATATAAAACTTTCATTATCATACGTTTATCTTTTTTATACTAAGGTGAAGATGGAAGCACCGGCATGATGTTTAACAACGATGCACAGTTCAAGACAAACGATCATGACGATACTGCAAGACCCAATTCTCCACCATGTAGTCAGACGTTTCATTCCGGAAGGTGGTTTCAAGAAGATTGTTCTACTGTTAATTTAAATGGAAAATGGACTACACAGTGTAGAATCGACTCTATAATATGGATGACCTGGCAAACGTATGGGTTTCAGAGTTTGGAGAGGACGTCGATGAAAAGTCGTCGTAAATGAAGTAAATCTAACAAGAATGACGAAAAAGTAAACAATGGTGTTTTCATATCAACTGAAAACATATTGCATAATGACAAATATAAAATGTGTTATCTGCTTTATGAAATTATGTCAAGCCTTGTTCTCCTTTCACTTGCCGTTTTATCCTGTTTCTTTTTATATAATGGACAAGTCTTGAATCAAATTCTTCCGAGTTTAGTATATAAAAAAACCATCCAGGATATCAGGCTTATAATTTAGTATCCTGTACCCACGTTTAGTCTATGAAAGACTTACCGGTGGTGCTATAATCAGAACAGTTCGAAGACCAAATTAAATCCGACATTAAGGAGCAAAAAAAAAAAAAAAAAAACACGAAAATTTTCGAAACGATGTGCCACATAAGGCTAAAGCAATCTTTGCCTGGGGAAGAAAAAGAGTTCAGAATATTTTACCATTTCATAAACAATTAGTTTGGAGAAAATGAACATATCAATGATATTTACATTTCAACACGAAAATGCCAAGTAATGTGCGGTTGATACTCTCGGCGAAAAAAACGTCCACCAGTAGTGGCATCGACCCAGATGTTGTAAAATGTAAAATATACCGAACTCCAAGGAAAATTTAAAACGGAATCCTTTGTCAAATGGCAAAATCAAAAGCTCAAGCACATCAAACGAATGGAAAACAACTGTCAAAACGTATCTAATTAAGGAATGACTGTAATAATTTTTCAGTCTATGAAGAAATAACATCAAAAATGTGGTGCACACTGAATAATCCGCGTAGCGGGTTATTTTAAAGTGTGCACCACATTTTTTATGTTATTTCGAATAGACAGAAAAAAATATTACAGTCATTTCTTATAATTTAATTCTTTATTCCATTTTAAACCGGAGTAAACCATGAAAAAACGTTGATGACGTCACGGTCACATGACAAAATTATGTCTATGAGCTGATAAACAAAACAACGTCAGCCAATCAGAAGACGCGTTACATCCAAAATTAAATTATTTGTATATAAAAGGAACGTACAATGCTCTTCATATTATTTTTAACAGAAAGTTTTATTATTGACCTCAAGAGTAAGATATCTTAGATAGCATATTATAATAGTTTTGTTCCAATTTTAAAATTAAAATTTATTCATGATGATTCGGTGTTTAGTTTCCAGTGGCAAAAATACATGCGTATCAGAACAAGAATATATTAATGTGATATGAATATAAACCCTCATTTTACTAGACCATCATGTTTTAATTGCTTGTTCCCCAGGTAGCAATCTACAGGCAGTCATGTAATCTTACCAGAACATATAAATCTGACTTCTATCTTGTCAGTCTGTGCTCCTAAATGCCTCATACACAGCGGAGAAGTAAAGTAAAACAATTATTTGGTGTAATCCGGTCGAAGATCGAACCTCCCCATCCGAGGCAAGCACACAATCATGACACCAACGAGGCGGTTAACTAAAGGCAGGGCAACTATATTGTAACAAAACCCATCTAAAATGAATAACACGTGTCTAAAACGTAAAAGATCAGGTAAAGTCGGTTTTTCGAACGCTCCTGGTATGCAGTGATTATGTTCTTTAATAACTAATTTATACGTGTGAAATGGTAAATACAGTAATTGACTAGAATGTTAAGGAAAGTGGCGAAGTCATTTGATCCATAATTTCTGTTTACTTATACCAATCTCATGAGTGTTGAAACCTGTTTTCTTTTTTTTCCTATTTCTAAGTATTACGCTATATGATTTGTAAATCTTTATGATATTGTGTTCATAAGTTAAAGGGGCATTAGCTGTCAAATTCACTATCACCGATTTGACTTCAATTTTCATATTTGATTCATAACATACTTAAATTTAAATCTAAATTGCAAATCCAAAAGAAACAATTAACAATGCATGGACTCGTTATAATGTATCAGCATTTTGTGCATATTGTAGACTAGACGCAATCTAATTAACAATCGAGATTACCTCCGAAGTATGCCGATAGTTATTCGACCCGATATGAACACAACTTTAAATATAAATAGAATGAGAAGCACATGAGTTGTGTAACTACGATTTATCCAGGTCTGTTTGATTTTATGCCATAGATTAAGAAAATGAAAATCATGGTTTTACATTGATATGAATGGAATTGTGTAAGCCGAATCATTCGTTCAAAGAAATGCTTTTTTATGGTGGTGCCCCTGTTTCACTTTTCAATGTTGACATGCTTTTCATTTTAATAAAATGAACACGTTTGGTGCATGCTTAGCCTATCTGCAGCTAAAGGTCAAGTTAGGGTTAAATTAATACGGGTTCAACTGAGGCTGAATTATTGAATTGCAAGTGAATAATTCATTTGTGATGTTTTCGATCTCATTTTGACCGAATTGAACAAAACGGATTGCTAATTGCGAAATATTATTTCATTATTCCGCCTTTATGACTGCTTGGAAGAAAAAAAATCGTATTGTTTTTGTCTAAATGGCAGCTAATGGCCCTTTAGCATATTTTAATAAATGTTAGCATTATACCATGACATTTATATGTCACTCATTGTTAAAAATTTTTGAATCATCATGTCTTTTTAAATAATGTAAATTGTACAATTTACCTATTGGAGACGTCGGAATAACCAGCTTATCTATTGGGGCGACCATTTGATATTCTGGGGGTTGGAAGATTTTGAAAATGAAAATTATAGCATGGTGAGACTGAAAATATAATACCTTGGCCAAAACAGAATGACAATAAAAAGTTTATCCAACAAAATGAAGGATATAACTGTGAGGAAAAGTTAAAATAACCAAGAATCACATGTGGTGAAAATGAATATCGCGTTTAAAATGTTTCCTGACCTCCCCCCAGAATATCAAATGGTTGTCAATAAAGATGATGTATAATGTATGGCAGAACATGTCACTGCAATGTCAAGCCCTAATGGCTTAGATTATTATGTGCTTATGCTTTGTTTCAAAGTTATACTATTTAAAGTGATGCAATCGAGTGCTTGTATGTTTGTGTGTGTGTATGAATGATACTTCTGTTTGCATACATATATATGTATCCTTTTTATGTATGTGATGTCTTATCTACATGTCCTACGTTTAATATTTGTCAATGCGGGTGTAAAACCTCAATGGAGTCTACGTTCTAAGCATATCTGACTTTAAATAAAGTATTTTGTATTTTGTATTTTGTATTTTGTATTTTGTATTTGTAATGTATACGTAACCATGGTAACGTTAGTATCGGAAGTATATATACATTTTGTAATTGGCGATGGAACAAATTGGATTTTATAATCCGTTTACAACAAATAATCAAAATGAAGCTATGCTCTATCAACCACTACGAATGCATTATATAGATAGGTCCGATACTTAAGGGCATACGATACAGTTTTGATCCCACGTTGATTTTTGAACGAAAATTTGCATACAAGCTAGTTTTAACTTAGTTAATTCAAATATGTAATAAAAATATACCGTCATGTGCTAATTTTAGAGATAAATGGGATCGAAATTTTAGACATTTGCCTAAAATTTCGGTTTCTTGGACATTTCTATCCTCTGGACGGACATACTTATTTTTTTTGTTTCAAAAGATAAACATATGCGGATTTTTTTGTAAAACGATTTGGGGTATCTGCTCTACACAAGTATGCTCTTAATTTGTGAATACAATTCTTTGAACATAATTCATTTTCATTAAAATTTCATGATTTTGGTGAAAAACGGCATTTTTTGCTGCATATCCATACTAATTTAAAAAAAAAAATCATCGGTGATTTTTTCATAAAAAATGGAACAAATAATCTTCATACAGTATCAAGTAAAATATCCTTTTAAAAAGAGGGGTCCATGTACTCGTTTTCAAGCCAATGAACAAAATTACTCGAAAAATGCATCTTTTCCCGATATGTCGCCGTTTGACGTCGCGAAAAATAACATATTACGTTAGAAACGTCATTACCTTCCCTGTAACTGTATCGTATGCCATTAAGTAAAGTTTCAATCAAGTGACTTGTCCGGACAACTCTATAATATAAACTTAGACACTGCAGATAAACTTCCATTTGAAAAGGCTCAGAATATGATTACGAAAAATATTCTTTGTGTCCATGATAAGGCTTCCAATATAGCTTTATGTACAGAACTGGAGCTTTATTCATTATATTTTATATCATATAAATTAATGTTTAAATATTATGCTACATTAACTGACATTGAAGTTGGTAAAACAAAATTTGATCTATTAAGATCTGCTTTCATAGAAGAAAAAATTGTATTCGCAGAAGAGGGCTTGCTGGATGCAATCATTATATAAACTAAAAAATCTCCTTTTTTATATTCATCATATACTGCGTTTGAAGATTCATTAAAAAACTTTTGTAAATGCAAGATATTAAATCAACTTGAGCATATTACATCTAAAAACACAGGTAAACGCAGATTTTATAGTACATTTTGCTCATCATTTGACTTAAAAGCTTACATAAGCTTTGATATACCAAAATATGAGAGTTCACTTCTCACAAAAATTAGAATGAGTGCACATTCACTTTCCATTGAAACTGGGAGATACATTAAACCAAAAACGTCAGCAATAAAAAGAGTCTGCAAGTCTTGCGGAGATAAAGTAGACGATGAGGAGCACTTCTTTTTATATTGTCCCCCTATATAAAAACCTTCGAGAGAAGTTTAGTATTTTCTAAAATTTGATTTAAGATCATGGTATCAAATCAGTAATATATTTACCTTATCCAAATAATTTGGCTAATGTCAAACAAGTATGTAATTATTTGAGACCAGCTTTTGGAGTTCATAATAACGCGTATTGTCAGTTGGTCTACCATAAGTTATGGAACAATCTCCCAAAAAAAAAAAAAATACTTGTAGTTATATGTATAATTCATGTTCATTTTAATTTATTTTCTCTTGTTATGCATTGTTTTTACATTATTTGTCATGTTGGGTATGTCATGTATGTTGTACACTTGAATTACGCAATGTCACATTTATCATATGTGCTTTATCCAATAAAGTATTTGAATTTGAATTTGAATAATAACAAAAACATGGACCAATAATCAAATGAAATTGTTTACTTATTTTACCGACGGATATTTATTGCTGAGGGAAAATTTTTTATAAAAAGTGTCATGAGAAGTATAAAATAAGGAGATATGCATTTGTTTGATGTGTTTGAGCTTTTGGTTTTAACATTTGATAAAGGACTTTCCGTTTTGAATTTTCCTGGAGTTCGGTATTTTTGTTATTTTACTCTTTGATTGCAAATGAGACAACTATCCAACAGATTTAAGTAAATATAGGACACCACACGGCCTTCAATAATGAACAAAACCGGGTTAAACCAATACCGTAAAGTCAGGAATAAAAGTCCCTGACATGACAATTGTGAAATAATTCAAACGAAATATCAAACGGCCTGATTTATAAAGAAACAATAAACCTAAAACAAACATGACAGACAGCAACAAACGAAAACCAATGAATTACAAGCCCAGGACAGGTTTATATAAAATGTGGCGGGGTAAAAATCTGTTTTGATAACTAAATACATTTATGAAATTATAACTTTCAATAAACTTTACTATATAGATATAGGAAAATGTGGTGTGAGTGCCAATGAGACAACTCTCCATCCAAATAACAATTTATAAAAGTAAACCATTATAGGTCAATGTACGGCCTTCAACACGGAGCCTTGGCTCACACCGAACAACAAGCTATAAAGGGCCCCAAAAGTACTAGTGTAAAACCATTCAAACGGTAAAACCAACGGTCTAGTCTATATAAAAAACGAGAAACGAGAAACACGTATAAATTACATAAACAAACGACAACTACTGTAAATCAGATTCCTGACTTAGGACAGGTGCAAACATTTGCAGCGGGATTAAACGTTTTAATGGTACCAAACCTTCTCCCTTTTTCTGAAACAATAGTATAACATCACAACATAGAAAACACACGATAAAACATCAATTGGAAGGCTTAACTCAATCAAAACGTAAATTAACACACTATGAACGAATAAATTCGATCTGTGATACCTGAAAGTAAATACATAGTTAATAAAATATTAGGGACAAACATTCAAGGCCAAAAAGCAAACAAACAAGTCCAAATAAAGCCATGGCAATACACCACCGCGAAATATTTAACCCTTAGAAAATAATCACTTTTGAAAAAACCGGTTTTAATAATATATACAGGTTAATGAAAAATAACTTTGTCGTTTTAGGTATGTTAAGAATTGCGGAAGTGAAGTCCACATTGGTCAATAATATAAACTAATGAAGGGATGGAATGTATATTTCTGTCATGTTGTATAAATGTTTTGTTTTCTATTGCATAACCTTTAACCAATAAAGTTATATATACTTACCACCATGAGTTTTGTATAACCTTAAACACAATATATTGAATTCGTAAAGATGAAACAGCAACCATGAGCCACAAAATTATCTAGAGGTTAACACACAGTCTTCAATAACAGAGATAGAATTGAGAATGGAAACTGGGAATGTGTCAAAGAGAGCCTACTGGGTGTATATGATTAAATTACTTATCACCGAAAAAACAAAAATGAGCGGCTCTGGTAAAATAGCTTTACTAAGCCATCTTTAGTTATGTGTATACCTATTTATAACTCTTAAGTTTTCTGCAGTTTTGATGAACTCCAGACATTTCTAGTTGATGATAATTCAGTGAACGTGTCAAATAGGAAAAATCATAAAATAAAAAAATGTATGTTGACAACTATCCGAGGCAAAATTGGCAGATTTGGAATTTCCAGTTTTGCCGTTTTTGATATAATTTTCTCCCCCCATATATATTGTTGCTTATATACAGAGTTAGGAGCAACGGATGTTCAATTCTGACGAGTCCTTTAAGAATATACATTACATTTACATAACCAGCAACGTCAATACATAACCAGCAATGTCGATACATAACCAGCAATGTCAATACATTGTACATAACCAGCAATGTCAATACATTGTACATAACCAGCAATGTCAACACATAACCAGCAACGTCAATACATAACCAGCAATGTCAATACATAACCAGCAACGTCAATACATAACCAGCAATGTCAATACATAACCAGCAACGTCAATACATAACCAGCAACATCAATACATAACCAGCAATGTCAATACATAACCAGCAACGTCAATAAATACATAACTAGCAATTTCAATTCATAACAATCAATGTCAATACATAACCAGCAATATCAATACATAACCAGCAACGTCAATACATAACCAGCAATATCAATACATAACCAGCAATGTCAATACATAAGCAGCAAGCGATGTCAATACATAACCAGCAACGTCAATACATAACCAGCAATGTCAATACATAACCAGCAACGTCAATACATAACCAGCGATGTCAATACATAACCAGCAATGTCAATACATAACCAGCAACGTCAATACATAACGAGCAATGTCAATACATAACCAGCAATGTCAATACATAACAAGCAATGTCAATACATAACCAGCAACGTCAATACATAACCAGCAATGTCAATACATAACCAGCAATGTCAATACATAACCAGCGATGTCAATACTATAGGATTAAACACATTTTTCTAGAGGTTATTGATGTGTAAACTGGGGCGATTAACTCACAAACTGAATAAAAGTCCGAAGGACTTTTATGTAAAGTTTGTGAGTAAGCGACCCAGTTTACACATCAATAACCTCTAGAAAAAATGTGTTTAATCCTTATAATTCTTAAGCCAAAGATTTGCAATTTTTAATTGACAATTTTTGTTGATAGGCTACTGTTTACACCATCAATGCACAATTGGCATGTCGTAACTAAGGAGTAAGCCGCCATATTGACTTTCTGAAATCCATAAATGTTCGATTAATGCAATAGAATCTAAAATGAAATAGCACCTACCTCAAAAACTTCATTTTAATGAGATGTTATCTGAATTTGAAGCGTACAAATAACGATATAATCTTCAGCCTGAGAGTTTTGATTTGTATGACGTCATGTTATGCCATGACTTTAACGCGCCAAGATCATTCATCATATTTCGCGGAATTTAATTTTATTTCAATTTCATACATTTTTCAGGCTTTATTAATGCATTATTTCTTTTTGTCATGCGTTAACAAAATGAAATAACAGTTATGTATTTGTTTTAAGTCTCAATTTGCTTAGAACCCCTAGATCCCATGCATGTATATTGCGCATGAATAGATCACAGTGAAGGCTATGAAAGTAGTTTCGGCAAGTGGTTTATCGAAGTGTAAACTAAAGCAAAAACTTCTAACAGACCAATCCGATTCATGTATTTGTAGATATGCAAATCATATAAGAATTATATAACCATCAACGTCAATACATAACCATCAATGTCAATACATAACCAGCATTGTCAATACATAACCAGCAATGTCAATACATAATCAGCAATGTCAATACATAACAAGCAAAGTCAATACGTAACCAGCAATGTCAATACATAACCAGCAACGTCAATACATAACCAGCAATGTCAATACATAACCAGCAATGTCAATACATAACCATTCACTATGTCACAAAAGGAGTAGGACACAATCAGCAAATGCACATATCCTTGGCCAACTATTTTCCTCAGTAGAGGAAAGTACGAGTTATCTCGCATGATTTTATTGATTTTGGTCTGTTCTGGTATCTAAAGATTTTTGTTGACCAAACTCAGCAAATATTTGGACACTCAAAACGTCTGGCAATTTGATATCATCCACGGTGTATTTGTTGTTGGAATCCGCGTGGTTCTTACAAAGTAAGATTTTTCGTGACATAAAATTAAAGAAACTGTTATCGTCAATTTCCATTTTTGTAGTAAAAGTACTGTTTAGCAGGGTGATGTAGTCAATCTTTCAATTGAGGATTCGGGAATAGTAGAGTAGAATTTAAGTTTTGTGATATGAATGCAAATTGTCATGATTGTGATAGAATATTTTGGATCTGTAGAAATTTTCAGAATCCATATTTATTAGTAAGAATTTTAAAAGCCATTACGTTGAACACATAGACGAGGTCTTAGTTCTTTTACTACAAAATCTAAATAATGATTTTATCACAAAAAAATATTGCTTGAGGTTTTAAGTGGTGGAACAACAACATTTTGGTAGTGAAGAGATAATACAGTATCTACTACCCGGGGCTTCCTGAAAGGGGTAGGAAAACATGCTCTCGTGGTACATAGTAGTTCTTTAATGCGATTCTGACTGTATAACAGAACAGCTTTGATTCAGATTTTGTCCAATTTTTGTTCCTCTGGCTGGCGATTTAATCATTTTGTAACCCATTGACCCATATTATTAGGAATCTAAGGTTCTAACTCCCTTAGAACAAGTTGACCTTTGATGGCTATTATTGTTAGGTCAATATTACAGTATTTTTTTCTAACTGAAGAGAGGATATAGAATATTTTTTCCAACAGGCATTGTTTATAATAAAGTTTCCAAGGAAACCTCTGTTCGGCGGAACAAATATACGACGTCGTTGACATTTGTACGGCATTCATAAAAGTTCTATAAAGGACAAAGTATATTTTTGGTCTCATTTGGCCATGTAAATTCACCAAAAATGAAACATTGCTTGATGTCATTGTGATTTACATTTTATTCACAAAAAAAAAAGTCTTTTCAGAAAAAGTGAATATTAGACAAGCCTTGTTGACACAATTTGACTGTTACGTCTGTGAAATGACGGCATAAGCAAGATTCTGGATAAATCATCAAATAGCTGTTGCGCACGATGTTGGTTCGAAATTCATTCTGCTATAGATTATCAATAACAGTAATGCTTTGATTGGTCAGATCGATTAAAATGTGTTGATTTTGGGAAGAATTGAGTATAATAGGCTTGCAAATAAAGAAAATAAGAATTACAATTTAAAAACTTATAACATTTGATTACCCCATGCAGACACATCATGACTAACGTTTTAATTTTCTGTGTAAGAGATGATAGTTTTGTGGCTTTTATCGTATTTTTCATCCGATCGTCGTAAAGCTTGAGAAGAATATTACTTTTGTTATAGCTATTATAGTTAAAGCGAAATCGACATGAATGGAACCGTAAACTGGAAAATGGCGATTTTTATTTTGAAATTGGAAAAGCAGAGTGTAATGATATTTATAGTATAAAAATGTACATTCAATGTATTCTTGGTTTATACACCTTATCGCTATTTGTCCGCCATTACTGGACATCACACAGGTTCCCGTAAAATTTTGACGTCATAATACAAAATGTCTGACGCCACAATGGAAAAGTGATTGTTGTATGACGTCAAAAGTTCGAGCGGGACAGATTCTCGGGTCAAGCGGGATTAGCGATAAGGTGTATTATATTTTCTACTGAAGGAATGTTTGTATATCAAAAGATAGGCGGAAGATACCGAAGGAATATTCAAATTCATACGTCGAAAACGAACTGACAAATGCCATGGTAAAAACAAAAAATGACCAAAAAGAGAAATATAGACTGAGCCATTCGAACCCCACCAAAACCGGGGGTGAGCGCAGGTGCTTAGGCTGCATATTTCTACAGGTTTCAACCATCAAAAAAGCAAAAGTATAACATAAGCGTTATTGAAAAAGAAATGAGTAAACAGCCATTTCCGATTATAAAAAACAAAAGGACATACATAATGCCACAGAAACTGAAATATTAACCTAGATCTCTTACAATAAAGCATCATGAAATGATATGAATAACAAAGAACGGAAACTTAAAATCAGTAGGAAAAGCATTTAACTAGAAAATCACGGTAAACATGTAAACGAAAACAAAATTACACACCTAAAAATGATAACAATATTTTACCGTACCAAAAGATTAAAATCATACCGGAATACACTCTGTAATATCGTCCTTCATAGGATATTTAACACAGCAACAACACAATCAATACAAAAATGCACTATTTTGTGCTATGCCCAGACCAATTTACAGAATATTCCTGCAGAAAATCAAAAGAATTTACAAATAAAGGAATGTAATAAGATTTCTAATGAGACAACTATCCACCACAGACCTAACAAAACTTTAGATCATCCAAAAGCCTTTAACAATGGGCAAATCCCATACCATATATTATATAAGAAATTACCCATAGACCGTTACATTCTGAAAGGACGAATTATGGCAACGAGTTACCTTACTCCAGCAAAAGGCTTCAAACGGAAAAGATTAGGAATGTTCTGTTAAGAAGATTCAATGTCATGACAGTCTTATATTTAAGGAGAAACCATTTGAATTTAAGGGGATGTAGCTTGGAATTAACCTTGGATCCAGACTGTTTATTTAGTTCTATTTTTTTCAATTTCAGCGATTATTTTTCCTAATGATCCTATCGTTTTCTCCATCAATTATTCGTACGCATTGTTGCATTTTTGTTCATAAATACGTTATGATAACTCGTTCTGTATTTTGCTTTCTGTTTCATGTTTTAAAATAGGAAGATATGTCTCATGATACTTATCAATTCTATTTTGGCTTCCAGTGTTCTTTATGAAATTGAAATCATGAAAAATTCATGTCACGCTTTCTGATTCGGAATTACCGATGGTGTATAAGTAGTACCCATGTGCGCCATTTTCGCACAGAAACCAGTGTTTTGGTATCTACACAATTTAAATAATAAATTATGTTAAAGTCAATTTTAGTTCCTTTGATAAACCCACAGGCTTTACGCATCTGGTATCCCATAATTCTGGTAAAGAGTATTTTAATTAAAAATGTTGAAAAAAAAAACACTTATATAAAATAATAATTGATAAACTGTTTGATCGGATATTATCTAAATGTTATATTTAATATTTATGTTTTTAATGTTTTATATTTTAATTTTAATTATCTATCATTTGCCTAAAATTAAACTAATTGCATTGATAATCACTGCAGAGGATTAAAAGATAAATATTATCTTTGATTTAATCTCGAATTTTCTATGAAATGTACTTTTAACTCATAGATCGGATATAAAGTAGATACTGTATTTCATATTTGATTTTAAATATTTTATATTTTAATCTAAATTGACTTTCATTTTAACAGATTCTAATGTTGTGCATCGATGATTATTGCAGGCGAATTTGAAAATAAACACTATCTTTCATGTAATATCTTTTTTAGTATAATCATAGTATTTCTTTGTTATAAACTTAATGATCATTTCATCTCTCATTTTGTATGAAAGATGATTACAGATAGCTAATTTTTTTTATTAAAGCGTCACCATCCATTACAATATCTCTCTCTATACATATATATATATATATATTCTATCCTAAATTGAGGTAAATTGTATGGCTTTTCAAATACCGTTTCGATTCCTAACATCACTGAAGAGACATTAATTGTCGAAATCCGGATATGGTGTACAAAAACCTTTGCACCTTTTGTTTGCGGTATATCATCTTTCCCGCAAGTTTATTGTTTTCTGTTTAGTATTAAATTTTTAATTAAGATCCATTTATTACATTGGTGATCCGTTTATTTGGCAATCGCCAATGGCAGTCAGCAGGGTTTAAGAACATTTGTTGTTCGACCTGTTAGTCAAATGCGTTTTGTTAAAATATACTTTTCACTTTTTTGGTCTTCTGGAAAATGTTGTTTGTGCTGTATTTAGACCCCTCTAACAAGAAATTTGTTTTGCATGCACACGTATAAAAATTGCGGTTTTTATCCAACGCAATCATAGGTTTGAACGTTGTTTTCAATTTAGACTTGTTTATATTTTTTCGTTTGGGCTTGTATTATATTTGCCTTCGGGTTTATATGATCCGTTCATCCTAGTTTGACTCCTCAAAATTCAAGAATCTATCCTAAATTAAGGTAAATTGTATGGCTTTCAAAATACCGTTTCGATTCCTAACATCACTGAAGAGACATTAATTGTCGAAATCCGGATATGGTGTACAAAAACGTTTGCACCTTTTGTTTGCGGTATATCATCTTTTCCGCAAGTTAATTGTTTTCTGTTTAGTATTAAATTTAAGATCTATTTATTACATCGGTGATCCGTTTATTTGGCAATCGCCAATGGCAGTCAGCAGGGTTTAAGAACATTTGTTGTTCGACCTGTTAGTCAAATGCGTTTTGTTAAAATATACTTTTTTCACTTTTTTGGTCTTTTGGAAAATGTTATTTGTGCTGTATTTAGACCCTCTAACAAGAAATTTGTTTTGCATGCACACGTATAAAAATTGCGGTTTTTATCCAACGCAATCATAGGTTTGAACGTTGTTTTCAATTTAGCAAAAATTCGGGGGACCTTCCCGGTGGTGTTGTCGACGGGTAGTTCGTTACCCGAGATCCTTTTGCGTATAAAATAAGGGATTCTTGTGTTGCGTGGACCTTTTCCTCTGACTAACTAAAATAAACACGAAGTCGCTGTGGTAAAGTTCAACAGTGTATTAAAGAAACATGTTAAGTATCATTATACACAGTAATAACAGAATATACAGTATATACAGAATACACACTTAGTACTATTAGTAATCCTCTACTATCGTTCTCTATCGTCAGCTCTACTGTATCACAATAATCACTCCCTTATATACCTTCACTTGCCATATGGGATTGTGGGCTTATGGGCACTAGGGCTTATGGGCGACTGGGCTTATGGGTACCAGGGCTTATGGACACCATATATATTAGGGCTACCGTGTACCAGGTATTACCAGGGCTTACTGACTCCATAATTTATTAGGACCATAAAGCACCATGTAATACTTAGTCATAGGTGGTCAGCCCCAAATATTAGGGTCCTAAAATACCAAGTTTCCACACCCTATAAATTTTCATTACACATATATATATATATATATATATATATATATATACAATGTCATAAAAACCTAACCTTGAGCAAAATGTTGCCAGCCGAAAACTCTTTTAGAAAACCGAAATGAAAAAGTCAACCAAATTCAAATATCAAACATAATGATATATTGTCTATTTTAAAATCTAACTTATACTGTAACGAAGCCGGGGTACTGTCTATGGACCCTTAACAGGACTTGGTACCTTTTAGACAGCAACCCAACAACTTTTCTTTTAGTCTAAATCTAGGGTAGGGTTCGGCCTATGCTTTCGCTCTAGGACTTCTATTGTAATTATGCCCGTCTTTAGAATATTTTAAAGTTTTATTAGGTATATAATTTACCAGATTATGCCACCAGTTTATAAATGGTTTAAACCTGTGTACTCAAGAACTATATATCTGATGGTTATTATACCCAGATATCCAGTCACTAGTAGCTTCTAGAATCCTTCTCGAACAGTTGATAAGGAGTGACTAGTCTGCTCTTATGACCAACCAGATGTCAACCTTTCACCTTGATCGCAGTCATACTTTACTAGTATCGGACTATCTTGACCAACAGGAGAAACAATGTGGATCGTTACAAGACAGAAAAGGAGCAGGCGGTGTACTAAATTAAATACTTACAGGAGAATTCACAAGTCGCAAACGCAATTGTTCTGGTAGAAGTTCAGTATACTATTTGTCTCATCGGTTCCATACTACAAGTATCTAGCTGCATCTCGAACGGGAAATCACTCGGTATATTTAACACTTAACCCAAATATGAAGAACAATCCCAATCTATCTCTATAGTACGTCTCAGAGTAAAGCTACTACATGTAAACAAGTTTGGGGTTAAACAATGAATAAAGGTGGAATAGACCGACAGACAAAATGTTACTAGCCCGACCGGATAATAGTGGTCGTTTCAAGCACGGGACAACAAACGTAAAGTCAAACTTTTCGAAAACTAGTTCTAAATTTCAAAGCCACTAAATTAACTAGTATTATACCGAATATTCAAATAACAAAAACCAGCGTGTAAACCACTGAAGGCAAGTTGAAACAAAATAGGACTCGTTCTGTCCTGAATATGCTCTCCCCAAAACGGTCTGTAGTCAGGAAACACTGAAACACAGGCTCATGGGGAATGGCTGATTCCTAGGTTATTTCCTATACAAAGGGGAGTAACTAGAATTAAGTTTAATCAAAAGACTAAACTCAGGCCAGGGACAAGGCGTTTATCTGTAATGAAATAATTCCGTAAAGTACAACTTTTATTAAACAACACACATATGAATCAGCTGCATAACAGTACAAGTATGATTTTGTAATTCAATGGTCTCTAATTCAGCAGTCTCTATGATGATTTTTTAGACCACGAAGTTAAAAGTTTTTACATCTGTAATTTTTTCTAAAGACTCACTCTGTTATTCTGCCCAGGGTTTGCATTTAAAACTCGCTTGTTAACGCTTTAATACTTTATATTTCTGTCTTTAAGTTCAAGTCATAGATTTGAGACACGTACGAAAATGTCAACAAATAATGACCCCGAACTTGAATCTTTTCTTCCAGCTATCTACAAACCTATTGAAATATTTTCTAGAGAATTATTCGAAAAGACTTCAAAAATTTCATAAATTTGATAAATTTGGTGTAAAATGACGGTGGGCATGGATAACATTAACAAGCTCCGTTGGAAGTTGGTCATGATACTATTTGGCTTCAATTTTTAAAACAGAATAATAAAGTACTGACACCGCACATAACTGTTTTATGCGGGTTTTTATTATAAAAAGTGGTTAATTTAGAAAATGTTAGTATTGTCGCCTATGGCAGAATAAATAGTACCGTTTTCCCTATACTGAAGATAGCAAGGGAAATAAAAATCAATCAGACTCCAGTTAAAGTATACTATTTTGAAGCTTTAGATTAGTACATCTGATTTTTATCACAAAGAATAGAATTTTTTCACTGAGAACAATACTGTGTTGAGAAAAGTGCTGAGTCATCATAATAAGTCAAATTGACGGGTACTGATATAAAACTTTATTCTAGGATTTCAATATTAACTATATTGTATAAAATGCACCAAACTATAGTTCTTTTGTATTTGTTTTCACCTTTCGCAATGATTAATTCAATTGGAAACACCAGAATTCAAGTCGCGACAAATATTTTTAACTGAAATATTTGCCTTTTTTTGCTGTGTAATTCCCTAAATGTATCACTTGGGTATTTCTGAAGACATAATCTATTAAAATGGGAAATTGTCTGGTTAAGCTTGTACTGTTTATGGAGTAAGGCAATATTTGGTCATACTAGAAGCATTTTCAGTGTTAAAATTGTCCATCTAAGAAAAAAAGAGGCTCACTTGAGGCAAAATTTAGATAGAATTTATACTCTCCTGTGTAAAGAATTGATCACATTCTTGGCAATTCATGCAGCAAATATTTCAATAGTGCTTCATTTTGTAGTTTCTATCTTTTATTATATCAGGCATATATAATTTTTCATTTTCTACTGTTTGAAAGGACTTTTGTTGGAAATTAATACTCCCAAGGGACATAATTCAGCTTTTTCATAGATTAATACAGGCAACAAAGGCAACTTTACAGCTGAGTATTTTGCATATTTAATGTTTAAAGTGTCTAATATCTTTGTTTTCATCATCTCAAGACAGAATAATGGATTTTATAACAAGCTCTGAAATTTTGAACCACATTATGGCATATACTAAAGCATGGAATGGAGATTAGTATGAAAAATCTTGAGTTTGTGCTTATGTTGTAAATTTTGGATAAAATGAATACAAATTGAATGGAACTGTCAATTTTATCTGTTTAAATGGAACTGTTTATTCTTTTTAAATAAGATAAGATATGATTGGATACAGGTTGTTTATTGAGCCTTATCTCAAAGAAGTAGAGAAAGAGGTAAACCAGCATGTAGGGGTGGGGACATTAAATGATCCATGTTTCTTTAAGTAATGGGAACATACAAGTATTCATTATAGCCAAGGTTTTCACGATAACCCAGTATTGCATTAATGGTGTCATAAGAATTCTTTATATCTTTATGTCACAGTATAGGGAAAACGGTATTATTACATTTTCCCTGCATTAGGTTGGCCTTTTGTGTACCCAAGGCAGGTGAAGGAAGTCAACTTAGAGCGCTGTGATTGGATGTTAGGGTACAATATATTTTTATTTATCTATGAATAACTGCAGTGTGTATATTTACAATATAAATTTTGAAACCTATTGAAATATTTTCTAGAGAATTATTCGAAAAGACTTCAAAAATTTCATAAATTTGGTGTAAAATGACGGTGGGCATGGATAACATTAACAAGCTCCGTTGGAAGTTGGTCATGATACTATTGGGTTCAATTTTAAAACAGAATAATAAAGTACTGACACCACACATAACTGTTTTATCCGGTTTTATTATAAAAGTGGTAAATTTAGAAAATGTTAGTATTGTCGCCTATGGCAGAATAAATAGTACCGTTTTCCTATACTGAAGATAGCAAGGGAAATCAAAATCAATCAGACTCCAGTTAAAGTATATATTTTTTTGAAGCTTTTGATTAGTACATTTGATTTTTATCACAAAGAATAGAATTTTTTCACTGAGAACAATACTGTGTTGAGAAAAGTGCTGAGTCATCATAATAAGTCAAATTGACGGGTACTGATATAAAACTTTATTCTAGGATTTCAATATTAACTATATTGTATAAAATGCACCAAACTATAGTTCTTTTGTATTTGTTTTCACCTTCGCAATGATTAATTCAATTGAAACACCAGAATTCAAGTCGCGACAAATATTTTTAACTGAAATATTTGCCTTTTTTTGCTGTGTAATTCCCTAAATGTATCACTTGGGTATTTCTGAAGACATAATCTATTAAAATGGGAAATTGTCTGGTTAAGCTTGTACTGTTTATGGAGTAAGGCAATATTTGGTCATACTAGAAGCATTTTCAGTGTTAAAATTGTCCATCTAAGAAAAAAAGAGGCTCACTTGAGGCAAAATTTAGATAGAATTTATACTCTCCTGTGTAAAGAATTGATCACATTCTTGGCAATTCATGCAACAAATATTTCAATAGTGCTTCATTTTGTAGTTTCTATCTTTTATTATATCAGGCATATATAATTTTCATTTTCTACTGTTTGAAAGGACTTTTGTTGGAAATTAATACTCCCAAGGGACATAATTCAGCTTTTTATAGATTAATACAGGCAACAAAGGCAACTTTACAGCTGAGTATTTTGCATATTTAATGTTTAAAGTGTCTAATATCTTTGTTTTCATCATCTCAAGACAGAATAATGGATTTTATAACAAGCTCTGAAATTTTGAACCACATTATGGCATATACTAAAGCATGGAATGGAGATTAGTATGAAAAATCTTGAGTTTGTGCTTATGTTGTAAATTTTGGATAAAATGAATACAAATTGAATGGAACTGTCAATTTTATCTGTTTAAATGGAACTGTTTATTCTTTTTAAATAAGATAAGATATGATTGGATACAGGTTGTTTATTGAGCCTTATCTGAAAGAAGTAGAGAAGAGGTAAACCAGCATGTAGGGGTGGGGACATTAAATGATCCATGTTTCTTTAAGTAATGGGAACATACAAGTATTCATTATAGCCAAGGTTTTCACGATAACCCAGTATTGCATTAATGGTGTCATAAGAATTCTTTATATCTTTATGTCACAGTATAGGAAAACGGTATTATTACATTTTCCTGCATTAGGTTGGCCTTGTGTACCCAAGGCAGGTGAAGGAAGTCAACTTAGGAGCGCTGTGATTGGATGTTAGGTACAATATATTTTTTTATTTATCTATGAATAACTGCAGTGTGTATATTTACAATATAAATTTTGAAACCTATTGAAATATTTTCTAGAGAATTATTCGAAAAGACTTCAAAAATTTCATAAATTTAATAACTTTAACCTAAACAACTGACAAGCTGAACAGTTAATCGAATCTCGATATTCGCAAACTAACAACTTTTATTCAGTTCAAAAAACTCAGTCAACGTACAGGCATCAGCATACCCGTCCACTAGTATACCGGAAAGACACCACTGTACCGGAAATCATTATCTAAAGTGAAACTAGAAATATTTTTAGATGAAAGTGATATCTTTAAGTAGATCTGATCTACATTTATCTTGTAACAAATAAATAACAAACTGTTACGGCTTCCACTTTAAAAGCTTATTTAGTTTATATTAATACGTCTACGTCTACATTATTAGGGAACGACCATTTGATATTCTAGTGGGGAGGATTTTGAAAATAAATAACTCAGCCTTGATAATAACAAAAATGAAAGGTTTGTTCTGTGGTAGTTTGAAAATAAATAACTTGACTTACAATGTATTGAAAATAACTTGGCATTAATTTGAAAAAACATAATTGACAGGTATAAAAGGTTTTTCTGCAAACTGAAACATTTTTGCTTTGTCCTACATATTGGTCTTTTGATGTTGTCCCTAAAACTAAAAGTCTTACACCAAATCTATATATTTTGCTTTGAGACCAGAATATTGTCAAAAATTAAAACAGAACTTGCGTTTTAGATTAAGAAAGGGTCTGGGAAACGCATAATTTGTGATGATAAATCATTGCACGGTAATAAGCTCAGAACATATAGACAGCTTAAAGAAAATTACAAATTGAAACCTATTTATTGTTAAATATTGACAGAAAAGTAATAGGACATTTGCCAAAATTCGCATAAGTAATAGTGTTCTTAAATTGAACAAGGACGACACACTAAAACACCTGTAGAAGAAAGAATTTGTCCCTTGTCTTTTAGAAGTAGAAGATGAATTTCATTTCACTATAATATGTACAAAACTAAATACAATTAGAGAACAATTATTTTCCAAAATTAGTGAAATAGTTCCTCTTTTAAATATGACTAATGAAGCAAGATTTAAATTTTGTATATATCATAAATTATTCTGCTCTTCATGGGCGTTGAGATTGACAAATTTAACTATTCTTATTCTTATTCTATTCTCAATGGTTAAGTGTTGTCTTTTAGAAGTAGAAGATGAATTTCATTTCACTATAATATGTACAAAAATCTAAATACAATTAGAGAACAATTATTTTCCAAAATTAGTGAAATAGAGAACAATTATTTTCCAAAATTAGTGAAATAGTTCCTCTTTTTAAATATGACTAATGAAGCAAGATTTAAATTTTGTACATGGTGGATTTAAACATTGATGCAATTACGGTGCTTCTTATTACAGAATTTTGTGTTGTTTGAAGGTCGGACGGTTCGCCCCTATTTTTCCATGATTCCGAATGAATAATAAATAAATTTGATGTAGTAATTAAGGATTCATATCTCTGACAAATAACAAATTGTATAAAGTTGCTGCGACCGACAAAAAAGAGGTAGGAGATGCAGCTAGATATTTAAAATCTCACTGACTTGAAATAATTGGTACTAGACGTTGGTCAACGAGCAAAATACTCAAGACCAAGGTTTTTCTTATCGCTTCCTTTCATAATTTACCCCGTTGTCTTTTGGGAATTTGGAATTCAAATTTTATAATTGTTATGTCTATTTTTAACCTTATTTGTAAGGAAATGGTCATTAATCATACATTTGGATTTATATTTTGATGTGGGCTATTTGAATTCTGAATTCTTCTGTTTATAATATTAAGTCTACTAGAGCACGTGCCATGCATAAACAAGGTTTCATTTTACCCAGCTTTACTAATAAAGACATATGACTTTTAAATGTACGGAATAGTTTATACCCAAAATACGTTTTGAATGTTTGCTCGTTGCTCAACGTCTATAGTATTTCAAGCAAACATATTCAGAACAGGAACAAATCTAAAATATTTCTTAAAGGTCAGTTCTGATAAATTAGTAAAACGTCCACCGAGACCAGAAACCAGAAATTTTGAGGGCATATTCAGATAGGGACTCTAACAGGTGTTAAGTTATTGTTCTCCATCGTAGCATTTAACGTGCTCATTTCGACTTATAGCTAATTATTTATAGATATTGCACATTAAATCTTCCCCGTAATTTAGAGAATTTAATGGTGATGAGATATCTTTGATCAATGATAGTGTATGCCAAACTTTATTGATGGTGCACATGTATATTCAAGTCATTCAAAAGATAGGGGGTGAACAGAAGTCTCCGTTGTTTTCATTTTATTGATATTTTTGGACAAACGTGACTAGAAAGTCGCATGACTTTGTGATGGCACTCTTGTTTTTAATATTTTGTTTGCTGTTTCATTGACGTAATTCCAACGGGTACTTATATTCTCTGGGAACTCTTTTAGAAGTAGAAGATGAATTTCATTTCACTATAATATGTACAAAACTAAATACAATTAGAGAACAATTCAAATATCTCAGGTATAAAGAGGCTAATTAACAGGCATACATTACACCCATAACCAAACCTTTATATTTATAAAGGCCAACACACAGACATACATAACATTCAGCGTAAAATATAAAGGCTCAAGCAATAATTGCATCCACCACCCGCGGTATATCAATGCTAGTACACGTTATACACGACTATAATCTACATGTACCACCATACCTGTGGTGACACTGATATAATTAAAATTAAAGACTAATACACGACTATAATCTGCATCCACCACCATACTCGAGGTATAAAAAGACTAATATACGGTTATGATCTACATCCACCACCATACCCGTGGTATATAATATTAGTTACATAGTGTGTTAGTGACCTAATACGATATATACTGGGTCAGTAAATTCCATATGGGGTGAGAGCTAAGCTGCATATATCGTATTAGGTCACTAGCACACTATGTAACGAATTTATCTTACCGACTATCTTTATTTGTTGAATTTAGACTAGAGTAATCCACATCTTCTTATTTTTATATTAAAGTGCTTAAGTGTTCAATTTTAAAAACCTACTTCCGTTGATCTGCACAGAAAAAAAAAAAAAAAAAACTAATGTCAACAATAATAATTTAATATCAACAACCTTGATATAGCAATATTAAACAGAACTTTCAATACATTTAAATAATCAAATAGTGCCAAAGTCGTAACTCCACTTCTAACCGTGTATTGAAATAAGCCTCGCCTCCCTACTAACCTAATATGGAATATACACGGTCTCCACGCGGACGCTCTTCACCAATCATATTCCTAGAAATGTATAGGAGGTAAGATAAAGACTGTTGTACGACTTTACCCCCAGCAGAGCTATAGAAAAACAGTACATTAACGGGTGTTACACGGACACTTTTTAGATGATACACGGACACTTTTTAGTTGTTACACGGACACTTTTTAAATATGACTAATGAAGCAAGATTTAAATTTTTGTACCTGTGGTGACACTGATATAATTAAAATTTTACGTTAGCATCAATACCTATTTTCCAAAATTAGTGAAATAGTTCCTCTTTTTAAATATGACTAATGAAGCAAGATTTAAATTTTCCGTATACCGTATATAATCGTCTAATTTCGAAAAAAATGAAAATAGTTGGGTGATAGCGTTGAAAATAAATAATGTTCTTACTGAGAAAAGAAGATACCCCTTTTGAAGCTAAATGGTCGGTCCGTAAGTGTTTTTTTCCTTCAACATATGGACATGAATAGTATTCTGGACAATGCTGAAAGTAAAGAAATGCTGGTACCAACGTTTATATTTCAATAAAAAGACAGGAAATATATATAAAAAATCAAATCTAATCAAAAGATAAAATCCTATCAACTCACCAATGCACGATTGATCCTATAAATAAAAAGTGTCCATGTAATACATGTTCAAATATGCAGCAAATCGTGAAGAAAATCATTCAACTAATGTCATCAATTTTGAACGGTAAGCTGCGATTGGATCATATAGTGACACGTGTTGAAAGGTTTGTTCTGTGGTAGTTTGAAAATAAATAACTTGACTTACAATGTATTGAAAATAACTTGGCAGGTCTTTTAAGCCATTTTATAAATGCTTTTCTGAAGTATGAGATGGCACCAGATTCTCCCAAAATTCGTCTTTTTTCATATTTTTTCGGGAAAAACTTCCCAAATCTTTTAATAATATAAATATTAATGTATTTGAAATGTTTGAAAATGGGTTTCATTTCACTTGAGGTATATTGTCTCGTGAACATATACCTCTACCTTATAACTACATTGAGGCAAATGCCTCATGTTGGAAATTTCAAAACAAAAGCTTGTCTTCATATCAAATTGTTTTCACGGCAAGTGTCTTGAAAGAAGCAAGTTCTGTTCACCCTCTGACGTAGCCCCTGTTTTTTGAGATCCATGTTTTTCATTTATTTTTATTTTTCAGTGTTGATTTTCTATAATGTTTGTCGTTTTGTGTTTTGTCTGTTCCCGGGTTTGTCTTTTGTTCATTAACTGCCCTTCTTTATGACTATTCTCTTAGTGTTGCATTCTATTTTTAATTTAGTAATTATGTTTTAAACTTGAGTTTTATTATATTTAAGGACATTTTGTCTATTACAAACTACTTAAAATTGTATCCCAGTTAGGAACTACATCAAGTTGTAATTGAAATGTGTTATTAAAACTGACTTGACATAGTTATATCAATGATAATAAGCCCCCTCTTAACTTAATTTGAAAAAAAACATAATTGACAGGTATAAAAGGTTTTTCTGCAAACTGAAACATTTTTTGCTTTGTCCTACATATTGGTCTTTTGATGTCCCTAAAAACTAAAAGTCTTACACCAAATCTATATATTTTGCTTTGAGACCAGAATATTGTCAAAAAATTAAAACAGAACTTGCGTTTTAGATTAAGAAAGGGTCTGGGAAACGCGCATAATGCACGATTTTGCGCCATTTTTTCTATAGCTTCTTGGGGCCTTCAGCGAACCCCAGACTCTTCGCCGATTTTTTTCCGACTCGCTCCGCTCGGCGAAATTGTTTGACAACTTTTAAAAGAGGCTAGTTACAGCCCAGCTTTAATACCTTGTACGTATGCAATATATGCAGTTTGCAATTCAGAAGATTAACTTCCAGAGGATGAGGATTGACTATGTTATTTATTTAAGAATAAAACAAATAATTTAAAAATTGTATTTTTTCAAATATTATAAATATAATTGTGAAAATAGATAATCAGTCACTTGTTTTAATGAAAATGAAAAATCATGCTTCAACAGTGCAGCAGATAAATAATCTGTCCTTTTGGTCCACAAAAATAAATAACCCATCCAAAACAAATCCTACTGCCCCCTCCCCCCCTCCCCCCAGAATATCAAATGGTCGTCCCCTTATGTCGCAAATTCTTCTATATGTATATCCTTCCAATTATGGAACACCTCCTCAACGGATATTATCCAAGTGGGGAGTTAATTAAAACTTAAATAGTAAGCACTAAAAGTTTTCCACAAATAACTAAAAAAATTTTAGATTCACTGTACACGGATAAAATCTAAAAATATTTAAGGACTTATAAAATAATTTTTTACATTCACCTCTATAAGTATATCGTCCTGAACATGCATGAAATATTTGCCACTGGACGTTAATCAACCAACAATCAATCAATCAATTATAAGTAGAAATTTTAAATAATCAATTTACTTACACTGATCTACACGTACTGACTACTGTTAACAATGTAATCAATAAAACCAATATTTAAATCATATGTATATATCATAAATTATTCTGCTTTTCATGGGCGTTGAGATTGACAAATTTAACTATTCTTATTCTTATTCTATTCTCAATGGTTAAGTGTTGTCTTTTTAACTGAAGTGTCAACTTTAATAGTTATTTATGAATTTGAGTATGTACAAACATGTCACAGTATATATATATATCAGCAGATGATCGAAGTACGAAAGAAAGTCAACTTTTCAAAATGATCAATTAAAATATGTCTGAGTCATTTTTTTCCTTACACAATGCAGTGGCGGATTCAGAAATTTTCACAAGGGACGCCCACTGACTGCATAAGAGGGGGCTCGCTCCTTTCATGCTTCATTGATTCACTAAATTTTTCCTACAAAAGGGGGGGGGGGGCTGAACCCCCTCCTACATCCGCCTCTGAAATGAATAGAAAGGATACATAGACTGGGAACAATATATATATATGTTCCTGACATAGACAAATGTTTAAAATTATTCTGAATTTTGAGAAGTAAAACAAAACATCAGTTATTCAACTTTAACAGATCCACGTGGACATGGTGGATTTAAACATTGATGCAATTACGGTGCTTCTTATTACAGAATTTTGTGTTGTTTGAAGGTCGGACGGTTCGCCCCTATTTTTCCATGATTCCGAATGAATAATAAATAAATTTGATGTAGTAATTAAGGATTCATATCTCTGACAAATAACAAATTGTATAAAGTTGCTGCGACCGACAAAAAAAGAGGTAGGAGATGCAGCTAGATATTTAAAAATCTCACTGACTTGAAATAATCGGTACTAGACGTTGGTCAACGAGCAAAATACTCAAGACCAAGGTTTTTCTTATCGCTTCCTTTCATATAGTTTACCCCGTTGTTTTTTGGAACTTCGAATTCTAATTTCATATAATTGTTTTATCTATTTTCAACCTAATTTGTAAGATAAAGGTAATTAATCATACATTTGGATTTATATTTTGATGTGAGTTATTTGAATTCTAAATTCTTCTGTCTATAATAAAAGGTCTACTAGAGCACGTGCCATGCGTAAATGAGGTTTTATTTTACCCAGCTTTACTAATAAAGACATATGACTTTTAAATGTACGGAATAGTTTATACCCAAAATACGTTTTGAATGTTTGCTCGTTGCTCAACGTCTATAGTATTTCAAGCAAACATATTCAGAACAGGAACAAATCTAAAATATTTCTTAAAGGTCAGTTCTGAAAAATTAGTAAAACGTCCACCGAGACCAGAAACCAGATATTTTGAGGGCATATTCAGATAGGGACTCTAACAGGTGTTAAGTTATTGTTCTCCATCGTAGCATTTAACGTGCTCATTTCGACTTATAGCTAATTATTTATAGATATTGCACATTAAATCTTCCCCGTAATTTAGAGAATTTAATGGTGATGAGATATCTTTGATCAATGATAGTGTATGCCAAACTTTATTGATGGTGCACATGTATATTCAAGTCATTCAAAAGATAGGGGGGTGGGGGTGAACAGAAGTCTCCGTTGTTTTTCATTTTATTGATATTTTTGGACAAACGTGACTAGAAAGTCGCATGACTTTGTGATGGCACTCTTGTTTTTTTTTAATATTTTGTTTGCTGTTTCATTGACGTAATTCCAACGGGTACTTATATTCTCTGGGAACTCTTTTTGTGTAAATATATTTTATTAAACAATTCGCTATATATAACAACAAGAAATAAATACGAAATATACGAATAATTCAAATATCTCAGGTATAAAGAGGCTAATTAACAGGCATACATTACACCCATAACCAAACCTTTATATTTATAAAGGCCAACACACAGACATACATTACATTCAGCGTAAAATATAAAGGCTCAAGCAATAATTGCATCCACCACCCGCGGTATATCAATGCTAGTACACGTTATACACGACTATAATCTACATGTACCACCATACCTGTGGTATATATAATCTACATCCACCAACACACCTGTGGTATAAAAAGACTAATACACGTTTATAGTCTACATCCACCACCATACCCGTGGTATATAAAGACTAATACACGACTATAATATACATTCATCACCATACCCGTGGTATATAAAGACTAATACACGACTATAATCTACATCCATCACCATACCCGTGGTATATAAAGACAAATACACTTTTATAATCTACATCCACCTCCATACCCGTGGTATATAAAGACTAATACACGACTATAATCTGCATCCACCACCATACTCGAGGTATAAAAAGACTAATATACGGTTATGATCTACATCCACCACCATACCCGTGGTATATAAATCCACCACCATACTCGAGGTATAAAAAGACTAATATACGGTTATGATCTACATCCACCACCATACCCGTGGTATATAATATTAGTTACATAGTGTGTTAGTGACCTAATACGATATATACTGGGTCAGTAAATTCCATATGGGGTGAGAGCTAAGCTGTATATATCGTATTAGGTCACTAGCACACTATGTAACGAATTTATCTTACCGACTATCTTTATTTGTTGAATTTAGACTAGAGTAATCCACATCTTCTTAATAGACGTGTTAGGAAAGTCAATACGATTTTGACGCTGATGTTAAATACCAATACCACTACAGGCTATAGTGGGGACCATCTCAAAAAGCACTGATAATCATTCACTGTAGTTACCTGTATGGTTTTGTTTGATAATGCTGAGATGATTTTTAAACAATAAGATAATAACATTTTATTCCGCAATACACCGACGAGGATCCATCAAAATACCACGATCATTATCTTCAAATTGCATTGTTTCATAGAAGAGATCGATTAAGTTTAAGATCGTTGTTTCATTTCTTACTATTTTGTTGTACGACTACAAGGAAAATCTGCAAAGTGATCAAAATAAAAAAAAAAAACAGTGCAATCAAATCACATCCGATTCTGATTTTTTACTTTACATCAAATTAACTGTTCAAAATGTTCGTTTATTTGAAATTTATTTAAAATATACTTTTCATATCGGGGCCTTTCATAGCTTTAATGCGGGATGGTTTTTTTCCTTGTTGGTGGCCACACGGTGACCTATAGTTGCAATCATTTACGTCATTTGGTCTCTGGTAGATAGTTGTCTACCTTGACAATGATACCACATCTCCTTATTTTATATCATTTTCTAGAATAGAGAAATATGTAGCTTATAATTTAATAATAAAAACTAGAAAATTTGTGTACTTGACAATTTAAAAAGAGGAAGAAATAAAAGCGTATTCAATTTGATTATCTTTATCTTTTATTTTCTAGAAAGGTCACTCTGGCAATTTAAAGTAATGCTAAAAAGGACAATATATAAAAACAACGTTAAAATGTGTGAATTAATTATTATAATTCACATTTTAACTGACATTTTCTTTCTATCAACTTTTGTCAGTTAGTTTTTCGGACAAAAGAGGTTATCGAATTAAGTTTTAAAAGATTATCACATTTGGGCATTATTCAAGCATGTTAAATCTACGTTTCGATGAAGGGTCGGAAGTTTTTTCTTGGTATCACGGCTTCCTCCACCAAAAAACAGAACACCACGATTAAATTGAGATATTGTTGAAAGTGGTGTTAAACTTTCATATGGAGAAGTTAATTTTGTTATCGTTGGGTCGGGAGGATATTTTGAAAATGGAATATTCATTTTCACCTCTTATAAAGCCTGCAAAGGGAAAAATTTAATGCAAAAAACTAAACAGAAGAATTCCAGAATGTCAAGTTTATGTGGAACGGCGTGTCAGACGTTTAAAAACAATTAGGATTGTCGGAACTTTGTGGAGATATCCAAATCACGAATCAAATCAAATTATTGAATTGTGTGCTGGACTTCTGAGAGGCAAACTGAGGTTTTGACTATTTAACATATTCTACTCATATCATTTAATGTATATATTTGGACTTGTGGCCGTGAAATCTGTCATTCCCATTCTTGACCCTCGAATATATTTTATTAAAGTTTTGTTTTGAACTCCTAAATCAAACAAACACAAATGAATGTATGAAGATCTATGTAAGGCCAATGCACGTCTTTTTGAGTTGATGTAAACCGTTCGCTACATATGTTTCAAGCAAACCCAAAAGCTAAACTATACTACGCCGGGATATTTTTCAATGCAATTGCATTTTGAGAAAGTCCACACTTAAATCTTGTATCGGTATTGGTATTTAACATCAGCGTAGTATTTAAATCCTTTCCTAACACGTCTATTTTTATATTAAAGTGCTTAGTGTTCAATTTTAAAACCTACTTCCGTTGATCTGCACAGAAAAAAAAAAAAACTAATGTCAACTAATACATGACTATAATATACCACGGGTATGGTGGTGGATGTAGATTATAGTCGTGTATAAGTCTTTCTCTAATTCTTTGAAAATTTATCCCTTTCTGCACCCATTGTATAAAAAAAATTAATCAACGTGTGGTTGCCAGTGACCTCAGAAGATGATTGGATGAGTTTAAGGGTCATAACCTTTATCAGCTCACTGTATGAATCAAAATATGCTAACACAAACAGGTGTTAATGAAATTGGCAACTTTGAGGAATGTGGAAGGCACTCGAAGGGGATTTTCGTTTAAGAAAAAATAAAAATTTATTTTTAATCATTTGAGAAACAGATTCTTACATAAAAAGTCCATCAAAATATTGGGAACTTTTAAACAAATTAAAATATGAAGATGATAATAAATTGTCAAGTAATACTAGTAGTACAATTTCAGCTGATGAGTGGTTTAAACATTTTCAAGAATTAAATACGGTCTCTTCAAAATATCAATCAAAAATACTAGAATTTAAGAATATACTTTGTACACTTGAACAAAGAAAGACTTTTCTGAGTTAGATTATACAATTACAGAGAAAGAAGTGACAAAGGCAATGCATGCATTAAAAATGGTAAATCTGTTGATTAGATTGCATTTCAAACGAAATGCTCAAATGTAGTGAGTTAATTTTGCTTCCATGTTATGTTAAACTATTTAATAGTATATTGTGCATTGGTTTTTATCCAAAACATTGGAAAACAGGGTATATTATACCAATATTTAAATCAGGTTCAAAATATGACCCTTCTGATTATAGAGGTATTGCTATTATAAGTTGTATTAAATTGTTTAATTCCATTCTTAATAATATTTGACTAAGTTTAATGTAATTTCTGAATCACAGATTGGTTTTCAGAAAAAATCAAGAACAGTAGATCATATGTTTATTTTGAGGACCCTAATTGAAAAGTGTATAGCAAACAAAACTTACTTATACACATGTTTTGTAGATTTTAGGAAAGCTTTTGATTCTGTAGTGCATGAAGCCTTGTTGTTAAAACTCCAAAACATTGGGATAGGGGGTTATTTTTATAATATTATTAAGAACATGTATAATAATAATTTTTACAAGTTAGATTAAATGATAAATTAACAGATAAATTTAAAGCTAACATTGGCGTTTGACAAGGGATCATCTAAGTCCCAATCTTTTCAAGATATTTGTTAATGATTTGCCGTGTATTTTGATGATAACTGTGTACCAGCTGAAATAGGAAGTACAAAACTTAATTGTTTAATGTATGCCGATGATGTTGTGCTTCTTTCTACTAGTCAAACAGGTTTAAGTAGATGTTTAAATAAACTAGAAGAATATTGTAAAAGTTGGTGTATTCAGGTTAATCTTAAGAAGACAAAAATGTAATTTTAACAAAAGTGGTAAAATAATTAAAAGTAACTTTTATTTCGATGGTGAACTAATTGAAAATGTTAGAAATTATAAATATCTAGGTGTTATTTTTCTGTTTCTGGAAGTTTTCTACAGCTAGATATGATTTGTATCAAAGGGGTTAAAAGCTTTTTCAAGTTAAAAGTTACTTTCGGTGATAACATTCCAAAATTGATAGTTGTTTACATATCTTTGACCACACAATAAAGCCTATTTTAACATATGTCTCAGAAATTTGGGAACTTGTACCTTTAATTTTTCAAAATGTCAAACAAACAACCCTTTGATATTGAGAAAAATTTAGTAAGTTTGATTGCGAGAACTTAAGTTTAAAGTTCTACAAATACATTCTCGGAGTAAATAAAAGTCATGTAATTTAGCTGTTATGGGAGAGTTAGGTCATACTCCATTGCATATTGACATTATTTGTTCTATTCTTAAGTTTTTGCAAAGAATTAATGATTTAGAAAAGGATCATTTGTTAAAACAAGCCCTTTTCACAAGTATTGACAATCACACATGTAATAAGTCATCTTGGTATTCTAATATCGTATATATTTTAAAATGTATTGATGTTGATATAGAAACTTTTGACGTTGAAAAGTTAAAATATTTTGATTAGTAGATATAGGATTTACTGGAAAAATACTATAGACGATAATGCAAATGTTAAAAAGGAAAATGGCGTACTTGTTTTAAATTTAAAACATCTTCAAAAGGGAAGCATATTTATGTCAACTTAATAAATTTCAGTATCGAAAAGCTTAACTCAATTTAGAATCAGTGCTCATCAGTTAGCTATTGAGAAAGGTAGATATAAAAGATCGATAAAGATAAAAGATTCTGTGGGCAGTGTAAAATATGCAGGTTGAAGACGAGTTTCATTTTTAATAGAATGCACTACATATGAAAAGAACGAGATTTTATTCTTAATGAAGCAAGCATTCAATGTAAAACTTCCTTATATTTCAAAGTATGAACAATTTATTTGGTTGATGTCATGTGAGTCTGAAAATGTTAATATGTCAGTGTCAAGATTTATAAGTACTTGTTTTGAAATAAGAGAAAATTTGCATTCCAAAACTAAATTTACAGAGTAGTGATGTAGTTTATTTTAATTTGAATTTTTATGTATTATAGAGACAAAATATTCTATTTTATTTATTTTCAAACACCATCTAGTATGGAGTATAATCATTTATATTTAATGTAATATATCAAAAAAAAAAAAAAAAATTCGCGCACATGGTGGAAAGTTCACTCTTTACCTTCACGTCTACACACCTGAGAATCTGAGCTGGGAATGATCTCCAGAAGACAATCATTGCACCAGCTAATTTTCCCGGGAATTTAATCGAGCTCTCTGATTGGTTGAGAAGGGAAAAATATTTTGAATGCTAATGCGAGGTTTGTTACGTCACTGAAATTTAATGAATGAAAAATTCGGAAAGTAATAAAATAATAATAATCAATCTTTCTGGGAAAATAATAAAAAAATACCAATAATGAAATATATAAATGAACCAAATAAAGTGACCCACAAACGTTACAATACCATTACACAATGCTTTGTCATAGCTCATACAAAACTACTTTGACACCAAAGTTAAGTTGATGTATAATGTATAGTGAATTTTGATTATTATAGAAAATCTTTTACCTTTTAGAATAGAAATGCACAATATTGCATACTATCAACATACTGTAAAAAAAGAAAACACCAAATGGGTCATGAAGACAAAAGCAACGTTAAAATTGTTAAACATGTTGGTTTTTCAAATATTTTCCAACAACAAAATAGAAATTTTTCAAAATGGCTAATTCAGAATATCAAAATGAGGCTAATTGACTACTACAAGCAGACATGGTATTCGTCGATACAAAAATACAAAACAAATACCAAAATGTATGACCTATACACTGTCAAAAAAAAAAAAAATTAACACGCACACTCTTTTGGGAAATTAGCGCAGACGTCTTTGCACGCTCTACGTCTTTATAATTTTCTGGAGAAACATTTTAAAAAGCGAAAACTCAAAAAAAAAAAAAAAAAAAAAAAAACAAACTCTTCTTCTTTCGCTATTATATGTGTTTATATCAACAATAGTCAGACTCTTTTTGAAACGATTTTGTGACTCTAAAAAGTGCCGTTTTCAAAATGCAATTGTCAACTGAAATGTGGTGTCTTTGTTCTGTAATATTCTGTCTAGGTGTACTCACTTTAACTGGTTCTTCAGCAGTGTTAACATTTGATTCTTCCTCTTACATTGCAGTGTAGATCAATTTCTCAGATCCTCTCTCTGTTTTTTTCATTAGACGATTGATTGAATTGACTTCCCCTCGACATGGTAAACTAAGTGGATTGTTTCTCCAAAGTTCCGTTATAAACGGTACCATACTGACGTCAACGTCGACTTACGACTTTTTTTTCTCTTACGGAATAGTTATGTCAGTATGACTCTGACTTCGACTGAAAACAGACTTTAGCAGTTTTAATTGTTTACTAAGTAATTATGCTGTTTCTTCGTCTGTTGCCGATACCATACTATGATATAAGATGTACATCTATTCAGATTGACGGCATTGCACAACACTTTAACTCGCCTATTTAACGTATGCCTGCATTGGAGAAAGTCTCGTGGTAAAATTCTAAGTTTTTAGCTAATATACTTCACTTTAATGCCGTATGAATTAAAGCACCACCCCTTGCACGTGAAAAGTGGTGTATATTTGAACTGACAATATAATAAAAGAAAAACAGCGAATTTCATTCCGTTCATTTTTTGTGTTGTTAGGTTGCTGCTTTATTGATGTATACCTTGCATCTCCTTTTATTCACATGCATGTTTGTTTTATGTGTCAAAAAGTTGTTACCTATTTACTAAACTTTGAAAATATTATCGCATTTTATAGCTGATGTTTATTACTAAAAAATCTATTTCACGGCATCCCCCTTTTCTTACAAAAAACAAACACAAAACAATACAAAAAGCAAAAGAAAAACACAAAAAATCGTTGTCCATACATAATACGAAACAAATGAAGCTACTTTTTTCTGAGGTTAGCATACGATGTAAAGGGTTTGAAAACCTTATATAGTACAAAATTTGCAAAATTTCCTCAGAGAAGGTATTGAAAAAACCGGGATCGTTTATATACGTAGTATATACGTTTGTTGGGTTTTTGGCATTTTTCGTCTTTTATGAAGTTGTGATCTGCACAGATTAAAATTGAATAGTCCCAAAAAATTTTAAACAACGACTCAATCATAAAATGAGTCTTTATCATGGTTTTTTCCTGATAACAAACACTATTTTTGCAGAAGATTGAAATATTTTTGTAATATTATACCTTTTTCATAAAATAATTTTTACATATAAGTTTGCACTGCAATGTGTGTAGTCAAACCCCAGTTTAGTAAATACAATCTAGCTCTGTTGGTAACTTAACCGTCTAACTTTAGTTTAACCCCATTACACTGTCTTAAACGTGTGTGTGTCCCATGTCAGGAACGTTGTCATTAGTGGTCGTATGTCATATCGTAATGTTTTTCTCTCTCTTTATTGAGAGAATTGAGTGTTAATAACAGATCTATGATTGTTTATGTTGAATTAATATATATCTTTCATGGAATCGAGACAATTTAGAGCGAGACTTATTGTGTGGTGGCTTGTCTCTTTATCGAAGACTATATGCCTGCATCAAGATGTTTTTTATTATTATTTCTGTCGTTGGGCTGCTGTTCCTTTTACGTACAACCCACGTCTGATTCTCCGTCTATTTCACATTTAATATTCCGTGTACACTGCTGGCTGAAAAAAAAATATGACAGCACGTCTATGACATATTATATTAGACACCTGTCTATTGTTGAAGACTACGCGTCTCCCTCTAGATGTCTTTTGGTTATTTTTACCTCACATGTCCTTTTAATCGTACAGAACTAAAATTTTCCGATGACTGAAAACAAATAATTATCATATAAATCTGATAACACTGCCACTTTTGCTTTGTATCAAATGTGGCGAATTGATTTAATTGTTTTCTGCTGAACGTCCAGTAGCAAATATTTCATAGATATAAGAAGATGTGGTATGAGTGCCAATGAGACAACTCTCCATCCAAGTCAAAATTTATAAAAGTAAACCATTATAGGTCAAAGTACGGTCTTCAACACGGAGCCTAGGCTCACACCGAACAGTAAGCTATAAAGGGCCCCAAAAATTACTAGTGTAAAACCATTCAAACGGGAAAACCAACGGTCTAATCTATATAAAAACGAGAAACGAGAAACACTTATGAACCACATCAACAAACGACAACTACTGAACATCAGATTTCTGACTTAGGACAGGTGCAAACAAATGCAGCGGGTTTAAACGTTTTAATGGTACCAAACCTTCACCCTTTTTCTGAAACAATAGTGTAACATCACAACATAGAAAGACACACTATAAAATATCAGCTGAAATAGCTTAACTCAATCAAAGGACATATTAACACCATTGAACATACACTGAACAAATAAATTTGACCTATGATACAACGTAAATTCAAAATAAATAAACTAAGGGAAGAATAATAAAAGTAACATGTTATATCGGTATGAAATGTTAAACAATTTAAGAAAAACAATATGCTCGAACAAAAATATCAGCCAATTGCAATAACTTTAAACACAGGTAAATGAAAATAATTTTTTGTTAGGTATACGTGTACAGTTACAATAGAGAAAGGAAATATTTTAACAAAATAAATAATTTTGATGTTCATAGTACGAAGTGGAAATTTATTTTAGTACCAAACACTTATCAAAGCTGATATATAACCCTGAATAACATTAAATAACAAAAAAAGCATTACAATTAGTATCAACAGGTCAAATAAACAAGAAAGTACGATTTGAGAGTACTCGCAGTTACTGACAGCTAGTTAAAAGCCAAAACAATTAATAATAAAAAATCATGCATCAGAGACTAAAATCAACTAAAACACATCCCAGGGATTTAGTATTTTAACGTCATGGACAGTCAAAGAAGACATGACTTGTGCATGCATATTAAAGCCATTGTGTCAGAAAATCATATTGTACAGATATTGAAAATGTGTCTAGTCTATTTAAACACTTGCTTTTTTGATATTATCTGAGTGAAGAAAGAAAGAATTTTCAGAAACGCACACACGTACGTGGTTTCAAATGTGTTTGTGAAATAAAACCACTAATTCATATCCCCATTGCTTTCTATGTTAAACTATATAATTTTAAGCAGTTATAGGTATTTGTCTAAAGTTCAAATAAAGTGGTAGTAATTTCATAACAAAACTATACCTTAACCTGTCTTGAGTGTGATGAAAAATTCAACACATCTTTAACTGCATATTAGAGCGCACTGGTTCCCGAAAGTTGGGTAGTATAAAACAGGTACTCCTGATCTGAGCAACTGGGCAAAGATGCCCCCTATCATAATTTCATATATCTATTTTATTATTCACGAGAAACTTTCATCAAGGGTTCTACAGTGATCCCAGTGATTCTACAAATAATTATCATATAAATCTGATAACACTGCCACTTTTGCTTTGTATCACATGCGGTGAATTGATTTAATTGTCTTCTGCTGAACGTCCAGTGGCAAATATTTCATGCATATTAAAGCCATTGTGTCAGAAAATCATATCGTACAGATATTGAAAATGTGTCTAGTCTACTTAATGTCCACTTTTTCTGTCCAGGGCTTAAATTGTAATAAAATCATATAAATTTTTATCTTTTTTTGTATCAGTCTATAAATTGTACTTATTAAAGACAACGGCAACACTTTTTGTCTGCTTTGTGGTAAGGACTCTCTGAAAATATCCGACCAAAGGGCTCAAAAACAGCAAAAACGCTCTGTCTACATTTGAAAGTTTATTCAAATTTTCAAAATTTCATACAATTTCCCAATCTTTTTTGCACCTTTTTCAATGTTATGTTATAGAACTACATCTGAACATTTCAGAATTTATTCCAATATTTAGATAAGTTCAAACAGATTTGTGCTTGTAACTTTTTAAGTGGCGTTCATGAAAAAAATGTCAACTTCGCAACGACAACAAACAAAAGGCAAAATTATAATTATTCTCTTATTAAAATTGTAGTATTTCCTCTTTTACTTGCCATTAATTCAACTTCATTTAGTAAAAAAAAAAAAAAAAAAAAAAAACAAAAATGGTCACCAATAGATGCTGATGATATAGTTTGTCTGCATTGAATCAATTTGTAAGTCCTATTGATAGCGTACTTTTTTACTTGCCCACTTTGCAACGTCTTTTTATTAAAGAAATGTTGACCTCAAATCATAAAAAACGTAGAGTTTATGAAATAAAATGTATTGCCGAAGACGATAATCATAAAAACATGTATCTGAGAAACCGTGTGTAACAACAATGTCTGCTTACATGTAAATACGTCCACTGCGCAACGGTCCACTACGCAACATTTTGGTTGCGAAGTGGACGGGTTTTGTCCAATTCGCAACTGATTGTGTCCACTTCGCAACCGAAAACGTTGCGCAGTGGACGTATTTACATGTCAGCAGCCATTGTTGTTACACGCGGCTCTCAGATACATACTTTTATGATTATTGCTTAGAAAAAACATTTTATTTCATAAACTCCGTGTTTTGTTATGATTTGAGGCCAAAATTTCTGAAAAAAAGACGTAGTGGACAGAGAGCGTTTCATAGGGACAGATATCGTTACACAGTGGACATTTATAAATATTTCTTGTAGTTAAAATTGCAAATCAAATAGTTACACCGTATAAAATTATTTATTTTGTCTGATTCTTGAAGTCAAAATACCTTTAAATTCTAATTTTTTAGCATGGTAGAGCCTTAAAAAATCGTTGCGAAGTGGACTCCTTGGTACACCATGTTCACTTTTACAGAGTTGTTGTCAAGCTTACCGTTCTGTTTAAGGTTGCATATTTTGTATTTAGCTTATACTGATGTAAAGTATTGATACGTACAATTAAATCACTTATTTTTCAACATTGATTTTTTTTCTTATTTGCCAGTTGTCAAAAATGAACATTTTTTGAAAAATGCCCATATATAGAGTTGATTGACAATTTCAACTATGTGACTTATTTGTATATCTTGCCTTGCTGATAATTTTGCTGCTTGAGGTTTTATTTCAGCTACTATAGTTTATGCCTAAGACGCTTAAAAATGAGCAAATAATTATCCTCATTAGAGAGCAATAACTACTATAAAGAGCTTACTGACAATGTCGGCCATTTTGACTTATTAGTCGGTCTTGTCTTGCTGATCATTTTTGCTCTTTCGAGTTTCTATCTATTATAGTTCTCACGATAAAAGGTAAAAAGGCAAAAAATATTGAAAATCATCATTTTAGGGCAATAATTCTGTGTTGCTACATTTGTACACATTGTCTTATGATGACTTTTGTTTTTTTTTATAGTTTCTTTATATCTATTATACTCTTCAAGATAAAAGGGATAAAATCAACAACACAAAAATGGTAAAAACCGTCACTTAAGTAAAGGTCAATATGTTCGGTCAGTCAAGAACCCAGTGGATTGAAGAAGAAGAGATACCAACTAACTATTTTTGTAATCTAGAAACCCAAAATTTTGTAGATAAAACTATTGAAAAGATTACTACTGATGATAACACTGTAGTAGAAAAAAAATCAAAAAGAAATCTTGAAGCAAAGAAAAATATTTTAAGAAGCTTTACAGAATACAAGAGTGTATGAAAGAAGTCAATTTATCAGGGAAAATACCATTTCAAACACCTAAATTAAAAGATAATGAAAACGAATCATTAGAAGGTAATATTACCATTACTGAATTAACACAAGCATTCAAAAGAATGAAAAATAATAAAAGCCCTGGTACAGATGGCTTCACTGCAAATTGTTTTCAAAGTGTTTTGGATAGACATCGGAAAATTTTTCTTCTCGTCAATATATGATGCGTACCAAATAGGAGAAACGTCTGTTACACAGAAGCAGGGAGTTATCACATGTATCCCGAAGGAAGGTAAATCAAGGCAGTAAAAAAAAAAAAAAAAAAAAAAAAGAAAAAATGGCGTCTAAATACCCTTTTAAATTTAAATATAAACTAGCATCAAGCTGTATAGCGGAGAGAATAAAGTCAGTACTTATCAAACTGATTAATTCTGACCAGACAGGCTTTATTCCAGGGTGATTTTTTAGAGAGAACTGTAGGATTATATATGATATTTTACATTTCACATGTCAGAAGAAAATGACATCCCTGGTATATTACTCCTGATAGATTTTGAAAATGCATTCGACTCTTTACATTGTCATTTTCATTTGAAACACTTGAGTATTTAAATTTTGGAGAATCCATCATGAATTGAATAAACACATTTATTATAATATTTCTTCAACAGTTACTCAAAATTGGTGTCTGTCAGATGTTTTCGTGTGGAAAGAGGCTGTACACATGGAGACCCTTTATCTCCTTACCTTTTAGTACTTTATAGATATAAGAAGATGTGGTATGAGTGCCAATGAGACAACTCTCCATCCAAGTCAAAATTTATAAAAGTTAATCATTATAGGTCAAAGTACGGTCTTCAACACGGAGCCTTGGCTCACACCGAACAGCAAACGATAAAGGGCCCCAAAAATTACTAGTGCAAAATCATTCAAACGGGAAAACCAACGGTCTAATCTATTAAAAAAACGAGAAACGAGAAACAATTATGAACCACATTAACAAACGACAACTACTGAACATCAGATTTCCGACTTAGGAATAAAAAAAACGAGAAACGAGAAACACTCATGAACCACATTAACAAACGACAACTACTGAGCATCAGATTCCTGACTTAGGACAGGTGCAAACAATTGCAGCGGGTTTAAACGTTTTAATGGTATCAAACCTTCACCTTTATCTGTAACAATAGTGTAACATCACAACATATACAGACACACTATAAAATATCAATTGAAATGGCTTAATTCAATCAAAAGACATATTAACACCAGTGAACATACACTAAACAAATTAATTTGATCTATGATACAATGTAAATACAAAATAAATAAACTAAGGGAAGAATAATTACAGTAACATGTTATACCGCTGTGAGGTGTTAAACAATTTAAGAAAAACAATATGCTAGAACAAAAATATCAGCCATTTGCAATTACTTTAAACACAGGTAAATGAAAATAATTTTGTTGTTAGGTATACGTGTACAGTTCAAATGGAGAAAGGAAATATTTTTACAAAATAAATAATTTTGATGTTCATAGTACGAAGAAGTGAAAATTTATAGTAATACCAAACACTTATCAAAGCTGGTATAGAGACCAGATATAAGTAAACACTGAATAACAAAAAAACATTTTGTATCAACAGGTCAAATAAACAAGAAATTACGATTTGAGAGTACTCGCAGTTACTGACAGCTAGTTAAAAGCCAAAAACAATTAATAATAAAAAATCATGCATCAGAGACTAAAGTCAACTAAAACACATCCCAGGGATTTAGTATTTAAACGTCATGGACAGTCAAAGAAGACATGACTTGTGCAATGCCAAAAATAAATGTATCGACAGGCATTATGTTTGCACCTGTCCTAAGTCAGGAATCTGATGTACAGTAGTTGTCGTTTGTTTATGTAATTTATACGTGTTTCTCGTTTCTCGTTTTTTATATATACTAGTTACGTTTTTGATTGAGTTAAGCCTTCCAATTGATGTTTTATCGTGTGTTTTTCTATGTTGTGATGTTATACTATTGTTTCAGAAAAAGGGAGAAGGTTTGGTACCATTAAAACGTTTAATCCCGCTGCAAATGTTTGCACCTGTCCTAAGTCAGGAATCTGATGTACAGTAGTTGTCGTTTGTTTATGTAATTTATACGTGTTTCTCGTTTCTCGTTTTTTATATATACTAGACCGTTGGTTTTACCGTTTGAATGGTTTTACACTAGTACTTTTGGGGCCCTTTATAGCTTGTTGTTCGGTGTGAGCCAAGGCTCCGTGTTGAAGGCCGTACATTGACCTATAATGGTTTACTTTTATAAATTGTTATTTGGATGGAGAGTTGTCTCATTGGCACTCACACCACATCTTCCTATATCTATAGACCGTTGGTTTTACCGTTTGAATGGTTTTACACTAGTACTTTTGGGGCCCTTTATAGCTTGTTGTTCGGTGTGAGCCAAGGCTCCGTGTTGAAGGCCGTACATTGACCTATAATGGTTTACTTTTATAAATTGTTATTTGGATGGAGAGTTGTCTCATTGGCACTCACACCACATCTTCCTATATCTATTAGGATAGTTAGGAGTTAACCTCTTTATAGATCAAAATGAACGTGGGTGTGTCTTTATACATCCCGTTTGAAAATAATACAAATTTAGTTATTTTTTAGTTTGCTGATGACAAAATCGATATTAGTGCCAATGTAAACTATATTCAAAGATCTAGACATAAGACATAAGACATAAAGCTTTATTTAGAGTCGATATAAACATTGCAAGCATAAACATAAGCTCTGAAGAGCTTTTAAAACCGACATAACAACAAGTAAAACAAAACATACATATCAAGTCATGCACACAAAATTAAACATATAAAGCAAGAGTTCATATCAGTATATAAACATGCAGCACAAAAGTTCTTTAAGCATCTTACAAGTTAAGCACACACTGATACATGCAATTATGAGATAAAAACACAAAAGCAAAAATAAAATGGTTTGCACATAAAAAAGCACATTAAAAGCACAAATTAATAAGTAAGTTACTAAAATTAGCACAAAGCAGCAGAAGCACTATATTAAAGATAACAAAATAAATTTGCCATGCTGAAAATAAAGCATTAAACCAAAAATAATGAACAGAAATTAACTGGTTTTGCAGGCAAAACATTGGCATGAGCTGCCAGACCAAGAATTTATCAAGTTCTTGAATTGATTTAAAGATGATTGCTTACGTAGCTCATCTGGCAGCTCATTCAAAAGCTTAGCACCCGCATACCTTAAAGATTGTAGGCCATATGCAGTTGTTCTTACATGTGGTAGATCGGCTGTATTCTGGTATCTGAAAGAGTAAGTGTTTTCCTTTAAGTGTATTAAATCATGGAGATGTACAGGACAATCTTTATTAATAATTTTGAAAACTTCAATAGCCAATGATCGCATTCTTCTTATTTTTAAAGATGGTAATTTTGATTTGCAGAGTAGATCTTCATAACTTGCTGAATAGTCTTCATAGATAAACCTTAGTGCTCTCTCTTGAATTTTCTCTATCTTTTTTGTATTAACCTCCCCACAAAAGTGCCAAACTAGTGGGCAGTAATTAAAGTTGGACATTATGAAAGAATAATAAATTGTTAATTTTCCGAGTTTAGTCAGGTGTTTACCTATTCTTTTAATACATTTAATTGTTTGGATGCTTTTCACATATTATAGAGACATGTTCATTGAAATTTAGTTTAAAATCTATTGTTACACCTAGAAGTTTAACGTTATCTTCACATTCTATTTCATTACCTTCTAATTTAAATTTTAGGTTTTGTCTTTAGTTTTTTACCTACAGCTGTTGCTTGAAATTTTTCTGGATTGGCTTTCATTTTATTTATTGAGAACCAATTTATCAAAATTTTGCTTTCATCTTCTAAAGTATTAATTAATTTATCTAAATCTTTATCTGCGTATGAAAGGGTGTTGTCATCTGCATAATTATAAAGTTCACTTTTATAAATAAAATAGAAAATGTCATTTAAAAAATATTAAATAATGTCGGCCCTAATATCGACCCTTGTGGCACCCCTTTAAACATTATTTGCCAGTAGCTTGAATTTGTACCTACTTTAACACACTGTTTTCTATTAGTTAAATAGCTTTCCAAAAGTTTAAGAGAGGAGGCGGAGACACCATAGGTTTTTAATTTTAGTAGGAGGAGGTCATGGGGTAGGCAGTCAAAAGCCTTGGACAAGTCCATTAATATAGCTGCTACATATTTATTCTGATCTAAAGCCTTTTCCAATCTTCAATTATTTTTAATAAAGCTGTTTGGCATCCGTATCCTTTTCGAAAAGCTGACAGAAAATGTGGAAAAATGAATTAAAATATTCCACAAGTTGATTTTCTATAGACCTCTCAAAATTTTTGAAATCATGGGCAATACACTTACAGGTCTATAGTTTCCTTTATCAAGAGTGTTTGATTTTTATGAAGAGGTATTACTTGTGCTTCTTTTAATTTATCTGGGAAGACAGCTGTTTCAAATGATTTATTTATTAGTTTAGAAATTGGATTGGATAATTCAGATTCAGATAATTTTAATATTTTTGAAGAGATTCCATCTTTTCCTGTTGCCTTTTTAATGTTAATTTTATTTATTTGTTTTTTAACAAACTCAGAGTTTACTGGGCTAAAAATCAGTTCTTCTTTTTCTGATTACAACATTGGTAAGATAACCTTTACTAATAAGTTTGTTTAAAGGTTCCATGAGTTTACACGGATAGTGATTTCCACTCTTTGAGTACAATATTACCGTAAAATTTAGGATGTGAAATACCGTTTTTAATCAGTTTTCTACAGGTACAGCCAAATTTACTAATCAAATCTTTGTATCTATGAAAGAATTTAGTACAAGTTTTACGTAATTTATGGTAACGAAATCCCTGACTTAATAATTTACCAGTGATGCATTGATTACGTTCGTTAAAATCTATGACATCACTACACACACGGGCATAACGAACGAGTTGGGATATATAAACACCGTATGATGGAGCCAAAGGAACATCGCCGTCTAAAAAAGGAAAATTAACAATAGGGAATGAAAAGTCGTCTCTTTTGTCGTAAATTTTAGTATGGAGTTTTCCTTTTAGAGATTGAAATGTCCAAATCTAGAAAAGGACAACTACTGCTGTTTATGTTAGATTTAGTTAAAGTAAGTTCTTTTGGGTAAATGTCGGTAGTATATTTGAGAACTCTGGATTATTCAACGAAAAAATATCATCCAGATAACGGAAGGTATTGTTGAATGTATCAACCAAATGTAACAATGACGTGTCTTCGCTTAATTTGGTCATAAACTGCGATTCATAGCAATACAGGAATAAATCTGCTATTAAAGGGGCGCAGTTAGTGCCCATAGGAATACCTACTACTTGTCGATACACTTTATCGCCGAAACGTACATTAATGTTATTCAGGAGAAAATTTAAAGCTTCAATCATATCTTCACATTTCCAGTAAGTGTATCTAGCATACTTTCCTTTTTCGTTACAGAAAAAGGCTTTAAAAGAGGTACAGCAAATAAATTTGCAATGAGATTTTTCAAAAGACCATTTAATTAAATATGAAACTTTTTCTTGATAAGATTGTGTGGAAGTGTAGTATAGAGAGTAGAAAAATCATAACTGTCAACAGAATTAAAAGGACCATCAAAAGATGTATTTTATCTAAAACCTCTAAAGAATTTTTAACACTCCAAAAATAATTAATACCATTATTTTCATGAGCTTTATTACAAAAATTAATAACAAGTTCTTTGATAGTAGTAAGGGAGGTAGTTAGAAGCACTGAAAGATTGGTAGTAGAACACTTACTAGATGCGGAGATGAAACGGAATTTAAATGGTGTTTTGTGCAATTTAGGTAACCAGTACATAGTAGGGACTTTCAAATGTTCGGAAGAGGCTTTAAGCTGGGTAGTAGCAGTGATATGCTTGTTTACAATTTGACTCTCTGTTGAGCGTACGGACCTGAATGTAGAAGAATTTAAAACTTCGTTTTGGAGAACTTCCGTGTAGTATATGCGTCACACCACCACTACATTATTTGCTGCTTTGTCTGCCGGTACGAATACAAACCGCTTTGCGAGTACTTGGAGGTTATTTTTTATTCTAGAAATGGGAATATCATGGACCCTATTACTAATTTCAGAATTGTTTTCAAAATAAGATGTAGGAATATTAACAGTATTCATAATTTTATTCAAATAACTGTCTAGAGATTTTTTATCAGATTTTTCACGTTTACACCAATTTTTACAGTAGACAGACAGAGCGTCTTTAATGACCTGACGACACTGTCTCCAATCTATTTTAGATGGAGGACGATATTGCGGTCCTTTCTTAAGAAAAGTTATGACCTCACGGTCTTCGACGATGTTGAGGTCTCCTGTAAGGACATGACCATAGGGAACATATCTAAAACTAGATGTTTCACAGTCTCAAGTGGAAGGAACATTATTTTCTATATTGAGGTCTGATGTAACTGACGTATAAATAAAAATAAAACTTCTGCTGGTTTTTTTTATAAGAATACGAAATAATAGGTGGTTCTATATTATCAAAATATGGAGGTATTTGGCTTTGGATGGTAAAGTCATTGAATATACTAGATAAGTTAATAAAATCAATACCTCTATTTATATATTTTAATTTAAGAAAGTGTCGTTTATGATTTTCAGGTTTATCGATACTAGGAAACAGCCTATCATCGATGACAAAAGGCTGTAATAATACGGGTGTATTCATACATTGGCAAAAAAAAAAAAAAAAAAATTTTATCACACTCCAGAAAAATAGCATATAATTTACTTATTGGTATCTGACCCAGTTTGCATAATACTTGATGTCTGCCATTATTTTTTTTTATAGATAACAGATCAGCAAGCGTATAATTTATACGATGTTTAATACGTTGATTACGGTTTTTGCGTTTGCCATGAGACCTTTTATTTCTAAGTCGTTTATCGACAATATTAATGGCATCGATTGAAGTTTTAGTTATGTTCCCCTGTCCTAATATTTTGTCAATAAGACCGAGAGGATAATCTGTTTGAAGTCTTTTTATCCAAAATAATTCGCGAACTTCACGTGATTTTTCAAATTGCTTGTGTGATTCTCCTGGTTGTTTCTGAACGGTTTCAAGTGGTTGGAATTTTATAAATTTTAGATTATGATTATGCTTATCTAAATGTTGATATATCAAACTTTAAATTTTTTTAGGTCTACGAAAACGGTAAAGGTGTTCTTGATTTCTTTTGAAATACTCTCGTCCCTTCTGTCCCACATATTGAATACCACACTTAGGTTGGGTTCAAGTTACCACATATATAAGGTTTTTAGTTTTTCAGGTAACGTCACAGGAAAAGGAGAGCGAAAAAGCTCTCCCGTTCACTGTTGACCTTACAGTATTTTGTGAAGTTAATCTAAAACAGGTTAGTCACTTTTTGTCATTGCACGGGAGAATTTGTGGATATCCACGTGCATTTTTGTTAAACAATCTGGCTGTAGAGGCATTACAATCACGAGCAACAAACCCTGCAGTAAATAGATATAAGAAGATGTGGTATGAGTGCCAATGAGACAACTCTCCATCCAAGTCAAAATTTATAAAAGTAAACCATTATAGGTCAATGTACGGTCTTCAACACGGAGCCTTGGCTCACACCGTACTATGTTCAGAAATACTTGGCATTCTAGTCAGAAATAGTGATGAGATAAAGGGTATTACGATAGATGATACAGAGTTTATCTTGTCTCAATATGCAGATGACACATCACTTATATTTGATGGATCGCCTTCCTCTTTAGATGCACCCCTCCGTATTTTACAATTCTATGCCGAGATATCAGTACTGAAAATTAACTTAGATAAAACAAATGTTATATGGATAGGAAGTAAAAACATAGTCAAGATAAAATATGTGTAAAGTTGGGATTGTAATGGGGTTCCGTTTGCAGTCTCGTGTAATTGTTCTTCAGGATTCGGATCCCTCTGCAGATTTGGATCGGGATACCCGGTATGAAGTTATGTTTGATCATATATAGTCAAACCTGTGTTAAGCAGTCACTCATGGGAAGTATCAAAAGTGGCCGCTTAAGAGAGGTGACCTTTTAAATGAGGTTCTGACATCGCACGTGGCCGGGATCCAGGCTAATTATTTAGGTGTTTTCAAGCGGTAGAGTTATCGTTCGTACGAACAGATGGAATAGGATCCCAGTTACAGGATACCAGTCCGGTACCCACGAATGAAGTCCCTTAATAAATCTACCATCTTTTAAATGGGATATTGTACCGAGATGAAAATTATGTATAGATGCTTAAGATTGTAGTATATCCAAAGGGTATTCATTAAACTTTCAAATTCTGCTAAATTTTAAGTGATTCTGAAATGTATAGGGTGGATGATTTTCTGAGTAAATGGTCCAAATTTTAATTTAGATTTTAACCAGGAAGTTTATAAAATGACCCTAGTAATACTCAAAACAGTATTGCTCTCTTAAATGCCGGTCATGACCCTCCAAGAATTTTCCCAGAAACCATGAAGGGGGCTACTAGTATGAGAAAGTAACTGAAATTTTGAAGTCTTATATAGGGAATAAAAAATCTGCCCGTCAATTTGGATAAAATTGCATTGAAATAATGGGGGAAATAATTGGGTCCCCGTTCCAGATAGATACAAAATGGCGGATTCCGGTACTCTTATTTGAAGATAACATTGGCCTCACCTCGATACTGAACACATGTTTTTTCGGCATGAATATATTTTGGTTGTTTAAAACATGAAAATCATTTTAATGGCCGTTGTTAAAAGTTGTAATGACGATTTCGTGCATAAATTAGGTGACCGCTGACCGTGATAAACAGGTGATCGCTGAAATGCTTTAATTTATATAGAGAAAACGTTTGGGAAAGTCTGAAAGTGGCCGTTAGAGGCAAGTGACCGCTGAAATGAGGTGACCGTAAAGGCAGGTTTGCCTGTATTGTCTTTCTTCTTTGTTAGAGACGTCCTTCGTAGCCAGCGTATAAAAATGTCTAGAGCATATATAACATATATAAAGACTCATTAATTTTCAAATTCCAGAAGATTTGACCACTTTTAAATTTATACCATGTTATTCAAAGTATAATTAATACAGGGGAGTTCTGTCCTTCCTCATTCTATCTTCTGATAGGGTAAGTGAATAAATAAATGAAAAAACTCATCACAGATACCAGGCTAGATATTGTACGCCAGACGCGCTTTTTGTATACAAAGAACTCATCAGTGACGCTCGAATAAAAAAAGTAAAAAAGGACAAATAAGATATGATGTTGAAGAGCACTGAGGACCCAAAATTCATAAAGGTTTGGCCAAATACAGCTTAGGTAATATATTTCTGTGATAGAAGAGCCTTAATATTCCGAAAATTTCAAAATTTGTAAACAGTTAATCTGACCATATTAATTATGATTCATGTCATGAAATAATCGTTGTTGTATAAAAATAAGAAGATGTGGTGTGATTGCCCAATGAGACAATTCTCCACAAGAGACCAAATGACACAGAAATTAATAACCATAAGTCACTGTACGGCCTTCAACAATTAGCATAGCCCATACCGCATAGTCAGCTATAAAAGGTCCGAAATGACAAATGTAAAACAATTCAAACGAGAAAACTAACGGTATAATGTATATACAAAATAATGAACGAAAACCAAATGTGTTACACAGCAACAAACGACAACAACTGAATTACAGGCGCCTGACTTGGGACAAGCACATACAGAATGTGGCGGGATTGAACTAGTTAGATGGCGTTAGATGTGTTACCGCAACTTATAAGTTCAAATCATCAGCAGAACAAAATCGCGATAAGTGTTGTCAGTAGCAATCGCTATTTAATTGAATTTTGATGTGAATCAATCAACCGAAGGTCGTCTTTATTAGAATGTAAACCGACAATAATCATTAATGACAAACTGTGAAAGTTTAAACATCAGCATAAAGTATATTATTGAAATCGTCTCGACAGTTAAAGGTCGTTCTTCATGAGGAAACTTTGTGTCATGTACACAGTGGATAAAGAGACTTGAGACGTCTATATGAGCTGATAACCTAAAGCTAAACATGAAAGAACAACTACGAACAACGTACTAATATATATGAAATATTTCTGAGGTTAAATAAATACTTATTATTGAAAAAGCTTTTAACTGCGAGTGTTTTGACAATAGTTTTATTGAAAAAATACCGGACATACAGAGTTTCATTTGGATAAACAACCTCAAATGTTATACAATTTGTAAAATACCATAAAATATTATCGATAGTTTATGAAAATACTACATCATATGTTACTAACATTTCGATATGGTTAGGAAGATGTTCGCCAATCTATCTATTTCGTTCATTAGACTTTTCGTCGTAGTACAGATTTATTGGTATTATGCTGAATCTGCTAAAATTGAAATAGGAAAGGTTAGGACGTATAAGAACATGACAATATCATCATCTGTTAGATACACAGAAGTACACAGTGATAGGTCTCATATGGAATGTAGTCGTCGGCTACTCAGCAAAGATGACATTTGTGCCGCAAGTTATAATACTGTAACACGCACGTGCATGTTGTATACTTCCGGTTGCTCTCCGTCATTCAAGGTGTCAAGTACAGGAACGTTGTTAATACGCAGAGATTTGTCAGGTTAGTCTTTTAATATGAAAATCAACATTCACAAAGAACAGCAAATAGAGCCGTGTTATTTTCATTAATAATTGGTCATCGCCTTTAGGTCTCTACTTTTTTTCATGAGTATTCACCACATTGTCTGTCATTACAAATGAGAGACACTGTTTAGATATTCGGTAAAAGTGTTCGGTAATTTTTTTGGGAAAAGGGGGTCCAAATGAATATTCAGGTCGGGTAAGAACTGCCAGATAATTATCGTGCCCAAGATGGTATGTAAATGAATATTCTGTCCAACAAAATGGAGGAAATAATTGTCGGCAAAAGCAAAATAATAATTCGTGCGGGTAGTAAAACATACTTATTATTCATGGTTCCAAATTAAGGGGGCAGAAAAACCTTTAGTGTTATTGTTTCTTAGCTTCATATTTAGAACAATAATAACAAATATATTATTCGGACCAATGAAAATTAAACACTTGAACTTTGGCTACAAAAAAGAATTATAGAAAAGATAAAATATAAGGAAATAGTACAATGGATTTACCATATCTGAATATTTAAATTTCTCTCCTAAAGCTAGGTCTTATTTTGGATCCAGGCGTGACGGTGATGACCTAGAAGATGGATTGCATTTTTTCAATGTCACTTCATTAATTTACGGATATGATTAGCTTTTATTTACTGCGGGAAAAATGTAAACATAAAATATTTTATGATAAAGGGTTGACAAAAAAAAGCACTAAGTGTCTGCAGTGTAGCAAAAATAGTATTTAAGGCTCACTTGTTTTACTTGAAGAAAGTAGTCATAATAATTTAGTTATATTTGAATGTGCATAATGCAATTGCCGTTGACATTCAAGAAAATTTAGTACGGCATAGTTAGTAAATTACAGGAGATCTTCAGCTTACTGATTTTTATTTGATCTCACACCGTTTGAAACTGATTTTTAGGTACTAAGCTGTGTTTCTAACACTATCATTTATTAGATTCCATAAAACAATACCTATTAGACGCTAAACAAAAAATTAAATATAAAAGAAATAAAAAAAAAAACCTCTACAGACACGTTTGAACACTTGAGAGAATGATTAAACACTTGATATAATGATTAAACACTTGATATAATGATTAAACACTTGAGAAAAATGATTAGACACTTGAGAGAATGATGAAACGCTTAAGAGAAATGATAAGACGCTTGAGAGAAATGATTAAACGCTTGAGAAAAATGTAATGTTCAGTTAAATGAATAGATTTGTCTCATTAATACGGAAAACAATTTGTAAGAGCTAATATTTGTCAAAAACATGATAAAGTTCTCTAGTTGAATAATGTGCCTAAAAAATACACAAATAATAATACATTTACGAGTTTGTTTTCAGATAAAACAAACAAACTGCGATAATTATAATAAAACCTCGATAGTATACTTTTAAAGAAAGTTACTTTTCACTGCCTACCCCGGAAACAATAATCAGGGGATTTTATTATAGACTTACACGTTTTTTGCAATAATAACATTACATTTAAATAAGTCATTGCTAATGTTCTTTTCAATTGTTAGTAACATTGGACTTTCTTTCGATTGTCCATTAATATTGGTGTCTACTCTTTTATTTCAATCGGATACAAACATCTCTGTAGCAATTTATAGAACAGAATGGTGTCGTGGAAGCGTGCTCGTCTGGAGTGGAGGAGTTCGCGGGTTCGAACCCCGGCCTAGACAAACCAAAGACTTTGAAATTTGGTATTTGCTGTTTCTCCGTTAAGCACAAGGCATTTAGAAGTCCGAAAAAAGACTTGTCGACTCGTAGTCAGAATATTGTTTCCGGTAAGGGTGACATGTTATACCCATAGGACATCCACATTGGTGAATGTTTTATTGCATAATAATGAATTACAACATTTTATTTGCAAAACATAAAGTATCAATATGTCGACCTTTTCTAACAATCTCATTTCTAGGAATTGAATTTTCTTTTTAAAACAATTTGAATCTATTCTTTTGGTATCAATTGTTAATGTTGTATACACTTTTGCAAATTATGCACATCATGTATTTAATTCTAAACAGTGATTTGATAAAAATTGAAAAGCGACTTTTCGTTTATAAATCACAACACATATAATAAAAGTTATCATAATACTTAATAATAATTTTGATCTTTCTGTGGCCCTGTTATTAGATCATTGGTTATTAAATAGTTATTGAGTATGACGCGCTTTTTTTGCAATCTAACGTATAACAACCAACAGAGGTCATTAAAGAGCAGCCAAAATAGTTCAATTCAAACTTGGCTTAGAGAGCTGCAAGTTTACCTTATTAAAGTCCGTCAAAATTACCTATATCTGAAATGTAGAAACAACAGGTTGTGTTAAGATCACGTTTATCTCCTTAAATCTAGTTTGGCAATTGTGCAATGTTAAAAGCGAAAAAAAAAATTGTCCATCCCTCCCCTAAGGGTGACTAAGGAATAGAAATATGGTCACTTTGGTCTTCTTCGGACCGGCAGCAAAACTCTAAGCAAAGTGGGGCGTCCGTTTGGTTGTGCGGGATGCACAAGTAGGCAGATACGCCCAGTTATAAAATATTTGCCATTAGACGTCAAGCAACCATAAACTTGTCCAAAATGATAAATTTTGCTCGCACTATTTTCACTTGTCAAAAATACGATTAACAAAACAAAAGATGTATAAGATGAGAAATTTTTCTCCAGTTTGGGGAAAACCTAAATATTGCATTTATTTCAGAGTACATTGCTTCTAGGGAAATAAATAGTCTTAAAAAAAAAAAAAAAAAAAATCACGAAACGAAGTCAAAAGTAAGAACACATTATTTCTCTCAAACATTTTCCCAATAATTATGAATTAATTCTGACACTGAGTTATAATCCTCAATTCCTATAGATGTCATAATATAATTTCAATGTAATATTTCTCAAATTTTATTCTGAAAGGACTATATTCAAAACGTTTCTTTCGAAAGTACTACAATGAATTTTCTAATACTTTCCAAAAAGCTTTTACGATTATAATTAAGAGACTGACTTATCTAGAACATATGATTAATCAATTCACGAGAATGTAAGACAATTTACAAAGTAAAGTAGCTTATCCAACATTCATCTATTTTCACATGCAGCGTGATACACCATACAAATGCTATTATGCCTCATATACAATAGTAATCCGCTTTATGTTGTCTGATCTGTTAATCTGTCCTTCTGGTATCAGTTTAAGGCTGTGGATTAATTGTAGAAGAGAGGCGAAAGATACCAAAGGGACATTCAAATTCAAAAGTAGAAAATAAACTGACAACGCCATGGATAAAAAAAAAATAATACCAACAGACAAACAATAGTATACAACACAACATAGAAAACTAAAGACTTAGCAACACAAACCCCACCAAAAACTGAGGTTGATCACAGGTGCACCGGACGGGTAAGAAGATCCTGCTTACGGTGAAGGTGTGGTCACATTACATTTAAATGTAGTACACATATATTAAAATAAGGACATGTGTCAAATTGTCACTGTTTCTGGTAAAGTGCAACATTTTACGGAATTAACTCTCTTTTCATGGCTGTATACTAGTGCATGGCAAATATTTTATACTTTAACTGCAAAAGAGAGGCTAAAGATACCAAAGGGACATTCCAGTCGAAATCAAACTGACAACGCCATAGCAATAATAAAGAAAAAAGAAAAGGACTACAAAGACTTACAACAGTATACAAAAAAACAACATAGAAAGCTAAAGACTGAGCAACATGAACCCCACTAAAAACCGGGGGTGATCTAAGGTTCTCCGGAAGGATAAGCAGATTCTGCTCCATATGTGGCGTCCGTCGTGTTGTTAATATAAGAACAAATCCAGTAATTAGTCTTATTCGGTAGGTCACATTCGGCGGAAAGAGGACGGAAATTGTGGTTACGACAATATGAGGATATCCGTCGTCATCTGTGAAACGGATATTCCGTAAAGGTCAACCAACTCGTGATGGCGTCCGTAAAATGTTCGAAGGGATGATTTCAATTTCACCACTTTGAACTCTTGGTTTAATAGCTTCCTTGTGAGCGGCAACCCCCTATCAAGGAAATCATGATACGAAATGCAAGCCCAGGGATATCGTTTTAACTGGGAGATATATACTCCACATGGAGGCGCTGTTCCTACATAGAAATGGAAAGTTCTCTATCATGTCAATTGTGAAACTAAACTCATCTCTTTTGTCGTAAAGTTTTGTTCAATTTCTAGGTGAAAGTCATGATATGAGGCAGACATAACTTTATCTGTTGTATCCTTTATTTCAAGTTCGATGGGATATATGCATTCAACATTGTCACCAAACTTTGAATTATTTCTTGAGAAAATATCATCTATATAGCGGAAAGTGAAGTTAAAGGATAATGCTAGCTTCGTTTCATTATTCCCAATAAGCTTTTGTATCAAGTCACACTCGTATGAATATAGGTACAAGTCGGCAAGAAGAAGGAGCATTTGATTATGTCAGTTTCAGAGAATATTTTGTTTGAATCAGAGTGATTTTTTTCAGGAAAAGGTACTTGTATCTACGTTGTCCATTCTTTTTTTTATGAAACAAGGCAGTATTTTATTAAAATTATGAGATTCAACATTCAATTCTGCACATTTGATTTTTTAAATACAAACATTTCAGTACCAATTCGGTCTGTCGTGTCAGATACATAATCATGTTTTGTTATTTGAGAGTTGTTCAGTAAATGTGGATTTCCCGTAAATGCTAAATTTGTTTATACCGTAATTGAACATTGCACGACATAAGCTCCAATTATAGTGTTTCACGTTTTGCTTTAAATGAAGAAAAAATTACTAAACCCAATATAAACCGAAGCACTATCGGAGTGTTTTTTTTTTATCTTAATCTTCATCTTAAATAAACGTGCATTTGGTCTAACAGAGCTATTATTCTATTTTTTTGTTTCGAGTTCAAATGATGGGTCTTGAATTGACAAAACGCGCGTATAGCATAATAACTTTAAGCCTGGCATCATTGATGTTTTTTTTTAAATGACACATTAAATCGGTGACGACCATGAAGTGAATCACTAAATTAAACCACATCGTCTTATTTTTATAAAGCATATTACATTTTCATTAAACTAAAATCACGTGTGATCTTTGCTGCAAAACAGCAAAATAAACAAGACCGGAAATAGTTAGTTGACAAGAAGTTTACATTTTCATCGAACTATAATTAGATCTTGATATAAATAAATGTAAACTTTTCTAATGCAGCTCATGAAAGATTTTGATGCTTAAGGTTTTATTTGTTCGTGCCCTAAACAATATTTAAAGTAGGGATTGCCCTCCAGACAGTAAAATACTCCAAGCAATAAACTCGTTCAACATTACTGTTCAGATTTATATCCCTAATAGTTGTTAAAATGTTTCGTCTTAACATTTCAAGTCAACCAGCTGTTGATGATGTATCCAGGAGTCAAGTCATTCAATGACCTTAAGTTAGTTTTGATTGGATTTATCAATTAGAGAAAAGTAGTAAAATTGTATATTTTCCACCTCATATAGAAAGATATTTTTCATAACAAATAAGCCGTAGACGTAATCAAACAATGAACAGAAAGATAGAAAAAACACGCTAAAAAGGGCAATAACAATCACCGGTTTTGATTAAAGAAAACGATATTAAAGAGAGAAGGGACAGAGAAAAGATATATTTCAAGGATAAGAACCACTGAAATACAATTTAATATTTTCAAATAAATCATGCAGCCTTCAAAGTACGAGAGTATGGATGGGGGTTTAGGAACAGAGAATAATAAACTAAAAAAAAAAAAAAAAATTCTTGAGAACAAAACCATAAAGAATAGAGAATGAAAAACCATCCAGACTATCATAGCATGCGATTTGACAAACAATCTCAAATTATGAAATGAAAGACATCCTTTTTAATTAAATATAAGGAAAATAATGGTATTCTATAAGACATGAAACGGAATAAACGCTTTATAAATTTCGTGCCTTGGAAAAAGTAAAATAACAAAAATACTGAACTCCAAGGAACAGTCCCTTATCAGCTGAAACACATAAAACGAATGGACTTCGTACAGGCATTTTCTTATATGGAAAATGGTGGAATAATCGTGGTTTTAAAGCTAGCTAAACCTCTCACTTGTATGACAGTGATATAATCACTATAAAAACAAAAACTATTTCAACAAGGAAAAACCAATATGGCATATAGACACTCTAAAGACAAAGTATATAAGCAAAAATGAAAGACAAGTGTACAAAATGACCATAGCACTATAACACAATGGCGGAATGTATAAATACCTAGCTACGCCAAAAGTATATACCAAAAATGGACTAAACAGTAAAGATTAATAATATACAAAGACAAATAAAAGGAACAATGTAACACGTAATTAAGATGATAAACAACGTCAGTACATAGAATCTATACTTCAAGACCATCATGTATTATTTGTGAAGTTGATACGGAATATTTATCAACAAAGTATTGGTATCTTCCGATGAATTTTTTTAGAAAAAGATCGAGACGTTCTTTGACATAATCCTGGTTCATCAACTTTCTGCCCAGACACTGGTGACGTTTTATAAAGTCTTGAGTAGCAGCTACAAGCTCTTGAATACCGAATGAGTTGGAAAATAAATATCCCATATGCAGGTGAAGTTGGTATTTTGCTGCTAAGGTGGGGGAAATTTTAATATAAAATCAAAATTAAAATCGTCTCGTTTGTCATAGATTCTGGTACTGAGATGACCACTTATGTCAAATTCGAGGTATAAGTCTAAACATGAGACAGAGGATGCCGTGTCTGTTGTTTCTTTAATTTGTAGTTCTGGAGGATATATAAATGGAACCCAATCAGAAATGTTTGGATTGTTAATGGAAAGAATATCATGAATATATCTGAATGTAAAATTAAATGATTTGGCTTCTTTGATCTTCTTGTGTCTGAAGGTACTCCGACTAATATGAAAATAAGAAGAGGTCGACAAGGAGAGGCGCACAAATCGTTCACATAGGAATGCCGACAATTTGTTGCAAAAGTCTACCTCCAAATTCAACAAATATGTTGTCAATAAGAAACTCCAGCATACTGATCACTTGTTTCTCTGTGTAGCATGTTTTTCCTTTTTGTTCACTATTAACAAAATATGTCGTATGGTATCCCAAAGTAATACATTTATAGCGTATGCTACCATTTTTATATTTGAAAGCATTGTGGATTATTTTTTTAGACGATTTTTCAATTTCACATTGGAAATGGTGGTATACAGGGTTGAAAAATCAAAAGTTTTGATAGAATTAATTTCAGAGGAAGATCTAGATTTAAAATTATCCAAAAGTTTATGAAAGTTTTTTTTAGAATCCACATATGGTTAATACCACTACGCGAGTAAACAGTTTCACCGTTTTGGAAGCGGTTTTCATGGTTTACCATCATCAGATGTGCTAATATTAAATCGAAATGAATTGGGAGACATAAATATTAAACTGTATGAAAAAATATAACACGAATTTGAAATATTGTATTAAAGACCTTCATTTGAACTTTGGTGGATATTTGTCTCATTGGCAATCACACGAAATCACCTTATTTTTATATTGATATCTTTAAAGACTTAAAGAAAAGAAAAATCAAGAAAAGACAGAGGTCAATTTTTTTATTATCTTTTTGTAGTTACATTCAAAACAGTAGTGGTAAGAATTTTCTAGTCCACCTTATCATAAATCCACAAAAAAGGTTGAGCCTGTTTATGTAATAAAGTGAATACGACGGATGCCACACGTGGAGTAAGATCTGCTTACCCTTCTGAAACACATAAGATCAACCATGACTTTTGACGGGTTGCGTGTTACTCAGTTTATTTATGTATTGTTTTGCACACTGTTGTTTGTCTTTTCGTTGCTTTTCTAAATTTTCCATGCTTTTGTCGGTCCATTTTTGACCTGTAAGTTTTTATTCTACGTTTGGTATATTCACCATCGTCTTAATGTCATAATGTCCAGTTTGAAAATTCAAAATTTGAAGATTTTTTTCAGGTTTAATTCAGGACAACGAAGATTGTTCGTACTACAAGAATATCAATGCTCCAAGTGGTGTGTATACAATACAGCCTGACGGTTTCACCACTGGTATGTCGGTATACTGCGATATGAATACAGGTACTGGCGGTTGGATAGTAAGTAATTGCCTTTTTCAAAAGATGTTCCCGTTTATCGAAAAGAAATAATAGTTTTCTTTATTGTTATTTGAATATTGTTTATCAAAAGAATGCAAAATCGAGTTTTTCAACCAAAATATTCAATTGTATTCTAGATTTCTATACCAGTCCGGACCTTTAAACAACCTATGAATATGTCACAAACATTTCTGTTAAGATGTATTTTAAATGTTATTTACGTATATTCTATGAAACATGCATTTCGTACGCTAACAATCACTTTAACGTTGACTTTAATTCTGGTAGAATATTATTCATTGATAAGTCATCAATGATGGTTTTGAATGAAGATTAATATAATAGAAAAGCTATGTTTATTATGTGTTTTCATTCTGTTTGTATATTCAAATATATAACTACATCACAGCACGTAATGAAGTTTGAAAATATGCGATACACACCGCAGCGGCAGGATAGATCAGACATAATATTAACTTTATACATATCATAATTTAAGAAGGAAGCAGAACATCACAGTTAGAAGTACAGTGAGTTTGCGACTTCCAGTTTTGTTTTAAATTTTCCTATTGTATCTGCTCCACGGGTTGAAGTATCAAGTTATTCCATAGACTTATACTTGATGGTATAAATGATTCATTAGTTAATGCGAGTCTGCATAATTGAAGTATTATATCGTAACCAATGCGTAGTGGGTAAAAAGTCATTCTTTGGATTTTTGGTGGAATTAGATTACTCAAATATTCTGGTACATTATTTTGTTTGATATTATAAAACATTCGAATTTTCTTCTCTCTCTTATTTCAGTCAAAGTTTTCCACCCAAGTTCCTTGTAAATTATCCCGGAGCTTGTAAAAATAGGTAAACCCGTTACTATTCGAGCAGCTTCAAGTTGTAATTGTTCCAGCGTATGAATTTTACCCAACCCCATATTATCCCAAACTTCACTGGCATATTCAAATAAAGATCTTATAAAAACAAGGTAGAGTTTTTTTCGAATATTTTCCTACTAAATCTATATTTCAGTTTCCTAAGCATATTTTGTTGATTCGTTGTACTACACTATCAAAATATGCAACATAATGACATTTCTGTACCTTATAATATGGTCTTTTAATTAAACATGACTGTAAAGTATTCTTTTACCTGGGTTTTTATAATAAACATACAAAATATTCAATCGTCTGTAAAATTGCTTTTAAAAAGCATTGATCTACGAATTTAATGCTTATTATATGTTTTAAATTATTGAAGACGTTTGATTAGTTTTCTTTTCTATTTTATTGTTTATTCTCTGTCAGCTCATTAACCAAAGTATGTATGGAGAGTTGTCTCATTGGCACTCATACCACATCTTCTTATATCTATGACACTATAGATGAATATGAGATTCGCTTCATTTGATTGGACGCTGCGTTCAATATTATAAGAGTAACATTGAGCGTTACATTGTATTTCAACAGCCCACCGTGTGTTTCAATTTGGACGCAAGCATATATTTGAACTATACACAATAACTACTAAATAGAATTTGTAAACACAAGAATGTACATTTTCTTTTGTATATTATTTATCAAAAATACAGTACTTTATATAGATGAGAAATGACAGTTCACCTTTTAGGGTCAAAATATGCCATCCTTGACATACTAGCTATATTAAAATAAACAGGCCTATGCAATTAAAGTAAAATAAAATGCATTACTTGGTTAAAGCTATATGTATAAAAGTAGTGTAAATAATATAACTGAATACATATATTGAGAGTCGAAAAATCGTAGATCGCTATAATATTTATCAGTTATTCTCACCTCCAGGAATTACCGATTATGTAATACATAATAAACTGATAGTTCTTGAACATTCAGTGAACTTAATTAACCTATTTGAATAATCTGATTATCAGAAGTAGGACCGTGTCGAGATCCCGGCAATAAGAATGCATTTAATCCTGTATGTAGAATATTTTACAAAATTAATTTTTTGATAATTTTAACGAAGTATTCTCTTGTACACTTATCAAAAATATTCTCGCATCGACGTCTAGATAACACTTTAATAGTGTTTTTTTTTTAAATAAATATTTTTCAATATGTCTTAGAGTTTGAATGATTAATGTAATTGATTATTTTTTAAATCATTGTTTCGTATTATAAAATCCAATTAGGATCATATCTAACATGTTTATTTGTACTATAGCACTAAAGCAGAGTAGTATGTGTTATAATCTACTAATGGAGATGAATAAAAAAGAAACTAGATAAATAATTAAAAACCATTCTATGATACCCATTCTGGTAATGCCTAGTTGACTTTCTATATTACTTATATTTTGGCCTCTATAACATATAAGAAAATCAACAACGTATAAAAAGAACATTCAATATTTATGATATTGTTTTAACTGTTTATAATTATGATAAATAATGTAACGGATACCATACTCTATTGAGGGACACCCATCTCCTGATCATATAGATCGGACTTGGTCGAAATAACTCCAATATGAAAATGTCTGTTTGAGAAAAATTTTGAAATTAAAATTGGGAATATTGCCTTTCAACCCTATATCAAAAAGATATTTAATATACTATAATTCCCCGTGGTGTCATAAGCCTGCATGTTCATTTTTTCGCAAAATTATTAGTATTCGGCCCTGGTGGAATCCGCATTGACTATTGGCTGAAAGCCCATTTGATTTTAGGAACCAAGCAAGGCAATCATTGACCACTGGTTGTATCTGTTCGTACGGATGGTCAATGATTGCCGTGCTTTAAAAGTTGATAATGGATAGCATCAGGCTCACAAGCCGTACCTTGGGCCTTAGATAAAGAGGATTGCAGCTTTTCCATTGAAAAGGGTTTGTTGTAATTCTCCCTATTTTTCGATTTAAAGTTCAAAATGAATTTTTCTTTTAAACTTCTTAAAATCATCTCTAGTTTTCAGAAGAAGATTTAGCGAAAGTTGTATTCAGCTTGTTTGCAGTATCTTTTTCAGATGACAGTAATATACTGCCGTTCCTTAAATCTTCAACAAATAATTTAGAAATTTTTACTTTGGTTAATTTTTATTCATGTTCCATAATTTTGTCATTGGTGTTTGCAGTGCTTGCTTACAAGTCCGTCGCGAATTCGGAAATTGCTTTAATTTTCCGTAGTATGATGTTTTTTTAATAAATCGTCAAGTTCATTCTGAAGTCGTGTTGCGGAGGTTGAAAAAATGACAAAATCATCAGCATTTCAAAAACATTGGACTGATCATGAATTAACGACGACAGGAACAGACGAATTTTTTGAGACAAACAGAAAGGTCATTTATAGAAATTTTAAATAAATTAGAACCCATATTGTCTCACTATTTTACTCCTACTTGAGTTTGTTAAAGGTCTGTGACTCTATTGTTTCATCGAACACAAGATTTACTCTGGACAAAGAATCATGTTCATAACAGTGTAGACGAGACCATTGATTGGCGCGCTAAAATCTCCCATTTACTGGGTCAGATTAGGTGAACGTTTTTCTGTAACGCCCACTGCTCACGACGTACTTATTGTAGACATTTAAACTGTGGGGTCACCAAAGGGTCTGAACGCCTAAATAAAATAATTCGAAAAACTAATCAGGAATAACCTTTGTGTTTTGATTTATATTGAATACTTAAACGTTCTTTACTTGTGTTTTTGTTATGTTTTGATAATAAATTTTTATGATATCGCACGTTCTTTCAGCAAAAAAATGATTTAACTGGCTTTAAAAGTTACAATGCATGTGTTGATAATTATCTTTTTCGGCCGTCAAAACGATTTAACAATTGCGGTTGTCGAATTATGTCATCTTTTAACTTTTATCTGGTCTAAAAGTTTATTTTAGAACGAATGCATGATCAACTTTAAAAAGTTGTGCAAATACAAAACATATAGACAAAATTTACTTCTGTCCTGTCTTTTTCGTACTTGCAAGTTATTGGACAGTAAAAAAGCTATTTGGATCAAGCTTTGTGAAATTGGCATTTACGTTATTGAATAGGTAAAATGTATAGTTTGGTGTACAGAGGAAACTTGAACTTTTCTGCTAACTACTATACCTGTGAAAAACCCTTGGCAATAGAAACGTATTCAACTTAGTTTTTTAAAAATCGACCCAATTTACATAGTAATGGACGACTTCGTACATTTTATGATCGCAAATTAAAATATGTATATAATATACTGTGCACTGTAGTTCGTGTATTCAATTTTTTCTTTTGTTAATGGATTTGCCCGTCTTTCTGGGAGTGATTAATTGCATTATAAAAATGTCCAAACAAACCTTGATTTTCCTTTTTTTAAACATACATCTCAGCCATAGATAAGGACTTCTATTTCAACTTAGTGAGTTGAACAAAGTAATATTGCGGACCATTTGCCAGTTTCCATGCGGTATCCGTGTTTTTCTCTCTCGCTCTGTTCTGCATCCATTCAACTCTCGTGTTTGTCATGCCAAGGCCATTTGAAGCTTTCATGCTATACAGTGTGTGTTTTGATTATTGTCGAAGGTCGTACGGTGACCTATAGTTGCTTACGTCTGTTGGTCCCTGGAAAGGATTTGTCTGATTGTCTATCACACCACATATTCTTATCTTTATATGCAGTTATATCTAATTGAAACGGGGAATGTGTCAAAGAGACAACAACCCGACCAAAGAGCAGAAAACAGCCCAAGGCAACCTGCGGATCTTTCGTATCTAGGGAATGCTATAAATATATTTAATTCAGGTAAATAATATATAAGCCATACTCAAGTTATGGATATTGTCGTCAACTTTTGCAACCTGCTGCTATGTTTCTATAAGGCAACGATCATTCATCTTCTGTTGGGCCACGACTTTTTCATGGGACAGGCAATTTTGTTTTCGACTATATTAAAAATAAACAATTTTTTTTTCAAATTCATACAGGCACAATTTTTGTTTAACTAGGTTTTTAAAATTTTCTAATTTGTAATGGAAACAAACTGGAAGAAAAATATTTAAAGACATTCAATTTTCAAATTTAAAACCATCTTAAAAGATGAATGTTCGGTGCCTGATCAATCCAGTATTCGGAAGAAAATGACAATTTCACCTGAATCTGTATAAAGCCTTTACCACATAAAGAGCACCAAATTAAACAACAATAATTCAATAAACATTTCTAAAGAATAACTCTTATAAATATTCTATTATCTTATATCAGTTTGAAATCTTCTTGTATTTTTTAGCAACCTTACTACAATCGTAAGTTTTCATGATTTTGAAATTCTTGAAAGTGCTTATTCAATTGTCTGCTTTGACTACAGAATCTACGAAAGAATTATCTGAATACTTCTTATCAAAGACATTTATTAAAAACCTGATATCTACTTCTTTTATTTAAGCGAACAATTCTAATTAAACTTCCGGTTTATTTCTCAATTCACTACTAAATCACAAGGAACTTAATGATACATAAAACAAAAATGTCAATAAACTCGAGCTTGTCCTTAGATTACATCTCAAATGGTCTTTTGGACGTCTGTCGTGGTCTAAAAAAAACAAAAAACAAAAAACATGACTTTATTCATCTAAACTTGTCTTTCTATCAAATAATTCTAAAAGTCCCACTCCAATATAAACATAAGAATGTGTGTCTTCACTAAAATGTATATTTCGTTTGTTCAATTAAACTTTATGATTGATGATTGTGATCGTATTTGGTGGATCATCGATACAAATTTCCTCAGATAAAATTTTCTTGTACTTTGCCAAAATGTAGATTTTACCATGCATTTTTTAAAAACATATTAGAAATAATGGGTCACCGTGCTATTTTTCAAGCTAAATGTCGTGCAAAATTGACCAATTATTTAGATTATTCACGAAAAAAATAAAAACAAATCTGAGATAAATTTTGAAATAAAATATGTGAAGATAGGTTTTATAATATGCTTCAAGGAAATAAAGATAAAAAATGGTGTCAACGAGCTTGTTTTTTTTTTTTTTTTTTGCTACAGGCAAAAACTTTAAGGGGACAGGAGTTCAATCCGGGACGTCCGGTTTTGTTTTTAATTTAATAAAACCAAAGTAAATTTGAATGACATATGACATAAAGTAACACTATTTGTTTTCATTAAATATTTTATTTATGTTTTATTCAATTCAAAATTAATTTATAAGGGGGACAATGCGTCGTGAACTATCCTATCCATACACAAAAGACAAACCGACAACAAGGTGAACATTTACTAAGTTTTAGTCAAAAATGGGGGTCAAAATGATTTTTTTGATACAGACGGGCAGCTGAGATTTCAAATGCATCCCATTCATTTATTAAATTTTTGTGAATACCAATACCCTTTCATATATTTCATCGAAAAATGATATCCCATTCATATATATTTTCTCGATTACCACATATACAAATTTTGACATCTTAATTTGATTAAAAACGATAAAACAGCGCATTTATACAAAATTATTATCTAAAGATGAACATAACTGACCCATTCACATTTTACCGTTTTATATCTGGGATGTTGTAACCCATTGATATAAATAAAGTATCAAAAATGGGACCAATTCCAGCGGCTTGTCTGTGTATACCTTCATATAGGAAGTGAACCCCCAAAAAAAAAAAAAAAACACCCCGAGGTCGAATTACAGCCCATATCGTATAGTTAGCTGTCCGTGAAAAAAAAATATGTACCAAAAGAAAAAGCAAAGCATCGGCATGACAAGTAATACAACATACCACAACAAAAAGAATGTGGCAGGGTTCAACAAGTTTTTGATCGTTAAGCCCCCGCGCATTCATGGCCAGTTTCCTATAAATACAACATAAGAACAAACAATATATGGGTAAAGTGCGTGATAACATTTGGTGAGGGAAATCGATGTTTGCTACATACCACGGTTCATTTCAACGCACTATATGACAGTACCACTATACCAATCAGAATGATTTTTTGTAGTGTTTGAATAAATAATTTTACTTGAACCCATATATTATTTGTGAAACATAAAATATTTTAAAAGGACGACGTATTTTGTGTATAAAGTTAATAATTATGTAGACTTAAAGTCAATAATTCTGTAGACTTTTGAAGTCACTACTTTCTATTGCCATAAATCGGCAAATTTATGAAATTTACGAAAACTATAACAATACAGAACGACATGTTTTTGATATTATAGCAAACATTTGGTTGACAAATTTTAATTCGTTATTGTAAAAAATTAGCTTGAAATATCTGTCATTTATTCCATACCCAATTTACCCCTATTACTTACACATATGTCTCTGCTTATTATAATGTGGACCGGTCATTGTTATTGAATCTTACACAATTGGAATCAGTTATTATTAATTCACTTTCAAACTGTTTACATTTTTCTTACACGTGTATGGATTAAACCAGAACATGCATGAATGTGTACAGTAACTTAAATGACATTTTAAGTGGACACTTGACAAGTCCATATGATTTTTATCAATGAAAGGGAAAAATTGCAACTTCTTATATTTTGCACAAAACTTTCCACATATAGAGTAGATAAATTATCTTTTAATAGCCTATTCCGGAGAAAAAAGAGAACGTTTACAAATCAGACGTTTTTTTCCATTACATACACGAAATACATTTTACGGACGGCTACGTCAGGTAAAATGATTGTTTATCTTAACAAAAAAAAGCATTTTTCAGTCTCATTATAATGTTATAATTGCAATTAATCCCAAACAAAAGTAGTCAGTTGATAAAGTCAAAATATGTGTCCGATTTGCCTTTTTTTTTACATTAAAATTCAATACAATCGTTTTAAGGTCAATTACATCTTCCTCACAAAATCTTGTAAGACACTATAATTCAAAAAGTGTTGGCTCATTAAATTGGTTTATAGCTCAAAACAAAAAGACAAAAGAAATATATACAGTACTCCTAATTACTGAAAGCTAGTTGTTATACAATAAAATATTCTGACGGACTTCCAGATGATTGGTATAGCTGTTCTCTTATATATATATATTTATATATATATATATATATACAATTGAGCTGTACACTTTAATTTAATGAAATATAAGTTATATATACTAACCAGAAAATGACTGCGTCGAACCATCTTGATATAGTATTACAGGTCCTATAGGTTGTTGAACAAACGGGGTGATAACTGATGTTTCTATCCCACTCGATGGTGGTGAAGATATACCTGATGTTACGGTGCATGTACCTGGTATAGGAAACTTTACCGGAAACACATTGTTCTCCTCTAATGTTTTTCACGCGGGATGTTTGATAGAAGAAGCACCAGTATAAAAAGTTTTTTTTATCAAAATTTGAATGATGGACTGAAACGTTTTCGACATTTCAGCCACATTATCGGGAACTTTCCCGTGAATATGTTTCTCCAATTTTGCGATATCCTGATTAACAAGACCAGATTTAGGAACAAATATACCGCTTCCAGTTTTAACTAGATACTTGTCTTTCTTGCTGTTGATCAAGGCTCCACGAATCGTTTGTGCAAAGCTGGACCTGGCACTGTTCAATCCTTTCAATCTAGTATCGTATTTGTTTGTCTTGTTCCTCAGTTCTATCTCTAACATTTTCAAGTTTTTTGTTGCGCTGTCCATTAATGAACGTTCTTCGGGGTGTTTTGAAGGGTCTCCACATTGTTCAGATGTAAGATATTAATCAATTGTACAGTTTCTCATATTATGGTCCAGACGCAAGTGACAGTTTGAACACTGTTTTCCTCTCCCTTTATTGAGATTACGCTTGGCAAACTTGTTAGTCAGATGTTCGAAATGTTCTCCTGCGCTTTCAACTTGGGTCTCGATTTCTATCATTTCTTCCTTTAATGTTTCCAAGGAATACTCAATTGGTGATTTATATTCGAAAAGATCAAAATCAGCGGTCGTTTCACCGGCGGTTTCGCTATCCTCCTTTTCGAATGAAAGCTCCTTTCGGCTGATTTTTGACGTGTAACGTTTTGTTTCATTCGAAGAAAGCTGTTTCTGCAGAAATGGTGAGGATCCTTCCGAGACACGGATGTTGACAACTGGAAAATCACTTAATACAGGTAGAGCTCTTATTACACGCAAGAACCTTGTAAAATTGGTCGGCGTCAGATCCAAAAAATCACCTTCGTCATCTCTGTACTCAACTCTTATAACTGGCGTCCTGTTAATATACTTAATTTCTCGGATTACGTCCTCTAAACCTTGATATCCTCCTGCGGTGAGTTGCATAAATTAAATGGATATGGCACTTCAACGCTATTTGCCATAATATTCATATCTAATTTTTAGATCTAGCTCAACAATGTTTAGGATGGTTTTTGAAAACGCCATAACTTAATCTTGCAAGCCCGTTTTCTAACTCAACTGCACTTGTGAATATCATGCGGCGGCTGAAAGATGTGGGGAAAATTGGACCTTTTCATTTGCTGTAAACAGGGAGGGGGGAGTGATAAATCCATAAAACCATATTTGAATATCTCTATCATTGTCTTCAGAATTACACACCCTTTAAAAATGGAATGTTCCATGCATTAATTTGAAAGGTCAACCAGAAAACATAAATTTAGGGATTAGCGGTACATCTTCCGGATTTAAAGCTGAGACTGACTATATGTATAGGTATGAACGTTTAGATATTCATTTCTTTCATATGATTTATAAAAAAAAAAAAAGATTAAACAGAACTTTTCAAGAATATGACAGTACAACAGACAACAAAAATCGCAACATCCGACTACTAGAATATGAAAATATTATACACATTGAAACGTTTCAACAAAGACAACAAACAACACACAGTCCGCCGTCCAGATAACCTAACTCAGTAAAATCACAAAATTCAATGAGGTTAAAATAGTTTTAAGTGCACACTGCCCCCTTTTTTAAAACTATCTTCACAATATATGAGCATCCAAACAAGGAATGACTAGCTGAAACATGGACATAGAATTTTAATGTTATTAGTATTTGTGAGAAACAAGTAGGTTTTAATCGGGAAATGGAACTATTCTAACTACATGAATTGATCGGTTGTACATATTTAGTATATTAAATGCTTGTTCAATTCCAAATCTTACTCAGCATAAATAAATTAGGTAAAGACTCTTACAGAAGTTTTTGTAAAAATCAGTCAATTTAGAAGAATTCAAAAACATGGCCGAAATAAACCCATCGACCTTACCATCCTATTTTGAAGTGACCCTCATCCTGAGTTAGAAATGGTAGGGTTTTTCGTTTCTGCGTGTCTGGTAATTCGAGAAATGTCCAGCTAACTTTAAAATGAAGGCAAAATACTGGGGAAGCTCCTCTTAATTGTAACTGATTTCTAGTGCATTTCGACCAGGTTGTATCTAGAAATACCAGAAAAGGACAAGGAAACGAATGTTTTATTCGTGGACCATTATAAATTTGAACATAAATTGATGTAAACTTGAGGTTGTTTTTGTTTGTCATGTTTTCACTACTGCCCGATTCTTAGGCAGATATGCATTATATATCTTGGTATTCACTTTCCTTTAATTGGTGTAGTTTTTTCTCACGAAAAAGAAAAATGGTTAAGTCATTATTATTTTGATTGCAGGTTCCGGTACATTGTTGCTATAGCAACGAAATGGTTAATATAGAAAAAAATTTAAAAGTTATTTAGTTATTTATTCATTTTGCCTAATTCAAATAGACTATAGACCTCCCCAAAAAAAGACATGTTTTAAAGATAACTAATTATACATGTGAAAAATCGATAGAAAAAATTGTAAATTTTAATAAGATCGAAACTTACAAAAAAGACCATCATTCTGTTATTTTGCAAAATCTAGCAGGGTGTTTTGAATCTATGTATACTTCATAAAATACAAAATCACTATCTTGCCTCTGGTAACTCCAGAAGCCAGAAAATCTCAAGGCTAGTCACATATAGTGAGCACAATGAATAGAATTCTTGAAAAGAAGGTTTCTTATGTGCGACGAAATTTCAATTTTGCAGTTAGATCGGGCTACAATATACTTTTCAATCCTTTTTAGAATAATTTTGAAACTATTCAAAATGGTAATAATAAGTTAAATTCAGTGATTGTCCTTGATTCATGTCTGTCATATTTGTTTTTCGATAATTGTTTTGTTATAAATTAGGTCGTTTGTTTTCTCAATTGAATTGTTTTATATTTTTCATGTCGGGGCCTTTTATAGCCGACTATACGGTATGGGTTTTTCTCATTGTTGAAGGCCGTAGATTATTTTAAATCGCTTACATCCACTTTATTTGAACTTTGGTGGATAGTTGTGCCATTGGCAATCATACCTCATCTCCCTATTTTTTCATTAATGTAAAATTTTTATTAAAGGTCATGAAACGTATTAACAGTCAGGGACGTCAGTATAGTGCAGGGAAAGCGCTAGGAGATGACTTGCGTGATTTGAAACTACATGAACTTAGAGAAAGTGGCGCCCATTTTGGAAATTTGATACCTAAAGGTATTGCGCCAAAAGTAGCTGAGAAATATAAAACAACTAAACAACTGTGCATACTATCTGGAAAAAGTATAGCGAAGATTTATCAGTGAGTAGAAGACCGTGTGGTAGTGGCCGTCCACGGAAATATGGGATTGATGAGATAGAGTTCGTCAATGTTTTGAAAACAGAAAGACCTTCCGTTGAACAGAGCACTTTAAGAGACCAGCTCCGTCAGTATTCTGCCATTAGCAGCATCTCTAGAAGTACAGTATCAAGAATAATAACAAATAACCTAAAAATGACATATAAGCGTATTGCACATTACAAGAAGAATAGATTTACTGTACGAAACCTTCAATACAGTTTTTAAATTATGTCAGTAATAAAATTCCTTTCACTGTAAAGTTTATGGACGAAATGGGAGTAATGCTCGTGGACGGTCAGCCAGTTTATGGACATTCAAGGAAAGGAACTCCATTCGTAGAAATTACAAGATATGACCCTCATGCAAATTTCACAGCTAGCTTAAATCTTGGTATAACAGGTGTTAAATACGTGAAAATTATTGAAGAGGCGTCAGATAGTGTTGAATATTTACAGTTTATAGGGAAAGCGTCACAGAGTTATACAAACGACGCTACCAATCAAATTTCTTTGTCAAAATTTAACACTATTAGGTATGGGGGAAATCTGCAGTCAGAATATTTTTTTCATCAAATTGGGGATCAGAATTTATTAGGAAAAACCCATAACCCCCACCCCCTTTTTGAAGTTAAATGGTCGTTCCCTTAAAATACAAATGTTGAAATTGGCTCAAAGTTATTTACTATTTACTATTTAATCTTAAAAGTTTCTTGGAATTCATCATAACATCTTTCAGTTAGGATATCTTAGATCAGATAAGAAGTATTTCTATAAACTCAAACATAGATTTTCTTTAATGTAGAATATTTGTCTCGGGGATTGACTCATTGTGATTAGTTTTTGAGGTAAACACTAAAGTTTGTCATGAGTCGTATATTGTGGATTTTATCTCGTTTTGTATAAAACTGATACTGAAAAATATGCATACACCACTGTCCCAGGATAGGGGAGGGTTAAGCGCTTACAAACATGTTTAACCCCACCACATTCTTTATGTGCCTATCCCTGTAGTTCAGTGGTTGTCGTTGGATCATGTCTGTCAAATTTGTTTTTCGTTAATTGTTCTGTTATAGATTAAGCCGTTGGTTTTTTCAATTGAAATGTTTCATATTTTTCATGTCGGGGACTGTTGTAGCCGACTATACGGTATGGGTTTTTCTCATTGTTGAAGACCGTACGGTTGCCTATAATTGCTTACATCCACTTCATTTGAACTTTGGTGGATAGTTGTCTCATTAGCAATCATACCACATCTCCTTATTTTTATAAAAAATGAAGTTGTAACGTACACCGATCTAGTGTGACTTTAGATACATTGGTGTATTGATTTTTGTTTGCTTTACGTCTAGTGTCAAATTTGTCATGCATGTTTAGGACTATTAAATATATTGCAGATAGTTTCGTAATTAAACGGCTTTAGATCTGTTATACGACAATAACACATAATCTTGTATTATTTTTACTTTTAGTTTCTTGTGTATAATTTGGAGTTTAGGATGACGTCCATTATCACTGAACTAGTATATATATTTGTTTAGGGGCCAGCTGAAGGACGCCTGCGGGTGCGGGAATTTCTCGCTGCATTGAAGACCTATTGGTGACCTTCTGTTGTTGTCTGTTCTGTGGTCGGGTTGTTATCTCTTTGACACATTCCCCATTTCCATTCTCAATTTTATAAAAAGATAAAAGGTATGAAAATTAAAAGAGACCACAACAATGTCCATAAATAGTAAAAATAGACGTTTAATCAACAATGAACAACACAAAACCCGGATAGCTGAACGTTTGGCTCAAAATTTAGTGGGGCTAATCCAGTTTAACATGCAATCCCTCCCTGTCCAGACTTGGTGCAGGCACACAATGCAGTGGGTTAAATCAGTATAACATGCACCCTCCCCAGCCCGACTTAGTACTGGCACAATATATAGGGGTGTATTGCTGTGTGTTTGTGTAATCTACATTGGCTAGAGGTATAGGGAGGGTTGAGATCTCACTAAACATGTTTAACCCCGCCTTTGGCCTTTGTTAGTTTTGTATGTTTGTTAATTTTAGTTCATTTATTTGTTTAGGAGTTTAGTATGACGTCCATTATCACTAAACTAGTACACATTTTTGTTTAGGGATCAGCTGAAGTGCACCTTCGGGTGCGGGATTTTCTCGCTGTGTTGAAGACCCATTGGTGGCCTTCGGCTGTTTTGTTCACTCTTTGGTCGGTTGTTGTCTCTTTGAAACATTCCCCATTTTCATTCTCGATTTTAACATGTTACCTTCCAACTTTGTTTTGTCTGTCTTGACTATATTTGGCATTAAACAATACAAGAAAAATAAACTACACAGTGCAGCTTCCAACAGGATTACAACAAGAAAATTAATTTTAAAATGCGGTCAAAGTCAAAATTTGCTCGCAGCGGAAAATGCAACAGCTTGATATTCATTTGAAATAAAATAATTGTAATGATTACCCAACGTTACGTTTTCCAATATAAACATTCGAATTATTTTGTTTTTGTATTTTTTTATTAATTTACAACATCTTTACAAAGACCACATTCTGACTTCGATATTGAGTAAACCATAAAAGCGATGTTCATTATCTTTCTTCTGTTGTAAGTTCAACGTAGTTATTTTGTGTCATGAATTGGTATTGATGTCATCTCGTATGTTTTAAATATGAAAGGGTAGTCCGGTTGTTTTATTCGTCAATAAGACACAAAAAAACGACAAAAAATAAAAAAAGGTCAACATTCATTCTTCAACAAAAGAATACATCACAAGAATATAAGTTTGGTAAGAAAAAGACCAAATTCGTGAGAAGTTGTGTAGGACTTTAATAGCCAAGGCAAACTGATAAATATCTGAATGAATGAATCGATTTATGTAACAAAATCAAGGTATTAAACAAAAAAATAAAATGATTTTTTAATTATCCGGAACTCTTCACAAACAAAACCTACATGTATGCACTGAATAAATAGTAGGCCACTCTTGAATGATCACAACGTAAAAGTATTTATTTTCTTAATCCATTAGATATTTTGTGAATTAACCACATCAACTTAAAGTTTTTTACAATGAATAAACGTATTTTTTGATTATTTAATATCAGCTCTGAACATTATTATTCTTTAAAATGAAACTGTTGTATGTGATGGTATAAAAAATATTTAAAACAAATTCTTTTAAAGTTTTGTGAAAAGAAAGTTTCATTTTATGTATCGAAATGTGTAACAAGTGATCATTATTTAAATCCCCACTGGAAGGCCTCTGATAGACTGAGTCAGCATAAAATCATTGTTATCGATTGCCAATGGCAAACAAGTTAAAGGTAAATTATTCAGTATTATTACCAACAAAAGTTTTACGGTTGTCTACGCTGCTATGAAAACGATTCTATAAGCTCTTAATGACATTGTAAAAGTTTGAACCAACCCCTATATTTAACAACTTGAGTTTAATCTCTGGGTAATTGACAGTATCAAAAGCCTTCCTGAAATCAACAAAGCAGGAAACACTCTACCTTCTTTTGTGTTATATTACTTATTTATAATGGTCTTGAGAATGAACTTGTGGTCAGATGGTCATGCTTTTTTTGGTAAAACCGATTTTGCTATCATTAATGATATTGCATTTATCTAAGAAGAATGTAAAGTGTCTTATTAAAAAGCTACCCCCATTGATTCAGTAATTGTGTTTCCTAGATAACTATTATGATCAGATTAAAAATGTTAAGTAATCATGATAGTAAAGAGGGTTGGCTATATTTTAAGATAGTTTTAGATATATACTTAGTATCAGTACTAACAACATTCATATATAAAGGTTCTAGCTTGATAGCAGAAGGGAGAGTTAGCTGGAGAAACCATGTACCGTATGTTGGATGGACGGACGGACCTGGGTAAAACTATATACATGACATTTTATTGCAAGAGCATAAAATGGTTGATGACGAAGTTTTCACAATATGTTGCCTTCTGAACTGCAATTTATGTGCAAACGCTTAGAAATTGCCAAATTAAAGACAATTTCAACTTTTGCATTTGTATAGTCCCAACAATGCTATGTGTAACAATATATTCAGATAGCATACGCTATGTTTAATACAGATTGTATCTAACGTTTATACAAATACGACAATTACCACAGGCAATGTGCTATAAATTTTCAGTTGTCTCTGGCAATTGTTATCTTAATTAGAATATAATTATATAAGGTATTGATAAAGATGATATACAGTCGCTGTGGACGATATGTGTTTTGAGATTAGTTTGTTAATAGACAAACATGATAAGTTCGCTTTAAGGAAATCAATGTTCATACGAGCTATTTGATCCTTATAAATGTTACTATATGTGTCCATTATGCAGTTAAATATTTCAATTTCAAATTAAAAAAAAAAAGTCAATATTCGTCTATTTTATCCATGGACATTGAAGTGCAATTGTTTTTGCCATGAATATGACTGTTTACTTTCTCAATGAACTATTGAATTAATATAAACGATAGTATTATAATGATGTTGTTTTTTTTAAAACATTAAGAAAGATAACATTGCAGGATTGTATGGTTTTAAAATAAATGCTATAAATCTTTATCTTGACACTTTAGGTGATGTTTTAATAATATTGACAAACTTGATGTTTATTGACACTTTTTTTATTATATAAATTTGTTGTTTCATTTAATGAAAAGTAAATTAAATTCAATATTTCAAGCAATTTGTTCCATGTTGGTGAACTTTTCAATTAAAGCTTTTGTAATTTTAGCTCATTGCATATATGCAATAACTTCGAAAGTTAGTAAATGTTAATTATTTAAGAAAGGTAGATGCTGTAACCGTATATTGCAAGTTTGTTTTTTTGATTTATTTTGTTTTTTTGTTTTTGTTTATCTCTGACGGGCACACATGTTTTTGTGCAATTTTATATTTTATCAATAAGACTTCATTTTATATTTTAGTTGTTGAAATAGATATTCTTCACATGAATTGAAAGGAAAATGATTTTTATATAATTGATAAAAAACAGCTGCATTGAGATAAATTTGATTCATTCAATAATTGCTCAACATATTTCAACAAGGATAAATTAACCGACATAAGAAACATTAATTGTCCACTTATATGACATTTAAGTTGTTTAGTTTTTATTTCTGTGAATTTTTGTTGAAGCAAATTAGAGTTAAATAAACTACTTTTCAGTCATGTAACTCCGTGTCTGTTAACCTATATACGGTGCAAATATAGGGAAGATATTTGTGTAAATTTAAACGAGGATGGTTTTTTACTGGAAATTATATCAGATCTTGCGTAACTTTGCTCTGAATTATTAGATAGGTAATTTTATGTTGAACCTATATGAATTCTTCAAGAGTTTTGTTTTTATTTCGTCCTGTTTCTGTTTTTTTTTTTGGTCGTGGGTGAAAAAGTAGGGGAGGGCCTTACATAAGTGAAATTCTGTTTACTTAGATAAACAGATAGCAGGTCTGACCATGTACGAATATTAATATAATTTATGTTACTGTAGATAGTGCAAACAAGTTGCCCTGTATTTTTCCATATATTCCGAATACATGATCGTCTGAAACACTAACATACGTGTTTCAAACTCAGCATGAGGGGCATTCCATTTCAATCTAATTGTGGTAATGAAGAGTAGTAAAGGTACCAGTATCAAACTTAATATATATTATTAATGTTTGAATTGGATATATCCCTTTTATTAATTGTTCCTTGTTAATTTAACTTCGAGTGGTAATTATTTCATGCATATTCAGGACGATAAACTATTAACAATACAATAGGTAGGGCCTGCTACAGGGTTCGACAGGATGAAGAGCGGAAAGTTTTGATAGCCACTGGAAAATGAGGGTATTTTGAATGGAGATAGACATGAAGCCTTGCAACAGAACACCTACGGACCTCTAAATTTGTTATATGGCAAAGGTTCTATAACGTTCATGATGCGTGGCACTATCTCTACACCAGTCATTAGATTTACACCCAAATCCTATCTGACGAGGCTGCGTACTAATACATCCTACACACCTAAACAGACGCCCCACCTCGACATGGGTTTTACTGCTGGTCGGAAAAGATATAGATTACCATATTTCTAAACCTAAGTCCCCCTTGGAGTTGACATGTTTCATTAGCTCTCAATAAAGATGAGATGTATGCAAATATTCATTACACTTTAAGAAAATTGAATTTGTTTGAAAGTGATCTAGGTGTCAAATGTCATTATAATTAAAATGAATTTATGTTTCGATAATGTAATGAAAAGGGTGCTGTTAATATTTTTAATAGAAATATCTTGGTTTCAACGTTTTTGTCTGGATCAAGATTAAGTTTTTTGTTTGTTAATCTCCGACGGGCATAAATGATTCGATAATATAATGAAAAGGGCACTGTTAATATTTTGTTTGCGAATATCTTGGTTTCAACGTTTTTCTCTGGATAAAGATTAAGTTTTTTGTTTGTTTATCTCTGACGGGCATGAATGATTTTGTGCAATTTTATATTTAATCAATAAACATAAGAGGTTAATATAAAATTATCAGCGCTCATCTCTTTTCAAATCCTCACAGAAACACTGTTAAAAAGTGTTATTTTCATTTTGTAGGAAGTCTTTAAAGCTGGAGCATTTTCCATCTGATGTATAATAATAGGTTCATGAAAGTTAATCCAGAAAAGCGTTTTGAAGGCACCACATTTATAAATTGTATATCTTATTTTACTTGTTTTATTAGTTCATAGAACTTGATTTGAAAATTAGGTCTGAATATGCATGATTTTTTTGCCATTGAACATTAAGCATAAAATCAATCAATCTTATTATATGACTATTTACAATCTCTTTTTTTTAATGGCTAAAATTATAAGGAAACATTATATTCACCGCGGAAAAAATCATAAGAGGTTAATATAAAATTTTGAACAGCTAAAGTGTACCTATGAATAATTTTTTCCTAGGCAACGTCCATAACGTAGGTTTGTGGAGCCATGCAAATTCTCGTTTTTCTGCATTTTCTTATGTTAATTTCTTTTGGTAAATGTTATTGAATACTGCAACTTATAAAAAAGTTGGCAACTGCCAAAGCAGATAATATATTTAGAATGAAAAAAAGATCAGTTAAATAACTTGAGCAAATACTAGAACATTGGAGATGGATAAAAAAGGTAATGTTATAAAACAATTGTTGGCTTTTGATTTCAATTGAATGATGCAATGATTTATCAACCCAGATATATATAAATTTCTTTGAAGCCAACATTATAAGAATTTAATAATTGTATAATAGTTAATGTTACAATTTGATAGTTATATAAATCGCCAATTCAAACTGTTTTTCATCATAATGTGCACTTTTTCACAGCAGTAAGATAATCCTTTTGAAATCGGCGCGTTAAAGCGATCCTCTTTTAATCTCATTTACGCGCTAAAGTGTCCTATTTGTTTTTATCAGCGCTCATCTCTTTTCAAATCCTCACAGAAACACTGTTATAAAGTGTTATTTTCATTTTGTAGGAAGTCCTTAAAGCTGGAGCATTTTCCATCTGATGTATAACAATTTGGTGATGGAAAAGAAATGATTTGGCATTTCTGCTCAATAATATGTCATAGAAATGATAAGTTAATGTATTCTTTTCTGTATTTGTAGTTAATTCAAAATCGATACGACGGCTCTGTTAACTTTTACAAGACATGGGACCAGTATAAAAACGGATTTGGTAGCTTATCAGGAGAATTTTGGATAGGTGAGGTGTATTTAGTAGTTTGTTAATTGGTGTTAAACGTTACTTTTTTTGACTTAGGATATATCATGGAGACAAATTTGTTTTATTGATGGATAAAGCAAGTCAACCGAAAGGGAACAGCCGACCAGAAATCTAGCAATCCTTGTCAATCTGATTCGAATACATTAATTTCAACTTCGTACTTTATTTGGCCTTTTTATTTTATTTTTATTCGAGCTTCACTGATAAGTATTTATATCAAACACGCGTATTGCGTACAAAGTTTTAATCCTGGTATCTATGCTGAGTTTTTCTACATAAGAGTGGGGTTTTATTTGACAACATCAGAGTTGACAGGCTACTTATCACTGAAGATAAACTAGTCTGGTTATCATGCATGATTTATTTATCGAGTAATATGGGTTTTGCTCAAACTTTCAGCAACTGCGAGTATCCTTGTAATCGGTGCATATCTTGTATCTCTTGTCTTTTTGTTAGTTGTTAATTTGCTTTTCTGTCGATCCGATGAGTCTAGGCATTGTAAACTGTTTTTTAATTTGTTATTATTGTGTGCTATTACACTACAATACCAGGTAAGCGAAAGGCTTAGTGCTCCCTCACATGTTTAATTCATCCACATTCTGTATGTGCCTTTCCCAAGCCAGGAGCCTGTAGTTGTTTTACATTTTGTCAATTCGGGATACTGTATAGCTTACTTTACGGTATGAATTTTGCTTATTGTTGAAGACCCTTTCGGTGACCTAGGGTTCTTACATATATACGTCATTTTGCCTCTGGTGGATAGTTTCTCATTTTCAATGAAACCACATCTTTTTCATACGTAGACCATGATTACCGAGGTCACGTATTTATTAGAGGAAAATGAACTAAAATATGAAATTAAGATAAATTCATTATTCTTGAGAAAGAAAACTAAAGTAGTTTGACTTTTATGTCACCAAGACATTAGTCAGTTATTCTAGTAATCTTGCACATTGACATTTTAATCTGGTCCAATGTATTTGAAAGATGTGAATTTATTATATTAAGATTTGGTATGATTGAACCACCAATGAAAAATGTTGGTACAAGACCTCATGTGTACTCATTTATAATATAAACGCTTAATTACGTTTCCATCAGGTACGCTCGAAACCAATGGCTAAAAAAAAGAAAAGAGGTTCAACCTTAGGAGGGTCCACCGATCTCAGTTCTGTTTTACCCCGCTCGAAACCCATGGCTTTAAAATGAAAAGAGGTTCAACCAAAAGAAGTTCCATCGATCTCAATTTTGTTTTACCCTGCTGGAAACCAATGGCTAAAAAAAAGAGGTTCAACCTTAAGAGGGTCCAACAAATTCAATTTTGTTTTACCCCGTTCGAGACCCATAGCTTTAAAATGAAAAGATGTTCAACCAAAAGAAGGTCAATCGATCTCCTTTTGTTTTACCTGCTCCACATTAATGTGTCCGACAAATGTCAGGAACCTTGTAAATAGCTGTTTCATGTCTTATCTGTTTTGAGAATTATTTGTTGACTAAGGGAGCTACCATTTGATTTTTATGGGGGCTAGGATGAAATTTGAAATTTGAAAAAAATAGGCAGGACAGGAGTTTTGAGTAAAAAAAAGGCAGGATGAGACACTTGCAAAAAAAAAAGTCAGGATGACAATTTAGGTAAAAAAAAGTCAGGATAAACTTTAAAAAAAAAAAAAGGCAGGATCGAACAGAGTGAAAAATAAAAAGGCAGGACAGAGATTACAACTAAAAAAAAAAAAATGCAGGACAAAATTTTTCATCCTAGCCCCCCCCATAAAAATCAAATGGTAGCTCCCTAATCTTTAGAAATTAAATTCATATACTACTTTTTTTAGACTATGAACGATTTAGAGCTTACAATAGTTGTAAGTTTACTATGGATGTACTTTGGTTGTATTGGTTTGTTGCTATCACGTTGTTGTTGAAACCACATCTCTTTTAATTAAATTTGTTTATCGAACATCTAGAATGTCTAAGTAAAATATACCTTTGAAGTTTAACATCATTTTATTTACTTAAAACAGAGGAGGAAGATACTAAAAGAAAATAAAAACCAAGAGACCCACAAAATCATTTAAAAAAAAAATGTGTAAAACACAACTCAAAGGCAACACCATCCTATATGTATGGGGAATTAAACACAACTCAAAGGCAACACCATCCTATATGTATGGGGAGTAAAACACAACTCAAAGGCAACACCATCCTATATGTATGGGGAGTAAAACACAACTCAAAGGCAACACCATCCTATATGTATGGGGAGTAAAACACAACTCAAAGGCAACACCATCCTATATGTATGGGGAGTAAACACAACTCAAAGGCAACACTATCCTATATGTATGGGGAATTAAACACAACTCAAAGGCAACACTATCCTATATCTATGGGTAAACACAACTCAAAGGCAACACCATCCTATATGTATGGGGAGTAAACACAACTCAAAGGCAACACTATCCTATATGTATGGGGAATAAAACACAACTCAAAGGCAACACTATCCTATGTATGGGGAGTAAAACACAACTCAAAGGCAACACTATCCTATATGTATGGGGAGTTAAACACAACTCAAAGGCAACACTATCCTATATGTATGGGGAGTAAACACAACTCAAAGGCAACACCATCCTATATGTATGGGGAGTAAAACACAACTCAAAGGCAACACCATCCTATATGTATGGGGAGTTAAACACAACTCAAAGGCAACACCATCCTATATGTATGGGGAGTAAAACACAACTCAAAGGCAACACCATCCTATATGTATGGGGAGTAAAACACAACTCAAAGGCAACACTATCCTATATGTATGGGGAGTAAAACACAACTCAAAGGCAACACTATCCTATATGTATGGGGAGTTAAACACAACTCAAAGGCAACACCATCCTATATGTATGGGGAGTAAAACACAACTCAAAGGCAACACCATCCTATATGTATGGGGGAATTAAACACAACTCAAAGGCAACACCATCCTATATGTATGGGGAGTAAAACACAACTCAAAGGCAACACCATCCTATATGTATGGGGGAATTAAACACAACTCAAAGGCAACACCATCCTATATGTATGGGGAGTTAAACACAACTCAAAGGCAACACCATCCTATATGTATGGGGAGTAAAACACAACTCAAAGGCAACACCATCCTATATGTATGGGGAATTAAACACAACTCAAAGGCAACACCACCCTATATGTATGGGGAGTAAACACAACTCAAAGGCAACACCATCCTATATGTATGGGGGAATTAAACACAACTCAAAGGCAACACCATCCTATATGTATGGGGAGTAAACACAACTCAAAGGCAACACCATCCTATATGTATGGGGAGTAAACACAACTCAAAGGCAACACCATCCTATATGTATGGGGAGTTAAACACAACTCAAAGGCAACACCATCCTATATGTATGGGGAGTAAAACACAACTCAAAGGCAACACTTTCCTATATGTATGGGGAGTAAAACACAACTCAAAGGCAACACTATCCTATATGTATGGGGAGTTAAACACAACTCAAAGGCAACACCATCCTATATGTATGGGGAGTAAAACACAACTCAAAGGCAACACTTTCCTATATGTATGGGGAGTAAAACACAACTCAAAGGCAACACCATCCTATATGTATGGGGAATTAAAAAATGTTTCATGGAAAAAAAATTAGTATCGGACGGTTAAATGCATTAGAATTTCGCTAAGTTTGAAAAGGGTATTTCATAATAAGTGTTCATCGATTAATTTATTTTTTATTCCCCGAAAAACTAAAAACGACCATTTTTTATTATTTCAGGTAATGATAACATTCACACTTTAACCTATACAAATAAGTACATGCTACGTGTAGACCTAACAGATAACTCAGGTAACACGAGATATGCGGAATACTACATTTTCAGAGTATCTGACGAGGCAGACAAATATAGACTGATTATTGGAGAGTATTATGGCGATGCTGGTTAGTATGTGGAAACAGGTCGATATATCGGGCACAAATTATACTGTAAATTCAAACATTCGAGCATTTTTTGAACAATGGATAAAGATGCGTCCGTGTATATTTGCGTCCATTCGTTTTTCGTTTTGAAATATCAAAAACAAAAAACTAAAAACGAAAGTGTTTTCATTTTTCGTTTTTGATTTCTCAAAAACTAAATTGAAAAACAAAAGTGTTTTCTTTTTTCGTCTTTGATTTCTCAAAAACCAACAATCAAAACGAAAGTGTTTTCATTTTTCGTTTTTGATTTTTCAAAAACCAAAATGAAAATCAAAAGTCTTTTTGTTTTTCGTTTTTGATTTCACTAAACAAGAAAAACATCTACATTTGTATTCAATTTCTGTATTTTGTTCTATCTAATTCTCATTTTACGTCGTACAATGTTTTCCTTTCTTTTTACATAGCCATCGGACCCCGGTATACTTCCTACTTAATGTAGACAGACTAGACCGACTGACTTATGATTTGAACTAAGGTGATTAATGAATCAAAGACTTTCAAATTTTCTTGTTTTTGTATATAATAAAATGTAAAATTACTATATTTAAATATTAAATGAATCACAAATTTAAATAATACAATGAAATATTATATAAAGATGGTAAAAAAAAAACGATTGATTACAACATCACATTAACAAGGAAGGTTATTACTTATCTGATAAAAAAACTAGCGCTGCACAGCGGTTATCAGATCAGTAGTATTTAAATCGGGAATAATGTCAACGAATGGAAAAGACTTTATCAATCTGAACAATAAGGATGCATGATCTTTACTTTTCGGTTTTGAAAGGTTAGTAATCTAAGATGATTAAAACTGATGACCTAGATCCATCTGTCAGTATTAGTACTTTCCTTTACACGAACATTCACGACGATAATCTGATTTTTTTAATTAAGATCGTTTGATTGAAAAACAAATTTCCGAAAGTTCACAATACAAAATGGGATTAGCATTCAATCATTTTGCCATTCGGGGCCTATTCGTGATGACGTTTACTCCTTTGTGAAGGCTATATGGTGACCTATACTAGAGGTTACGGAATAGACAATAATGGGCAAAAATATAAAGAATAGAGAAAATGGACCTAAAAATAAAGAAAAGAGAATAATGCGGTGTTAGAATATAAAGAATAGAGAATAATTGGCAAAAAGTATAATGATTAGAGAAAAATGGCCTACAACATTAAAGAATACAGAAATGAAGGACCCCAATCCAGACCATTATACTTGTTGCATATACCAACGTTAATTATCTGTCTCCAATTGATTGTTATTGGTAATCAAACGTTTTCTCTTTATTTTTATGACTATCAATTAAGACGTGAGCTTCAATAATTCGCCAGCATATAGTTACTTAACTTCTTTTGCTCCTGGTGACAAAATGGGAAAATATTAATTTATTGCGTCCAAAGCACTTTTCTGGTTTTATCTTTATCTGGAGGGTTAGTCAGGGGAAAAAACAACAGTACATTTCACCTGTTGGTATTGTAGCGTCACTCTTCTTTCATTTTCTTGTGCCTGTTTTTTTTTATTTACACCAGGTTAGACTTTTTATATTTTCAAAACCTGTCTATCCCCCACTACTCCCCCGTGCAAAATAATATAATTTTATTAATGGTGACCCCTTTATGATTAACAATAAAAAACATATATGGCATAAAGCTACCGACGACAACAACAGAATTAAAGGCTCCTGACTTCAAACAGGCCAATATATTCGAGTGATACTCCCCAGCTCATACCTGGCTGGTGTAAAAATTATTTCATAAGAACAGAGTTGTCTTTCATATGAAACCACGTAAAACATTGATAAATAGTTTTCTTCGGTTTAAATGATCGAGAAATAAAGAAGGTAAAAAAATAAAACAAATATTAAAATTAAGACAGTATTCATGCAATAACTACAACTTGGATACAGTCACTTTGTTCAGTTAGAGTTTGATTTTGACAATTATTTTGCAAATCACCATAGATTTCCGATAATTGTTCTGTATAAAACCCTATGGGAAAGCACATTGACATAGTTTTATAAACGTTTTTTTGGAATCGAATGACATTGCATAGTGTTGCAACCTGTAATATGAAGATGTGCATGAAATTGCGGAGGTTGTGGGAACTTCGGTCTGGTCAAACCAAAGATTTTAAAATTGTTTTTGGTGCTTCTCTACAAGCACGCGTCATTAATAAGTAAAAGCAGAGACTGGTCGGCTCGAATATTGAATCCGCGTAGGATAACATGTCTTCCTGTGAAATATAACATCACGAAATAGCACGTCCGGCTCAGCGTGTTGGTCTACTCCAAAGCAAGGTTAAAAATTCGTATTACAATAACATTTTCTCGTCCTGAATATACATTTAATTTGCCACTAGACATTAAAAAGCCATTCATCATGACCATCTCAGGCACAACCTTGCATAAAAGAGTGATGGTCCAAAACGTTAAAGAATTACGGACCAAAAAATCGGTAAAAAAAACTAGGATTTTATGGTTTCCGGACAATAACTTGAGTATAAGTCTAAAATGAATCGTTTTAGGAAAAAAGACTTCAAAACAATACTTTTCTTATACTTTTCATACGTTTTTCATTTCTTTACCAATTTCAATGGGGTTTCATTCAGTCTTGAATTCTTGGGTTTTTTATACGCAGGATCTAGATCACTGTGTATTCATAGATTCTTATGTTGGGGTCCGTTTTCAATTTGGTCCACATGAAGGTCCAAAGGGTCCAAAATTAAACTTTGCTTGATTTTTTTTGCGTTTTTTGACTGATAACCGAACGTATTTCGTATACTTACGCGGATACCATCGAGTGACTTGCGTTTTTGACTGATAACCGAACGTATTTCGTATACTTACGCGGATACCATCGAGTGCAAAATAACACGCCTTATCGCTTGTTATATATTAATTTCATCAATAAATATTCATGAAAATAATTTTTAGAACATAGATAAATGATATGAAAATGTTTTGTCGTGAGAAATATGTATCTCAATAACAAATCAAGAATACCGAAAATTTGTGTTAACGCATGCGGAAGAATATCTCAAGAACGTTTTGCAACAAACGCGGGAAAATATGAATGCTTAGTTTAAACATATTTTATTTACTCAAAGTAAAATGGATTAGACACAAGTAAACCATACTTATGAAGTCCGCTCCGAATAACAATAAATTACAATACAATATTAATGTGAGCATGCAATAATTCAGATTATTCCATATTGATAAAACTTTAGTAGGTTTGTCTATATGAATGGGATTTTGAATAGATAAGCATATTCACCTGCGGAAAAAGTATATTCACCGCGCAAAACGTCGCGTGCTTTTACGTGCATAATTTTGGTAAAAAACGTTTGATGTACAATTGGTTTTGGTAAATAGTTGCCATAACATACATTTCTCTCGGAATATGGAATAAAACAATTACTGTCTTTTGTTTCGGTAAATATGTGGTTTAATTGACTTTTGAAAAAACTGATATTCACTTCGGCCGAAGGCCTCAGTGAATATCAGTTTTTTTCAAAAGTCAATAAAACTACATATTCACCTCATCATAAGACAGTAATTGTATAATATACAATACTATAAGAGTCTATCTATTGAAAAAAAAGATAAAACAATAATAACGGAAAAATTGGTAATGATGATGAGGATGATGACGTGAATGTACCGCAAATACACTATTAGTATCATATAACAAGAAATCTCTCAGACCTTTTAATAAACTCAAATACATGTTTAAATATATTGACGTTTTGTTCATACGAAAGGTTCAGATTACCAGATGTTAGTAACTTAACATTTAATATAAGGTCACCAGGGAGCCATCTTAGATTGTTCATCAGAATTTCTCTCTGGTGTGTATATAAAGAACAGTCGAAAAGGAAATGGTGTACAGTCTCAATGTTGCATTTACAAAAACAAGTCATAGTTCAAGAAATATGAATAGCATCTGAATTGTTTTAGAATCATATTTAGGTTACTCGGTCCATATGAATAGTGCTTTGGTACATCTTTATTTATAGTATTTAGCCTTTTTACTTGGATTTTAAATTTTGAGATAGAGTCTGATTTTCGAAGGGACAAATCGGTATGATTCCATAGTCTAATAGTTGATGGTATAACAGATTCTTTAGTAAGGGATAATCTACAAAAAGGAACAATAATATCATTGCCATTTCGCAAGGGATATACAGTTGTGCTCTGTACACCGGGTGGAAGTAGATTACATAGATAATCCGGAGCATGTTTATATTGAATGTTATAAAACATTTGTAATTTTCGTCTTTTCCTCCTGTCAGCTAAAGTTTCCCACCCAACTTCCTCATACAGATTTTCAGATTTTGTAAATATAGGCAAACCAGTAACTATTCTAGCAGCTTCTAGCTGCAGACTTTCAAGTTTATTAGCATATCCTATCCCACAATTATCCCAAACCTCAGTTGCATATTCAAAAATTGGTCTTATAAATACTATATAGAGTTTTTCTAAGTTCTTCCTACAAAGTTGATACTTGAGTTTTCTCAGTATATTGAAATGTTTCGTTACACTAATAATCAGATTGTCTATATGGCTTTTCCACCGAGCATCAGAGCAAAACGTTACCCCAAGGTGTTTGTGACATTTTGTAATAGGAATTTCTTTGTTATTTAAGCAGAATTTTAGATCTGGAGCGTCATTATTTGAAAAAAATCATTATTTCTGTTTTGTCTGGATTAAGAGACATAAGCCACCTTCTTGACCATTCGTTCAGCTCCTCGAGGTCACGACCTATAACATTTTTTATATGTTCTTCGTCGTGCCCTGAGTAATTAAACGAAGTGTCATTCGCATAGAGTCTGGTCAGGGATGTGAGTTTCTCTGCAATGTCATTTATATATATTATAAATAATAAGGGACCAAGGACTGATCCTTGATGTACTCCAGCTGAAAGACTGCAAAATGAGGATGATGATTTATTAATAACAACTTTTTGTTTCCTATCACTAAGATAACTCTCAAACCAGTTAAGTAAATTACCATGTATTCCGTAAGCTTTCATTTTATGTAAGAGCCCTCTATGCCATACCTTGTCAAAAGCTCTAGAAAAATCGCAAAAGACAAAACAATTTATTTTTTCTTTTCTATTGAGTTAAGAATACAATTATTCATTTCTAGTAGCTGATGTACAGTTGAGTATTTTGGCAAAAATCCAGACTGATATTCATAAATTAGCTTATTCATATGTAGATGATTATATAGATGTTTAAAAACAGTTCGTTCCATGATTTTACCTACACAGCTTATTAAAGAGATTGGCCTATAGTTTGAAGGTAATGACGAATCACCTTTTTTAAAAATAGCAATAACATTTGCAACCTTCCAGCTAGAAGGATACTTACATTTTTGAAGAGATTTATTTAATATTATTTTTAAAGGAACCGACACCTTCTTAGAGCAAATTTTCAGCATTCTGTGACTAATCAAATCTGGTCCCGATGCCTTATTCGGATCAATAGTTTTGATAATATCAATTATTTCAGTTTGATTTATGTATATATCTTGAATATTAGTATTAGTGTTTACTTTAAATTCTGGAACAGGAACATTTTCTTCCTCGAGTTTGGATATCAAACCAAAATATTTGTTCAACAGGTCGCACTTCTCACTATCCTCATAAACTATGTCATTGAAATCCTCATCGTTTATTATGTTTTAAAGAGGAGGAATATTATTTGAACTTTTGTTCGACTTAATTAACATTTTCATTATTTTCCAATAGTTTTTTGAATTTGGAGCATTACTCAACATAATATTATCTAAATTAGTTTCAAATCTTTCCTTAGCGATCTTTTTTAAATTGTTAACTTTGTTTTTCTGTTTCTTGTACTTCGCAATATCCGATTCTCTTTTATATTGCAGAGCATTTTTTCTAAAACGGTCTCGTTTTCGAATTTCTCTTTTTAATTCACCATTAAACCATGGTTTATCAGAACTACGTATAAGTAACTAATTTAGTTGGAATGCACTCCCTCGCGATATTCAAGAATGTTTCAGTAAAGATTCCAGATAGTTCATCCACATCTTTATTATCAGGAAGCAGTGCATTCCTCTCAACGTCGTTCATTTTTTCAGAGAATTTAACTGTATCAACTTTTTCATAAATCCACACTTCTCTTTTATACGAACGTGTAACAGTTGTCGGACACTCGAGAAAAATGACTGGTGCATCGTGGTCGCTTATATTAGCAGGCGTTGGTATAACATCTGAGATATAGTACGACAAAGTGTCACTTAGAATAATTGGATCGAGTAGTGTGTGTCACTTAGAATAATTGGATCGAGTAGTGTGCTACTGTGATTTCTCATTCGAGTTGGTTTATCAATAACATTTCGTAAATTAAATATATGTATAATTTCTATTAGTTTGTTGTTCTGCGTCTTGAATAAATCACTGTTCAGGTCACCCGTAATTACGATATTTTCATTGAATTGATAAGCCAATCCTACTGCATGATTTAAGCGTGCCCAATAATGACCGTCTGTCAATTCGGGAGGTCGATAGGTATTACAGAGAAAGAATTTTTGACCTTTAGCACGGATTTCAACCCAGAGAGATTCATCTGATTGATTTTCAAGATCATTTCTGCGAAGAATACCAATATCGTCTTTAACATAAATAAGGAGGCCGCCGCCAAAATTGTTACGATCTTTTCTGGTGATTTTATTTGAAAATGAATTAAGTTCTAGATCTTTGTCGCATATGTTTGAATCTAAGTGTGTCTCTGTGATAGCTAAAATAACAAATTCATCACTGAAATTGTCTAGGAACTCTAGTTTATTCCTTATACTACGGATATTTAAAGTGCATATTGAAATGGATTTTTCATTGACTGTTAAGGGTGTATTCGATTCCTTCATTTCACTAGGACCAGGATTTGTTTCAATATTCCCAATAATTAGGATGGAGTGAAGTACAAAAAACAGAAAAACTATATCGATGTTTGGATTTACTGACTGTAGAAGAAAAAGTGAGAAGATTAAACAAGTAGACCGTAAGTTGGTTATAAATATTTCGTGATAAGAACTAGACCGACAGTCGAGAAATCTAAAGACTTTTTTCTTGTCATATGAAATGAACCTATGGCTGCCCTGTAGTCTTCTATACTGTTACCCATTTGGGTTCAGTATAGCAAATAAGTGACAGCAAATTGCAGCCAAAAACGATCCATGCATACCTGAAAATACACACACAACACCATCATCATCATCACAGAAACAAAATGAAAAAATATATACAAAATATCACAATATATGAAAAAATTGAAAGAGAAAAAAAAAAAAACAAATAGATGTGGGCAGTCATTTTTGTAGGATATGGGATTTATATTTAAATTACATAATTAGGGATGATGGAGATATTTTAACAACTTTCTTACTTTGAACTTGTGGTAGATTTTAGATATATAAATAAAGCAAATATGATGAAGATAGAAATACAAATAATACTTATACCGCAACTTGATTTTACTTCAAAATAATTGAATGACATATAAACGCAGAGTACATGTAAACCCAAGCAAACAAGTCCTACATCGCAGTTGAAATCAACAACATTAAATTAATAAATTGATCAGCTTTATTTTTTTAAAAGTGAGAATGAGGCAAAAACTTTTTCAATGTAAGACTTGTGTTATAAAAAAAAAGATGATGGCGAATAATTAGAACAACAGTAAGTAAATCATGACATTCTAATTGATATGTAGACAGGAATGCTAATACCAAGCATACTATTAACTGGTCTGAAATTACTTTTTTCACTAGTACAAAATTATATGACATACGATGTCACCTGTTTAAAAGAATAACTTTTAATGCATATTCGCATTCAAATGAACACGTTTGGGTACATTTTATTGAGACAGTAATCTATCAACCAAAACAACCTACAATAGAAAACAAATTTGGACTTTAAATAAGTGTTGTCAATAACTTACAAAATACATTTTGTTGTTAGATTTTCATGCATGAGTATGCATATATACACGTTTGTTTAATATAGGCGATTTCGCATTTTAGTGTATGATTTTTTTTTTTCGTCGGCACTTATAAACTTTATGCTTTCTAAAGGTTGTGAATTATCAAAAAGAAAATATTTTCATACGGGTTAATTGGTTATAAATGTATAAATATAAAGAAAAATACTTTCGAGGAGAGATACTGTTTAAAATATTTTTGAACGTTTTAAGTTTCTGTCGCATACCCTAGTATTAGGCCGGATGGTTATACAACGAACAGGATGTACTACAGGTTGGTTTTGGTAAATTTTAACACAATTCTTGACTTAATATGTTGACTTTCATCAAGAATGAAATAACAGATTCACAAACAATTATGAACAGAAATTGTAGCAGTAAACACATGAATTCGTCATTGTCAGAGATAAAAGATGAACTTATTATGGTCTTTCATCAGGGGTCTGTTCACTAGCTTGTGTCACAGGTACATGTAGATCATCTTGGTCTCTCATTGGACGCTGGAGAGCATTAATGTCCTCCCACTCATTTATTATTTTTTTCCTGCTATTTTCTGTTCCTTTGGCAAATATTTCCCACCAGCAGTCCAGTAGGCAGTTACTCAAATCCAATCTATTAGAAAAACGAATTATTACAGAAGAGGGTCCACCATGCACTTGCACCGCACTATCATTAGAATTTTAGAATAGAATGACATACAAATGGATGAAAATTATATAAAACTGTTATACAAATATTAATGTAATATATAACACCAAACCAGAGTATACTGATAACAAATGATTATATCACTACAATATGATAGTTATTACGGTGAGGTTGAATTTCCTGTCATTTATTCATCATCCACACACGCACTTGTCTCAGAAAAAAATATCTATATACATGTAACTTAACCTAACTTTCAGGTATAGAGATGTGATTTTTTTTTCTGAGACAAGTGCTTGTGACCATCCACCAGAACTTGCGGTCATCCGATGTTCAGTACTTCAGTACTTTGATTTAAGTTCTTATGCCACATTCATTCTGTGTCAGAAACCTATGATATATCAAATATTTAATCACAATCAAAATTCAAAGTTGTATTGCACAATTAATAGAAAGTATAAGTAGCTTCACAGTTAAAAATAGATACCGCATTAAATTTCAATTTTGTAGAAGAAATTATGTATAAATATAGTTTGAAATTTTCTATTCAATAATAGATCTTTTAATTAAAGGTAAGTTTTATGGATTTTTTAAAGATATTGTATAAATGATGAATGATATTTTGTGAATTGTTATTTTTTCATTTCTTTTGTAAAAATATTTTTAAGAACTTGGTGGTAGGTTTGTTTTATTCAATATAAATTAATTTTCAAAATGCTATATATATATATATATATATACATGTATATAATTTTTTATGAAGCTAACTCCTTGCCAAACTGAGCTGTTATTGTCCATTGATAACTACTAGTAGATTAAATTCTTGGTACTGAATCTAACCGTATACAAATGTATTTAGAATTTGGATATTGGACCACATTCTGTACGTGCCTGTTTCAAGCCAGGAGCCTGTAGTACAGTGGTTGTCGTTGGTTCTTGTCTGTCATATTTATTTTTCGTTAATTGTTTTGTTAAAAATAAGGTCGTTAGTTTTTTCAACCGAATTGTTTCATATCGTTCATGTTGGGGCCTTTTGTAGCCTACTATACGGTATGATGTTTTTCTCATTGTTGAAGGCCTTACGGTTACCTTTCATTGCTTACATCAACTTTATTTGAACCTTGGTGGATAGTTGCCTCATTGGCAATTATACTTCATCTCCTTATTTTATAAAAGTCCAATTTCAAATTTTTCTAGTCTTACACTACCTTTATTATGTGTCAGAAACTTATGCTCTGTCAAATATTTAATCAAAATTCAAATTCAGAGCCGTATCAAGCTTGAATTGAGTGTCCATACTTGTCCCAACTGTTCATGGTTCGACATCTGCGGTCGTATCATTCTGCGCCCCTCTGAGCATTTTGTTTATATTTGCAATTCATTGGATATGTAATTTAACTGCAAAAGCCACCAAGGGACGGTGGTGCATGGCAAAGTGGGAGTTAGACGCACATTGTATACATACTAGTATTTATAATTTGATTAAAATACCTCGTATCTAATGAAGAGGGGTTACTATACATTGTGATTTGACTCAAGGCGGCACCAAGGGAACATGCCATGCACAATTTACTTGTGAAAAGAACACTGAAGAAGTGCTTTAAAAAAGCTAATACGTGCAGAATATCCACTGCCATGTAGCTGAATAGGAATAATTTTACGTTAAATGAAAAGACGTTAAACTATATTTGATCTGTAATGCTAATAGCACACGTAAACTCTTTTCCTCCATTTTAAATTAACTTACTCGTATATAATCGCATTTACTCTCATCAACTCAATCTTAGTTGATCTGCACTGATTTTCAAACTTGTCCGAGATACATATTAAGCTAAGACGAGATCCATATTCGCTTCCGTATATATTTGCTGTCGCTATGTTCTTAACACGTATCTACTGTACAAAAAGAACGCATTAAATACTTGTAAATAATTTTACAAAAGGAAGACTAATGGCCAATTTCCCCCTGTATTTTATTCACACCATGGCCATTTTTAGGTCAACTGGCCCAATGGGCCAAGTGAGCTTTTCTCATCACTTGGCGTCCGTCGTCGTCGTCGTCGTCTGTCGTCCGTCGTCCGTCGTTGTCCGTTAACCTTTAAAAAACTCGTCTCACAATCTAAAACTACTTGGCCAAATTTAAACTAAAATAGAACGTAGGGTAAAATCAATTTTGACATGAGCAAATATGTTCAGAATGTTGAGCTCTGTTGTCCATACATGTCAAAATTGTCAGACGACTTCTTATAGGAGTTATTGCCCTTAAATGACAAAATTTTTTTCATTTTTGCCTATTATCTTTAAAACTATAATAGATACAGAGAAACATTAAAATGCAAAAATGATCATAAAGACAAGTTCTACAAATAAGTTCAATTGTCGAAATCGTCAGCTGACTACTTATTAGAGTTATTGCCCTTGGCTGATGATTTTTACCATTTTTTTGCGTTTTTGCCTTACAAATGTATATCTTAAAAATTATAATAAATTAATAAGCAAAAAAGATCAGACTGACAATATCTACAATTAAAACAATATTGAGGAAATCGTCCGACGTCTCCTTGGAATTATTGCCCTTTAATGACGATTTTTAATCATTTTTGGGGGTTTTGCTTTACATGATAAAAATTATAATAGATAAATAGACACTTTAAATCACAAAAATCACCGATAAGGCAAGATCTACTAATAAGTCACTTTCATACCCTCTTTTGTGTTTTGAGCAAAAACTAGAGAAGATAGAGAGAAACTAAGCAGTGTAAATGATCAGCAATACAAGACCAACAAAACAGAGATTTTTGTCATGAATTTTATTCTCGCCTAGGTGAGCGACACAGGCTCTTTAGAGCCTCTAGTTAAAAAGTATATCAATCTTTAACTAAATTCTTAGTACACGTATCGCAACCCAGTGTTTGCTCTCTATGGTTCTAACAATATAATGGTAATTCGTAAACAGGTTACAAAACTATAAACGCCTAAAGGGTCTGCAAATAGTCCAAACCAGAAAAAATTTTAAAGATTTTTGGCAACGTTTAAGTAGTTATCGTCAAAATGAATAAACAAAAATAAAATAGCTAACCAAACCAAAACTCCTTATTTATTTCAAACCAGGGCCATTTACAAAAAGTCTTTCAATCTTAAAGTTTAATTAGATTCATAGTACCACATCCCAAAGTGTACACTCTAAGGGTTTTACAATATGATCGCTTAATTTTAAACGTATCACCAACTTATAAACGCCTAAAGATAGCTCAAAATCGCGATTTTTACAAATTTTTGCTTTTAGTATTTATTCCTAAAACGTATAAGAAGGTCATCGTTAACCAAATCAAAAATTGTGTTAGAAGTAAAGCTATTAATTGTCTTTCGGACGCTAATTCATTTTGGCTATCGACGGCCTTCGATGCCAAATTTGACAAAAACATGTAAAAGCAAATTTGTATCTTCAACAGCATGCGAGATGTAACGGTGAATAGCATTTTGAGTTTATGGAAATTTATGTGTAAAATTGTTCAAATAAAATTGAGAATTGAAATTGGGAATGTGTCAAAGAGACAACAACCCGACCAAAGAGCAAAAAAAAAAAAAAAAAAGACCAAAGCCACCAATGAATTTTTAACACAGCTAGAAAATCCCACACCCCGACGGGCTTCAGCTGGCACATGAACAAAATGGACGTCACACTAAACTCCTAAACATATAAATGAACTAAAATTACAAAAAGATATTTTAAATATATAATTCAAACTTTTTATATTACATTTCAAGTATGATAAAGACAGTGGCGGTTCCAGGGGGTTCGGGGGTTTTTGGCCGATCAATGCATTTGAATGGGGACATATGGTTGAAACCCCCCTTTTCTCCTGGGTTGGGAACCCCCCCTTTTTAAAATGGCTGGATCCACCCCTGATAAAGATATGAAAAACACATTTTGGACCCTATGAGTGAAAAAAAAAAGTTATTGAGAATTAGGCTCTAACCCTTTGCAATTTTGTATTACAATGCCTTCTTCAGAAACATATAGCACTGAATAGTATTTTGATTTCAGGGGAATATGTAAAACATTGTTACAATATATAACGTCATCTTTTGACCCTATGAGTGAAATAAGTCCAGGGAAAATTGGCCTCGTCACTTTCAAAGACCCCCCTTTTTTCCCTGAAAATTGGAGGAAAGCCACATGTTTCTCAAGTGCCTGTGCTTTTGGCTATTTCTGTGGTTGACCCAACATGCTGCCAACAATTAAGTTTCGATGTTTACTGCTTGAAAAAAAAAAAAAAAAATGGTCCAACAAGTTCACGGTTATGGATGATTATCAAAATATCTTTATTGCCATCACGCAAAGTCAAAACGAACAAAATAAACCACCAATTATTGAGGCAAAATAATAAGGAACAGATCAAACTCAATCAGTCTTACAACCTTATGTTTTGTGATTTGCGACTTAATAAAAAAAAGTCGTAGCAATTTTATCACATATTTTATATTTTGATATAAATCAAGTAAGGCGGGAAGTACAATAATGTGTCGAGCATCGTGATAGACATCTTCTTTTTGATTGCTTCCTGGTGACTCTTAAGATGGTCTCCTCAACCTCGACTTTGAGTGTGAACTTTTTTAAAAATAATCTAGATAGCGTATACATATTACCGTCTTGAATGCTGAGCTTGAATGTTCGTGTAATATTGGCTGATTGGCCTCAGTCATCATGCAATTCTAATAATCTTAAAATTAAAGATCGTGCATCGTTATTGTTCAGATTGATAAAGTCTTTTCCATTCGTCGATATTATATCCGATTCAAAATACTATTGATCTGATAACCGCTGTGCATACTTTAACGACAGGGCTAATTTTCTTATCAGATAAGTAGTAACCTCCCTTGTTAATGTGATGTTGTAATAAATCGTTTTATTTTTACCATCTTTATATAATATTTCATTTTATTATTTAAATTTGTATATTCATTTAATATTTAAATATAGTAATTTTATATTTTATTATACATAAAAACAAGAAAATTTGAAATTCTTTGATTCATTAATCACCTTAGTTCAAATCATAAATCAGGCGGTCTATTCTGTCTACGTTAAGTAGAAAATACACCGGGGTTCCGATGGCTATGTAAACAGAAAGGAAAACATTGTATAACGTAAAACGAGAATTAGATAGGACAAATACAGATATTGAATCCAAATGTAGATGTTTTTCTTGTTTCGTGAAATCAAAAACGAAAAACAAAAACACTTGATTTTCATTTTGGTTTTGAGAAATCAAAACGAAAATGAAAACACTTTCATTTTCATTTTGGTTTTGAGAAATCAAAAACGAAAAACGAAAACACTTTCATTTTTCATTTTGGTTTTTGAGAAATTAAAAACGAAAATGAAAACACTTTCGTTTTTCGTTTTTTTTTTGATATTTCAAAACGAAAAACGAATGGACGCAAATATACACGGACCGAAATTAGTAGTATCTATCAGCTATCATAATGAGAGTACTCATTGATGCAATAATCAACAAGTCGCATTATTCGCATTAATGAAAACCTGGAAATAATTTCTTAATTATCCGGATATTTGATGCTCTGTTTAACAAACATAAGCTTTTTAAAAGACTACTATGAATTAATGGTATGTAAATAACATGAATAACGAAACTAAACACATAAAAGAAATGAGATATACGCCATTTCAAATATAGCAGGAAATGATTCTCTTATGATTTAGCACCTGGTTCTTTAAAAATATTATAAAAATTACAAGGATTACATAAGATTTTCAAAAATAGCTTTTTAAAGTATATGTTATGACAGAATATTGCTTGTCTTCTATATATTTTTAAAGAAGATCTAAATTGGGTTTACAGAAAATAGAATTAGGAATAAAATTGAAAAGGAATAATGAGGCAAACAAAAGATTGATTGATACTTGTTTGCTTAACGTTAAGTGGTTAATCATTCAAGGATGTTCAGGACGAGAACAAATTAAATACAATAGGTGTGTCCTAATATGGGGTTAGTCCGGTATGAAGGTACTGCAATTTTGACTGTTATTTAAAATGAAGAAATATTGAAAACGGACAGACATTTTGCTTTCCAATAGGCCACCTACTCTCCCACAAAGAGAGAGAGAGAGAGAGAGAGAGAGAGAGAGAGAGAGAGAGAGAGAGAGAGAGAGAGAGAGCAGATGAACATGATGCCTAAAAGAGTTGATCCTAGCATGCTTAGGGTTCTTCTAAAAATGTTTTCTCTACACGAGGCATTGAACTTTATTCTCCATTTTTACAGGAAATGACTATGTATTTATAATACATCTTACACAGAATGACGCTTTACTTATTTATATTCTCCAAAAAAAAAAAAAAAAAAGAAAAAGGGTTTGGCGGTCAAAATTATTTAATGTCAACACATGGATAAAACCAGACGACAAAAAGTCAAAAAGAAGAAAAACGAACATCCGTAAGGAACATATCTTTAAATCTTTGTATTTTATATATATATAACATTGTACCTGTTTCTTAATGGGTTTAGAGAATGAAGAAAAAATAAAAGTAAAATAACTGAAATACCGAACTCCGACGAAAATTCAAAACGGAAAGTCTCTAATCAAATGGCAGAATCAAAGGCTCAAACACATCAAACGAATGGATAACAACTGTCAAACTGCAATACTGCAGAAAAATAGACCAACAAATTCAGAATAGAGAAAAGAGAAAGAAAATATACGGAACAAAATAAAAAATAGAGAAAAATGGGGTACTAATCTTTGAAGAATAGAGAATAATGGGAAACAAAACAAAGAATAGATAGAGAATATTATTAATTAACAAAATAAACTACCAAAAAAAAAAAAAAAAAAGAAACGATACCCAATCTTTTTACATAATAATTCTAACTACCAAAAAAAATATGCATTGCCAGTAGCTGTATGTTCGAATAAAGTCATACGTCTGTATGTTACTGTACTTTTGTTTTTGTTTTACCGGAAAATAACGTCATTTTTGCGTATTTTTGATTTTTTTAGCGGAACCACATTTATGTCGTCCGAACACGGGTTTTAAATATAACGAGGGTGATTTAATATCCGGTAATCACAGGTAAACAAAATGTGATTGAGGTGACATAAAAAAAAGTTGGTTTCATATGCCTCGTCTACGACAAAATGAGCGTGATAGAGCAGTGGGAATGGTACAAGCAGGTATGCGTCATATGTGCGTCGGAAACAAATTGGTGTTTCCAAATTGACAATAACACGACTAATGAGTCGTCTGACACAGACTGGGTCCTCTAATGACAGAAGACGTAGTGAATGCCCAAGAGAAACGACGTTACGTAAAGACTGGCGAATAAGATTCATTCATCTCGAGGATCGGTTTTAGACAGCTACAATTACTGCAAGACAAACACATGGGAGGAATAATCCAAGAATATCCGCCTTAAATGTTCGTAATAGGCTAAGAGAGGCTGGATTGCGTTAACGACGTCCAGTAGTAGGAGCCATTCTAAAACAAAGCAATCGGACTGCATGCCTACTTTGGACAAACGCACGTTTGTATTGGAACCGTGTCAAGTAGAAAAACGTCATCTTTAATGATGAATCAATATTTCGCTTACGTAGAAGTGATGGCAGAATGAGAGTTTACAGACGCAAAAACGAACGTTATGCAGACGCATGTGTTCACGAATGTGATCGCTTTGGTTGTAGTGATGTGATGGTTTTGACAGGAATCATGTATTGTGGTCGCACTGACTTGAAGTTCAATAACGGGAGTTCGTTATCGTGACGACATTCTCTCTCCAATTGTCCAACCATTAAATACAAGGCATGGAAATCGGCATTCTTTTAAACGGGGCCATTCTAGGTGCCACATAGCATTTGTATGCACATAACATCGTGGGTAGAATAACATTGACATTCTTCCATGGCCAGCTTTATCGCCAGATCTATCACCCATTGAACATTTATGGAATGAACTTGAAAAACATGTACGCAGACGTCATTAGTCACCAAAGTCAGTCAATCAACTACGAGCCGCTTTTTGGAAGAGTGGCATAACATTCAACAAGCATTGATTCAACGTTTAATTGGATCAATGCGTCGTAGATTGACTATTGTTATCAACGCAAGAGGTTGGTCATACGCGATATTAACTCTTCAACTTTTGGTTTCGACAACGACAACTCAAACAGTCCGTGCAATAGGGACAATGCATTGTGATATGTTATCTTCGTTCAGTTTGTATGCTTTTATGTAAATGTTCTTAACTAAAACAACATTGCTGAAAAATGAAAAAAAAAAAAAAAAAAAAAATTGATAAAATCTGGGTTTCGTTTCTTTTTGTGGCTAGTATATATAAAGGATAGAGAATAATAGTCAACTCATATAAAAGAAAGAGAAAATTATCCAAACATTTAAAGAATGCAAATATGAAGGACTCCAACCAGACCCTCATATACCAGTTTTGAATCAGTCATATACTATGTGATCAGATTATATGTTTCATTCCAGGAGATGCTATGTATTATAATAACAACCAAATATTTCACACGAAAGATCAAGACTCTACAGTTGGATTTAATGGAAGAGTTTGTTCCCTTGACAGATATGCTGGCTTTTGGTTTGATGAATGCACTGGGCTAATCTGAATGGACGTTGGCTTCCAGGTATAGACTCCTGGGAATCCAACTACTGGAATAAATGGCATGATACAGTTGGCTTGTCTAAAATTTCAATGAAAATCAGACGAAAATGAAGTTGTAGAAAATAGAAAACGTGTGTGTACTTATTATTGAAACTATGCATTGTGCTAGAAATTGTTTACATTGCATTTTAAAAACATGCCGTAAGTTAAAAAATATTATTGAAAAGAACAAAATAATAATAGACCAATGTAATGCTGTGACTTGTTACTTGTCTTATTTTTAGCATAGATTTTTCTGCAAAGCCGGTAGTATAACATAGTCTTGATCTAATACTAGTAGGACATTTTGACCTTTTAATATAATGCGTTTTTCTATCACAGATAGTCGATTATTTACTAAGTGTTGTATACATCAGATGGCAGCATATATAAAGAACATGTTTAATCAAACAATTGTAATACATATACAGTTGCTTCTAGCCTAATGCACACAGAACCAAGACGAAGATAAAGCGCTCGAGTGACTTGTTTTTACATTTTTATAGCCTTGTCATTATGTTTTTTTGTTTGTTTGTTTGTCTTGTTTGTTAGTTTGCTTTTAAGACTTAAAGACACTGTCCTCATCTATTCTTTTCCAAAAATTATTATAATGATACATGAATCATATTGATATTTTTTTGTTTTAATTGTAACAATATATAAACCTAACAGTAAGATAACAAAAAACATTTTGTACATGAAGCTACGACATTTGAGGCTTGTACACATACGGGTAAACATAAACTTTCATGTAATTAACACCAACAGTTACTTTGCTACAATTGTTTAGAAAGATCATCCTCATATCTGGATGAGGTTCTTATAAGTACTTTTGATTTATCATCAGTGTCCCTGACTTTATTAAATTTGTATTTCCCTACAAAAAATTACCAATTTTTATCTGAATGTCACCAGAAAGATCAGGTGATATATCTTTCATGATAGATTCACTCTGATAATTAGACAAAAGCTGTTACTCAAGATTTGCTTAGTTCAAATTTTCCTCATCTTCCAATGTTACGCTGCTTCGTGACAAGCATAGAAAACAATTCATTCCTGTCCCAAGTAGAGCCTGGAATTCGGTGATTGTCATCTGTTGTTGTATATCACATTTGTTTTCCGTTTGTTGTTTTTTTAATAAATCTGGCCTTTAAGTTTTCTCGTTTGAATTGTTTTACATTTGTCATTTCGGGGCTTTCTATTGCTTGTACATTTTAGAAAGAAATTTTGCTGTTTAAATCATGAATTGTCCAACTTTGTTATGAAACAGAGTTATATTGTCATAATACACGTTTTGTCTTGACACGATTGTTCTTGTTGGAATAATTTAACACATGTCGGATTCAAACGTCTGATATATTTCACAAAAGAACTTATCTGGAATTCTTTAACCATCCTAAAAAGCGTGTAAGACATATTAAGATAAAATATCAGACACAAGTGAATTGAAGCAAACAGGCTGATTTGTTATGGCCTGGAGATCGATTGATTGAACTTGAACTGCCACTGGAAAATGAGGATGTATTTGATAGGGACAGATATGTTGCCTTGCAACAGGGCACATACGGACCCCTCAGAGAGTTGTTTAAAAAGTTGTTAACGTGCAGAGTTTGACACTCTCTATGTCCTGGAGACAATTATTTAATTTATGTTATCCCATGCATATATTTCACATATTAATGTACATTTGAACTAACCCATTATACATATCACATTTGCTCGTTAGTGTTTGATAATGATATGCAAATAGGAAAATAAATGTATTTTTGATGTACAAAATTAAAATATCTTTAAAAAAAATTATGAAATTGTTTAACATGAATCTTGTGCCTACATGTTCAGCTTTTGACTAGGCCAAGTAGAATAATATGACATTCTGAAAACTAGCTGCAAAATGGGGTATGTAGGTAAGTCGGTATTTTGTCCTTTTTTAAACGCAATTGTTGAATATGAATTGAAATTTTGTTTTTATGTGTACACGTTTAAATCAGAGCAAGACAATTATTACTTCGGGGTAGGTAAGTCGTTATTTGTTTATTCTTTTCATCGTAATTGTAGAATATGAATTGAATGTAATGCATTTGTGTACAAGTTATATTCAAAGCAAGAAAAATAATATGTGTGGTTCCATTTAATTACTGGGGGGATATTGTCGTAGGTACGTCAATATGTTTTTTATTTACTAAATCTCGAAAAATATCATACACCCACTGTGTTCATTTTCATGTTTAAAAGATTACATCAAAAGTCACGAGATGCATTACATTTAGGGTTATTCAAGACATTCACGAAGAGTAATGCCGATTGAGTCAATCTGTTTATCAATATTGACAACAAAAGTTGTTGGTTAGAGAACCACAAAGACCGTGTTTATGCAAATCCATCCAAGATATTTTTTGTCATCTTATGGCAAAAATGTGTACTAGTTCAGTGAAAATGGACGCCATACTAAACTCCAAAACATATAAATGAACTTAAATTAAAAAACATAAAAGACTAACAAAGGCCAGACTCCTGACTTGGGACAGGCGCAAAAATGCGGCGGGATTAAACATTTTGTGTGAGATCTCAACTCTACCCCTATACCTCTAGCCAATGTGGAATAAACAAACACACAGCAATACGCACAGTAAAACTCAATTTAAAAGAAGTCCGAGTCTGATGTCAGAATAGGTAACAAAAGACACTTAGCAAAATGACAATGATACATACATTAACAAAGGACTACTATCAGTTACTGACATGCCAGCTGAAGACCTCATTACACTGATTGAAAATTATGTCTTCTTCATATGAAAATTAAGCACAATCCCTTCCGATAGGGGTTTAGTATCATACCATCATAAAATATATGAAAACATAACCCGTATCATGCGAACAACTGGTTTTAGAATAAATGTGTGTATTTCCGATGCAAAGACCCTATGAGTGAATCAGTATTATTACCAAAATATGCCATCTTGATTGACCTGACAACAGTATCGTAACTATATCACTTCTGAATAAGTCTGTTTAAAGGTTTGGTCAGCTTATTAGATGAATGCCGACATTTTTGTGGTTTGTATAGAATATTATCATAAACGATTGGATGTGAAATACGTGAACGTATAAGATGTCTGCATGTTGATTTATATTAACGATTGATGTCCATGTACCGATGAAAAATTTAGTAAATGTTTTGACTAAAACCCTGGTGTAATAATTTTTCAGTAATACAGAGATTTCTTTCGTTAAAATCAAATACGTTGTTACATACACGAACAAATCAAACAAGTTGAGATATGTAAACACCATAAGATGGTGACAAGATAACGTCACCATCCAAAATGGATAATGAACAATAGGATATGAAAAATCATCTCTTTTATCATAAATTTTGGTATTTAGCTTCCCGTTTACGATATAGATATCAAGATTCAGGAAAGGGCAGTGCTCATTGTTAGTATTAGCTTTATTTAAAGTCAGTTCAGCAGGATAAATCTCTTTAGTCGTCATTATTGAGAGCCAATATATCATCCAAATATCTAAAAGTATTATTTAATTTTTGTATCAGATGTTGTTTCGATGGGTCTTTGCTGATTTTAGTAATAAATTGTAACTCATAACAATACAAAAACAGGTCCGCAATAAGTGGTTCACAGTTTAGTCTCCATTGGAATTCCGATAACTTGACGATATACGGAATCTCCACAACGAACAAAAATGTTATCTAGTAAAAATTCAAGGGCAGTTATAGTATCAAAGCAGGTCCAATTGACATAGTTCTTTTGTTTGTTGTTACTGTTGTTACTAAAAATGAGCTAAAAGAGTTTGAATATATATATATTCGCATTCTGACTTTTTAAATGTCCATTTAATTAGGTGTGTGAATTTTATCTTAATAAGATTATGAGGCAAAGTGGTATATAGGGTAGAAAAATCAAAACTTTGAACAGATTCGAAATCATCAATATAAGCATGCAATTTATCAAGTATTTCGAACGAATTTTTGACACCCCAAAAGTAATTAATTCCACTATTTTCAAAGGCCTTATTTAAACAATTTATTACCAGGTTTTGATTGTACCAAGTGTAGTAGTAAGTAGAATAGACAGTTTAGTAGTGGAACAATAGCTTGAAGACGAAATAAATCTATATTTGTAAGGTGTTTTGCAGCTTCAGAAGCCAGTACATAGTTGGAACTTTCATTGTATTTGGTTCTGCTTGTAAAGAGGTAGCTAAAAGTTTATGTTTGTTACAGATGTCATTTTCCGAAAATGGAGTCGGTTGGAATGTTGGTGAATTTGTGATTTCCTTTTGCATAACCTCAATGTAAAATTTAAGTCAAACAATAATGATATTATTAGCAGCCTTATCAGCCGGGATAAAAACAAATTCCTTGGCGAGTTCTTTTAGCTTATTATTGTTGGTACGAAATTTTCTTTGATTGCAATTTTTCTACGCCCATGAAAACGGTTTTTACAAACAGTTTTAGAAACTATATCCAAAATGTAAACATAATTGGTTCTTGATATATAATAAATTATATATATATTTTGAATTTATGGGTTTTTCAAAACGATAAAGATGTTCTTGTGTACGATTAGATAAATAGCATCCAGTTTCACCTACGTACTGAAAACCGCATCCCGGTTTGTTTCATGTGAGTAAATAGATAACACTGTTAGTTTTTCAATTTATATCAGTTTCAAAATCTAAGGAAAATGTGCGACCATTAAACGTAGCCCTTACAGTATTGTTGGTGGAAAGACGGGGACATGTAAGTCATTTTTTGGCATGACACTTATCGATAGAAGGATAACCACGATTTTTATTATTAAAACTGTTAGTGATTGTAGTACTTTTAGATAAGCGATTTTGAAGATTGAGACGTGTAGATACCATTTGAATATTTATTTATATTGTACATTATCGTGTATTTTATATTTATTATAAATATTGTATACACAAATTTTGTCTTATTATTTAATGATAATTTAGATGTTAACAGATGTTCTAAGTAAAGAGTTTAATTTATACACAAATAATTATAACAAATCCTTTTTCTGATATGGTAAAAATTAAACCAAGTAGCAATTGGAATGCTTGATGCACGATTAAAAATAGGGACTTTTTATTTCTAAATAGATATAGTAAAAAAAAAAAGAACAAGAAATATAAAAAGAGGAAAAAAGGTTATTCTGTAACAAAATTAATCAATATCTCTCTCTAAGTTCTAGAGTGCAGGAACTTTAGATAGAGTTATTCCTCTTTAAATGGTTCTTTGCTTAAATAAGTTGAAAGCCATTTCATATTAATGCTATTTATATATTTTCAAACAGATGTATGATACTGCTATATGTTTATACATGTATACTGATTCGAACAGATGTTCATGTATGATACTACAATATGTTTATACATGTTTACTGACACATGATTATAATAATGTTACATATATATTACTAAGCTATAATGCTGGTTTTCAGCCATTCATGTCACTTTTGATTTTTAATGAATCAAAAATCACAAATTGAAGAACTTACTATATCTGCATGGAATATAAATGGTCTTGGTGGCAAATATCAGATGATGATTTTTTTCTTAATAGTTTAAAAAGTGACATAAATATCTTATTAGAAACCTGGAAAGGAGAATGCAAAGAACATTAATATCTTTTCTAAAATAAGAAAAAAAAAAAAAAAAAAAAGAGAGCAAAACGACATAGGGGTATACTAGTATAATATAAAAAAAAATATATTCCAAAGGGATTTCTCATATTCAAGAAGGTACTAATTCACAAAACTGACTATGGCTTAAACTGGACAAACATTTCTTTGCCTTTACATATGACTTATACTTGTGTGCTGTTCATATTCCCCCTATAAATTCCACTCATTATGAACATGACTATATTTAGCTAGAAATAGAAATAAGTACATTTTCAAATAAAGGTACAATTGCCTTAATAGATTTCAACTACCGCACTAGCAGTCATCCAAATTCTATAGAAAAAGATGACGCAGAATTATTTAATACACATACTCAAAATGTATTACCAGTTATTTATTATCTGGATCAATATTTGAAAAGAAATAACCAAGATAAAGTACTAAATGCATAAGGAAAAATTCGTTAGAATTATGCCTGTCATCAAGATTACGTATACCTAACGGCAGATACATTGGGGATTATTTGGGTTATTTTACATGTTTTACACCACACTGTATGAGTGCAGTCTATTATGCTATTTTAAGTAAGAGTCTCTTATTCGCAGTAATATACTTTAAAACTAATGAAATCAACTACCTTTCATATCATGCACACATTGAAATATTTCTTAAATGTAATATAAGTGAAAAACATTAATTGTTTCCAAAAGATAAATGGCAACCAATGACATCTTTTAAGTAGAATGATAACTCCAAGAACTATTTATCCAAAATCTGAAACTTTTATAAACGAAATCAAATTTTGAAACACAGACATACATGTATGTAGAAAGTCAAAATAGGATGTATCAGGCGGCTAGTGAGCTTGATTTTATTTTATACAATTTAACAGAAAAATCTTCTACACTTAGACATGTAAGAGGTAAACCAAACTTCAAAAGAGATATAAAAAAAAGCGAAAATGGTCAGATAATGAAGTATATGAATATAAAAAGTCAATAAATGCAGTTGATAAAGAATTAAGACAAGATCCTTTTAACTGTTTACTGAAGCATACATATTTTTTCTTTACTTAAATATTTTAGAAAGTTAACGAAACAAAAAAAAAAAAAAAAAAAAATTTTGAAAAACTTTCAGATTCAATGATTAAAATCCACAAGAATACTGGAAAATACTAAAATCATCAGAAAACAGAATTATAGATGGCGATACAGATTTAAAAGAAATGGTAAAAGACGGTAAAAGCACTATAAAACATTTCCAAAATCAAGGAAATTTTCAAAAATAAGTAATGATTTTCAAACAAAATTTTAAATATTGAAGATACTATTTCTTTTATACCAAACACTGACAGCCATACAAGTAAGAGGTTTAGCTAGCTATAAAACCAGGTTCAATCCACCATTTTCTACATAAGAAAATGCCTGTACCAAGTTAGGAATATGACAGTTGTTATCCATTCGTTTGATGTGTTTGAGCTTTTGATTTTTCAAATTGATTAGGGAGTTCAGTATTTTGTGATTTTACTTTTTACTTGTTCTGAAATTAAATGTATAATAAAAAACTTAATGAAAGGAAAAGCAAGCGGTCCAGATAGGTGTTGAATGAGGTACTTAATTTTAGTAGTCCAGTGACTACCAAAGCATTGGTTAAACTATTTAACAATATGTTAGAAATAGGATAAATTATAACTGTACCAAGTCAGGAATATGACGTTAGTTTTCCATTCGTTTGATGTGTTTTAGCTTTTGATTTTGCCATTTGATAAAGGACTTTCCGTTTTGAATTTTCCTTGGAGTTTGGTATTTTTGTTATTTTTCTTTATATCAAACTTCATGGAATTCTGCATACATAACTTTAGTAAATAAATCAGGTGACAAATGTAATCCAAGCAATTGCAGAGGAATTTGTTTAACCAACTGTATATCCAAACTATTTCTTAAGTCAAAGAATGATGAACATTATGGAATTTTTTTTTATCTTATTCCTAGTTTGGTTTAGGGGTATAGCATAGAACCGCAGACAGTTTATTTATCCTTAAAATTTTAATTAAAAAATATATTCATAAATATAAAAAAAGATTTTTTATGTCTGTATTGTAGATCTTCTAAAGGCTTTTGATTCACTTTGGAGAATTGGAATGCTTTATAAACTATCTACAATGGGTGTGGGAAAACATATGTTTGAAATAATAAAAGAACATTTTATTAATACTGTATCATCTGTAAAATATAATGATAAACATTCTAGATTATTTTCCATTAACAGAGGATTAAAACAGGGAGATAGCATCAGTCCTACACTCTTCAACTTATTTAATTCAAAACCCCTGCGAATATTAAATTCTAATATAGGAAGTCTTTTGCTGGCTGATGACCTTATCATATTATCTGAAAGCAGAGAAGGTCTTCAATATAGTGTTAATAACTTATCAAATTACTGTGAAAAAAAGGCAGTTATGTTTAAATACTAAAAAAAAAAAAAAAAAAAAAAAAAAAAACAATGATCATCCAACAAAGAACTATAAGACTGGAACTGTAGTAAGGTTCAACAATGAAAAAGAAATGATAATATTACAGAATATAAATTTCTGGGCACCTTGATAGAAAATAATGGAATCTAAATGCTAGCTTAACAGATTTAGCCAAAAACCCAGGAAGGCTAGTTTTTCAATAAAATCACATGCATCCTTTTGGGAAATTTCCCTGTTAATGTATCCTTTAATCTCTATGATTCTTTAAGCAAGCCAGTTTTGACATATGATGCAGAAATATCATAAATGGATACATATCATTCTTATCATAAAGCAAACGGCAATATTAAAATCCCAAAACGAAGATATGGATAATTTCCAATATTCGGACATTGAAAAGGTTCACGTTAATTTCTGTAAATATATTTTAGATACCAAAAAGATGTATTCTTATTTAGAGATTAAAGCCGAACTTGGTAGACAACCAATAGAAAAATCATAAAGACGTAAGCAATCCTTTATTTGGCTAGATTAAATACTGAAAACATAAACTAATTACTAAAAGAAAGTTATATATTTAGTAAACACCTTGACTCCCAAGGAGTTTATACATGGTCCACTTTCATCAAAGATTCTAAACAAGAAATGATTGTTAATACACAGAAAATAGTTTCCTGTCAAAATATGGAAGACTTAGAATATTTCCAGCAACTTTTATTCAGAATTACTGGAAAATAAGATAAACAGTTTAGACGAAAATAACAATCTTTTTTCTATATTAAAGCATTTAAGTCAAACAAGACCAATAATTTTATCTTAGATTTCTAAATTTTGAAACGAGACGTTTATTTACAAAAATTAGGATCAGTGATCATGCTTTATTTATAGAAAAGGGCAGATATCTGAATGTACCTCGAAACCAAAGAACATGTCTAACTTATAAAACCATAGAAGATGAAAACCACTGTTTCATGTACTGTCAAAATAATAAAATATTACGTATTAAACTATTAATCACATTGCAATAGATAATCCTATATTTCCAAATCTGTCTGAAACTGAAAAACTAGTAGTCCTGCTAAATCCTTCAAATGAAAACCAAGTGAAAAAAAAACAGATTCCTTTATTAAACATTCTTAAGAGCTAACGACAGGGACTCTTAGTTACTTTTGCTTATATATAGACCCCTCTACAAAGACATTTGTTTTGCATGCACACGTATAAAAATTTTATCCCACGCAATCATAGGTTTGAACGTTGTTTTCAATTTAGACTTGTTCATATTTTTTCGTTTGGGCTTGTATTATATTTGCCTTCGGGTTTATATGATCCGTTCATCCTATTTCGACTCTTCAAAATTCAAGAGTCAATCCTGAATTGAGGTAAATTTTATGGCCTTCCAAATACCGTTTCGATTCCCAACATCACTGAAGAGACATTAATTGTCGAAATCCGGATATGGTGTACAAATTATTGCACCTCATGTTTGCGGTATACCATCTTTTTTTTATTGTTTTTATTTGGTATTAAATTAATAACTAAGATCCATCTTGTTACATCTGGTGATCCGTTTATTTGGCAATCACAATGGCAGTCAGCAGGGTTTAAGAACATCCGTTGTTCGACCTGCTAGTGAAATGCGTTTTGTTAAAATATACTTTTTTGACTTTTTTGGTCTTTTGAAAAATGTTGTTTGTTCTGTATTTAGACCCCTCTACCACGAAATTTGTTTTGCATGCACACGTATAAAAATAGCGGTTTTCATTCAACGTAATCATAGGTTTGAACGTTGTTTTCAATTTAGACTTGTATATATATATATTTCAATATTTATGTTTGAATCAATGGCAATTTATTTCAGTCTATTATTTTTATAAATTCTTTGTCGGCTCTTTAAGCCATTTAAACATCTATTTTTAAGGTAAAGAATCAAATTATATACGATATTCATTTAATTGTGACCTCTCTTAATAAAAGCGGCTCAGTAATTATATTTCAGTGGAAACCGAGTCATATTGGAGTAATGGGTTACGAAAGGGCAGATTTCCAAGCTAAAATGGCACAACATTTTGATAACTGTATTGATATCATACTCTATTCAAGGAGGATATCAAGACTGCTTGCAAACAAATTTTCTTAAACATTAATGACAAACAGACTGGGAAGCAAATAAACAAAGGCGCTATTTCAAATCATTGATAAAGTTAATTTTCATAAAATAACTGTCCCCAAAATATCAATTTAGGGACAAAGAAAGATTACTTTTGAAACTCAGGACAGGATATATCTGACTTGATAGCCATCTCAATAAAATGGAAGTACATACTTCTAATCTGCAATCAGATTGAAAATGTAGAACACTACATTTAAAAGAATAAATTCAAAAATGGAAATTTTATTTGAAAAACACTTAAAAGTTTACTAAAAGGATATGATTTTATTCCTATTTATGAATATTTATTGAGTACTCAGAGACTAATTTATGCCAACAATACGTAACAGTACTGTACATATATACTGTATTTTTATTTACTTTTTATTTTAACTAAATCAAAATGGGTAAACTTATGCCAGGAGAAGTCATGTTCTGTCCAAGAAAAACCTCTGAAAGGTTGACTTATACCAATAAATATATATTGTAAAATACACAACTATTATATTTTGCTTTACCTTTAATACAATGGAGCTGCGTCGGATAGAAATCGAGCTAATGCACGCGCCCGTATACATGTACATATATATATAATACTTTGATTGATTAAGGGACATTCAAATACGAAATAAAGATGACTTATGGTCTGTTTTGTAGGATTCTGATATTAACTCAATTTCAAACAGTTACAAACTTTTCTTAGAGATTTGTTTCAACCCGAAATAAGCCTACATAATGTTGATGTTCCTTTGCATAAGCTCGCTTTCTACCCGAAGCAGCTCAATATAACAGGCATTTTCAAAATTGTGTAACTTGCCTCAATTCTCAGGCAATTTATAATGTCTTACCTTGACAGGCATTACATAAAAAATCTAGTCATTTTGTAAACGACAAAGAGATTAACATTACTAGCATGAATTTTACTGGCGGAGGGATATAAGTTTCAGTTCGTATTTGAAATAATCGTTGATTGTCTTAAATCCATCCATAGCTTTATATACAGAAATATGTCACTTTATATTAATAAAAGGAGATGAAACAACAGCTTAATGGCAAAAATACATTTACAGAGTATTATATAATATAACAAAAGAAATTGTTTCTATCCATTGATCACTGTTTTTGTTAAATGTTATATGTAAATTGAGATACTTTTTATTTATTTAGAGTAAATTTTGTCCTTTTCATTTCATATTAATTTCAATTTATAGAGTTGGATTTCTCATTTGTCGATAGCATTTGTTTGATTTCGATTCGATATTAACTAACATTTTCTTTTGTTCAAAATGTTACTTTGATTTTGTTCAATCCCACAATTCTCAAATTCATTTTTTAAAAGTTTTAGTTTGTCAAATTTTAGTTCTTCCGCAATTTGTAAATGTGTGTTAAAACTTATCAGATTTAAGGCATCAAAAGTTCATTATTCCAATACCTAGTTTACGATCAATGTATCGCTCGTTTTCAATTTTGTTATCATGTTCTCGTGTTTAATTAATTAAAAGCGATTAAATCATGAATCAAACACCTGACTGCCCATGGCATCATGACAAAAATATATAATGGATTCTTGACGTTGAACTATTGAACTTACGTGTATGAAAGTATTATCCCTTTGTCTTTGTATTGATTTCTCGTAAAATTAACCAAACCTAATTAAAACTTTTTCAAATCTTTGCTAACGCCGACGATGCCGAACACACAACAATACAGAAAAAGCAGCAGTGTCAACCCAGTTATGAAATAAACACTGTTGGCTCCAAAGAGCATTGTATTACTCACCTGGATTTCTAAGCATCTTCAACAATGGTAACTCTATAACATTACAGACTAGAATATAATTAACATTCTCCTTTTTCTGACCATTTTAGTTATTTACGGTTTCTCTCTTCTATAGTTTATTTTAAAAAATGCAACAACAAAAAAAAAAAAAAAAAAAAAAAAAAATGGGTACCAAATCGTCATTTAAGAGCAATAACTCCCTATAGGGATAGATTGACAATTTCAGCTATGTGACTTATTTGTATACCTTGTCTTGCTGATCATTTTGAGAATTTATTTTTAGCTACTACAGTTTTGCCCAAAAAGCTAAAACTGAGTAAAGATCCATAATTAAGGACAATAGCTCCTATAAAGAGCTGAATGACAATTTCGCCCATGTTGACTTATTAATTGATATTTTCTTGCTAATTAATTTTGCATTTCAAAATTTCTGTATATATATATTAGTTTATAGTAATGGGCAAAATTGAAAGAAAAATGTCATGTAAGGACAATAACTTCTAAAAGAAGTCGAATGACAATTTCGAATATGCTGACTTATTGGTGGGTCAGTGTCTTGCTGATCCTTTTTGCTCTTTTGAGTTTCTATCTATTATAGTTCTCAAGATGATATGCAAGAACACATTAAATAGCTGATATGAACCTTTAAGGGCAATAGTTTTATTAATTTTGTATTTACATTGTGTCATAGATCAAATTTATTCGTTCAGTGTATGTTCACTTGTTTTTGTTAATATGTCTTTTGATTGAGTTAAGCTATTTCAATTGATATTTTATAGTGTGTCATTCTATGTTGTGATGTTACACTTTTGTTTCAGGTAGGGTGAATGTTGGCGCCTATTAAAACATTTAAACCCGCTGCATTTGTTTGCACCTGTCCTAAATCAGGAACCTGATGTTCAGTGGTTGTCGTTTGTTGATGTGGTTCATAAGTGTTTCTCGTTTCTTGTTTTTTATATAGATTAGACCGTTGGTTTTCCTGTTTGAATGGTTTTATACTAGTCATTTTTGGGGCCCTTTATAACTTGCTGTTCGGTGTGAGCCAAGGGTCCGTGTTGAAGGCCGTACTTTGACCTAAAACGGTTTACTTTTACAAATTTTGACTTGGATGGAGAGTTGTCTCATTGGCACTCATACCACATCTTCTTATATCTAAATAATTCCTATTATGAGTCGACTTACGACTTAAACCGTGTTGTTTCATGTGTACACGCTGTCTTTTTATCACTTTGGCTTTTACTGTTTCTGTCTCTCTGTTACTCTTATACACAAAAAAATCAACAATAACAATGTGAAAAATCGTCACTTAGGGGGAATTACTCCTAAAAGAAGTCGTCCTACAGTTTTGGTAAAATTGGGGGATGGGGAAATTATCATTATGAAAATATCTTCCCCTTTCCGATTATTTATAACAATTTACAAGACAATAGACGAAATACTTGCATTTAACCTTTCTATGTTCTATTTTGAGCCGTTTTTTAGCCGTGTTGGCCATGTCGGTTGGTAAGCTTGCTCACCAAACACATTCTTTAAATAGATACCACAGGGATACTTTTGTATATGTTAACGGACGACGGACGACAGACGACGGGCGCCAAGTGAAAGCAAAACAACATACCGGGCCTTTGGGCAAAGTGAGCTAAAAACAGCACTGACTGCCTAGTGGTAACACAAAGAGCGAAGTACCGACCCAGTGGTCACTTATAATCACTTTAATATCATTATATGTTTGTAAATGTTAAGGCTGCACAGTTTTTTTTTTTCGCCGAACTTATTGATATATTTGTGCAAACTCGTTATTCAGTTTAAAAATTGAAAAAAATTACTATTGGGATCTATTTTTAAACAACAAAGATAAAGATTATACAATGTAGATTTTTATTAGAAAAATTGATGTCAAACTGCTTGCATTTCCAGTTCACTATGGTTGTAAATTCATATGTATGTGTATCTTTCTTCCAAACTAACAGACAGGATTTAAATAAATAATTTAAAAAGAAAACAGACACAGCATAACATATTTCATACTTAATGCTTCTCATATTTAAGTTACGATTTTAATTTGGTCTCTTTTAAATATTCTGAAAACGTCATCATTAGCAGTTAATATTCAACATATTGCACCAATTAAAATCCTTATAATATTGTTTTTGTTTTTACTTTCAATCATCTTTCAAAGAAGTGAGGCCAATGACCCCTTAGTTTATTTCATACCATTGTTTTCAATCTGCATGAAATCACAATACAGCTAATTTATATTTGTACTTTAAGATTCAAACAATAACATGACTTACTTATAAACAGATCATCAAATTGTAAACGCCTGAAGATAAATCCAAAAAGTAGTAAGTTTCACAGATTTTAGTAATTTTTGTGTATTTATCTAAAAAAAATATCAAAAATATTTTCTAAATAAACCAAACGATTTTTTTATAATGTCTTTATTAGCAAAAATACATGTATCAACATTATATGTTATCATTACGGTAATTAGTCCATAGCTAAATCTGCAAAATCAATCTTTGGCAAAATCAAGACGAATACATATAGCTGTTTCGTTTCTTTGAATCATTTGACAAAATAATAAATGAAGAATAATGATAAAAAAAAAAAAAAAAAAAAAAAAAACAGGCAGTCTGGATTGGGAGGATATTTTTGTTACTAAAAAGTTTACTTGTTTTAATAATTCTATTAGTTGGAACCAAAAGTCACAAAGGGTATCCAGATCCGAAATCTGCCGATGGATCCAAATCTAGAGGAGACAACAGACGTTGGGGAAGAGTAATCTTCCGTGATAATCGGATCCAGATTTTACTTCCTGTAAACCAACTTATTTGCGAGGATAGTTTATTTCGCGTTTAGCCCTTTCTAGCCCATTTCGCGGCGATTTAATTTCGCGATTCTGAAATGTACTTGTTGCAGATAAATAAGGAAAAATCCAAGTTTAACATATTCGCGACTATTTATGTTCGCGTTTTTTTTTCTACTCGCGAAAATTAGTTGGTTTACAGTATCTCGTTGAATTGTTCCTCGGGATTCGGATCCCTCTGCGGTTATTAGATCCTGATACCCTGTGTAAAATTATGTTTGATCATAAATTGTCTTTCTTTTTGGTTAGAGACGTCCTTCGTTGAAAACTTACACATGTAGCGGGCGTCGAATATCATTTCGATTGAAGGAAATATGTTAAATTGCTGAAAATGTTTAAAGCTTATATATAAAGACTCCAGCAGGATTTGACCACTTTAAAATGTTTACCATGTTAGTTATATAAGTGTAATAGATACAGGGAAATTTCCTCCTCTTTCTATTTGAATAAATACATGAAAAATTCATCATAGAAATTAGGCTAAATTGTGTATTCAAGACGCGCTTGTCGTCTACAAAAAAAAAAAAAAAAAAAAAAAAAACAAACTCATAGTGACGCTCGAATCAAAAAATTTAAAAAGGCAGAATAAAATATGATGTTGAGGAGCATTGAGGACCCAAAATTCCAAAAGGTTTTGCCAAATACAGTCTAGGTAATATATTACAGTAATAAAAAAGCATTAATTTTCCGAAAAATCAAAGTGTTGTAAACAGTTAATTTATAATTATGACCTTATCGATGATAATTCTTGTCATGAAAGTATCGTTGTTGTGTTTACGACAACTTATAAGTTCAATTCATCAGCAGAACATAATCGCACTTTATTTTAACGATAAATGATGTCCATGGCTATCGGAATTTAATTGAATTTCGAAGTAAATTAATCAACCGAAGGTCGTCTTTATTAGAATATAAACAGCCAATAATCATTAATGATGAACTGTGAAAGTTTAAACATTAGCATAAAGTATATTATGGAAATGGTCTCGACAGTTTAAGGTCATTCTCCATGCGGAAACATTCAATATATAATCCTAGTGTTAACTTTGGAACACATTTGTTAGACTTTGTTTCATGTATAAAGTGGATACAGAGACTTTTAGACGTCTATATGAGCTGATAACCTACAACTAAACATTAAAGAGCAACTACGAACAGCGTACTAATATATATGAAATATTTCTGAGGTTAAATAAATACTTATTATTGAAAAAAGCTTTTAACTGCGAGTGTTTTGACAATAGTTTAATTGAAAAAAATGCCGGACATACAGAATTTCATTTGGATTTACAAGCTTTTGCAACTACTATTCAATTTGCAAAATACCATAAACTATTATTTTTTTTTATGAAAAATACCACATCATATAAAACTGACATTTCGGTATGGTTTGGAACGTGTTCACCGATCTATCTATTTTTTTCATTAGACTTTTGGTCGGAATACAGATTTTTTGGTATTATGCTGAACCTACTAAAATTGAAATAGGAAAGTTTAGGACGTATAAGAACATGAAAATAGCAACATCTGTTAGTCCAACAGAAGTACATATTGATAGATCTCACATGGAATGTAGTCGGCGGTTACTCAGTAAAGATGACATTTGTGTCGCAAGTTATAATATTGTAACACGCACGTGCATGTTGTATGCTTACGGTTGCTCTCCGTCATTCAATGTGTCAAATACAGGAACGTGGTTAATACGCAGAGATTTGTCAGGTAAGTCTTTAAATAGGAAAATAAAGATTACACAGAGAATTGTGAAAGGAAACGGGAAATGTGTCAAAAAGACAACTACCCACCAAAGAGCAGAAGACTGCCCAAGGCAACCGGTGGCATGTTTCAGCTGGCCCCTAAACAATGTTGTCTCTACTTTATTTCATGAATATTCACCGCATGCTCTTTCATTTCAAATGAGAGGCACTATTGGATATTGGGGGTTGGGGGATTTTTTAAAGTGAATATTCCGCTCCGGTAGAAACTTAAAAATAATCATCTTGCCCAAGACAGGATGTAAATGAATAGTTTGCCCCACAAAATACAGGAAATAATTGTTATCAAAAGCAAAAATGAAATGTCACACGGGTAGTAAAATATACTTTAGGTATTAGTTATGGTTCCAAGTTTAGGGAGTATAAAAAGCCTAAGTTTAGTTTTCTTGTCTCTTAAATTCATACTAAGAACACTACAGCTAGATTACTAGGATCAATGAACATTAAACGCTAAAACTTTGGCTACAAATTATTTTAGAAAAGAAGAATTGTAAGGAAATAGTACACGGGATTTCCAATTTCTGAATACTTGATTACTCTCCTAAAGCTAGGTCTGATGTTGGACTCAGGCGTGACGGTGATGACCTAGAACATGGATTGCATTTTTTTCAATGTCACTTCATTAATTTACGGATATCCTTAGCTTTTCACTGCGGGAAAATGCTAACAGAATATTTTATAATAAAAAGTTAACACGAAACAGCACTTAGTGTATGCAGTGAAGCCAAAGTAGTAGTTAAGGCTCACTTGTTTTACTTGAAGAAAGTATTTATAATAATGTAGTCATAATTGAAATTGCATAATGCAATTGCAGTTTACTTTTAAGAAAAACTAGTACGGTATAGTTAGTAAAAAGTAAAATAACAAAACTAACGATCTCCAAGGAAAAATCAAAACGGGACGTCCCTTATAAAATGGCAAAAACTCAAACATAACAAACGAATGGAAAACAACTGTCAAATTTCTGACTTGGTACAGGCATTTTTTAGTATGTAGTGGTGGATTGAACCTGGTTTTACAGCTAGCTAAACCTCTCAATTGTATGACAGTCGAAATACAGGAGATCTTCAGTTTCCAATTTTTTATTTGATCTCGCACCGCTTGAAACTGATTTGTAGGTGCTTAGTTTTGTTTCCAATACTACAATGTATTGGATTTGTTCCATAATACAATACCTATTAGACGACAAACAAAAATCAGAATATAAAAGAAATAAGATAAAACCTCCACAGACACGATTAAACACTTGGAAAAATGATTAAACTCTTGAAAGAAGTGATTAAACACTGAGATAAATGATTAAACATTGAAAAAAATGTAATGATCACTTAAATAAATTGATTTGTCTAATCAACCTAGAAAATAATTTGTAAGAGCTAATATTTGTCAAAAGCATGATACAGATCTCCAGGTATATGTGACCAGCCATGAGGTTTTCAGGCTTATGGAGGTACCAGGGTCAAAATGAGTTTTTTGCATTTTTATGAAGTATAAAAAATAAAATTGAGAATGGAAATGGGGAATATGCCAAAGAGACAACAACCCGACCAAAGGGCAGACAACAGCCGAAGGCCACCAATGGGTCTTCAATGCAGCGAGAAAATCCCGCACCTGGAGGTGGTCCTCAGCTGGCCCCTAACTAAAATTGTGTGCTAGTTCAGTGAAAATGGACGTCACACTAAACTCCAAAACATATAAATGAACTAAAATTAAAAAACTTACTAGACTAACAAAGGCCAGAGGCTACTGACTTGGGACAGGCGCTAAAATGCGGCGGGGTTAAACATGTTTTGTGAGATCTCAACCCTCCCCTATACCTTTAGTACATAGATTCAAAACACTCTGACAAGTTATTTTGCTAGATTCAGCAAAATAACAGAATTATGGTCATTTTTGTTACTTTAGATATTTTTACAATTTTTCACATATATGTTCATCTATTATAGTTATCCTTGAAATTTGTCATATTTGTTGGTTATTTTTGGACAAAAAAATAAAGAATTTTTATTATTATATCAACCATTCGGTTGCCATAGCAACAATGTACCGGAACTTGCAATCAAAATATTAATGACTTAAACATTTTATTTTTTCTTAAGGAAAACTACATTAATGCTAAGAAAGTGAAAACCAAGATATTTTCCCTTACAATGTGAACAATGAGATTTACTGAAAAAAATTGGTGTTCATGTCGAAAACTGTATTAGTAATAAATTAGAGAAAAATATTAACACTGCACTTTGAAATGCCTATAATGATCTAAAGTTTAGTTTCAGGGCCCTTTGAGAATTAATTGTAATTCAGATAAATGCAATGAAATCTAAAAGATAAATTTATGTGAATTTAGAACACGATTCTAAACAGAATTTTACCTAAATTATTAAATTTACGTGAAAATCTACTTGTCTTTTATATCTTTGTATAAGATTCAAATTTCCTCAAGTCGACAAAAAATGAAACTTTATTTTACCGCAGGATATATTAGGACATTCAATAACAGGTGCCCCGATTACGTTACGTTACTTTACATTGCCGTTTGTTAATTATGACGTTTACCGCCATAAGCCTGGAAATGCCATGGCGGGTCACATATAGTGTGCCTTAAAAGAAAAAACAAAATACAGAATAATTCATTTTTAATACGTTTTTCGGCAGAAAATATGTTCCGGTCAACTAAAAAAAAAAATGATCTAAGTCAGCTTGAAATGAATAAACACCCTGCCCTCACCCCAAAAACCCCAACAAAGTCAAAATTAAACAAACAAAACAAAACTAAATCAATCAAACAAACAAACTGGAATAACCATAATAAATCCTCTTATATTATACTTTAAAGAAAGTTACTCTTCACTGTCTACCCTGGAAAAATGGTCAGCGGATTCTATTATTGACACATACTTTTTTTGCAGTAATACCATTACATTTAAATAAAACATTGCTTAACTTTCAATTGTTAGTAACATTCAACTTACTATCGAATGTCCATTAATATTGGAGCCTACTGTATTGTTACACAAATCTGTATCGACATTGATCGAACCAAATGGGGTCGTGACAGCGTGCACGCCTCGAGTGTAGGAGGTCGCAGGTTTGAAACCCTGCCGACCCAAACCAAAGACTTTGAAAATTGATATTTGCTGCTTCTCCGCTAAACACACTGCATTTAGCAGTCAGAGCAAAGACTGGTCGACTCTTAGTCAGGATGACATGTTATATCCATATGACCTCCATATTGATGACTAATGTAGTGAATAATAATGAATTATATAACATTTTATTTGAAAAGCATGAAGTATCAATATATCGATCATTTCTTATTATCTTATTTCTATGAATATTTGGTGAACTTGTAATTGCATTTTTTTTTAAAACAATTTGAATCCATTCTTGTGGTGCATATTGCTTTAATTAATAAATCCAGTTTATCTTACACTTCAATTTGTTTAAAATATAGTTTTCTGATAATGGCATAGTGTCATCAAAAATGTCATTTGATTCTTTCATATCAGTCTTAATCCAGTTTTCCATGTTACTTGATCAATAATGAAATGTAACAAATGTATTTCCCTATATTATTTGTTTTCTCATATTGACAAATGTAACTGGCTGATTCGTTCGCCCACTTTGATCAAATTCCCGAACTTTATTCTTTTCTATAAAATTCTGGAAAAAAAAAAAAACAAAACAAAAACACGTTCAAATATTTTTTTAACAGGTCACAAACGAACTCCTTGAAAACATGGCATTTACATTTCACCAGGAAAAACGTCCAGATTCCGACCGAAAGCGGGTGCTTATTCATACACACTACGTTAGCAAGGTTTTTGTCAGGGATGACAATATTTCTATATGCCATTTAACAAAAATAAAAAATCTGAAAATCAAGGAGACATCATTCAATATATTGTTATTATTTGGCGATAAAATTGTTACAAAATAATAAATGCAGCTTATCTTAACGAACAATGTGAACAAGATTTTGAATGTTGACGATATATGTTAAAAAAAAAGAAGGAAAAGATGCCACAGGAAAAATAAATTGCAGTGCAATAAAACAGATCACATCATGGTAAAAAAAAAGAAAATAATCTTCAATACAATTGGAAGTGCTCCGAAAAGGTTAGTTCATGCGATTTAGAATCCGGTAATAAGTCAAAATCGAGAGAAGAAAACTAGATCGTGGGAACGACAAATGAAACATATCCGTGATATTATTTGATGATAACTGGAAACATAAGCCCTACGCTATTAATGGGGAGAGACATTTACTCTTTGCATGTTGCTTCTCATAAATGGAATTTTCACAAGGAGAAAATTTAAACCATCTCTTTTGTTGTGAACTTAAATTCTTAACCGACCCAGAATATGAATTTCTAGGTGTTAGTCAAGAAATGAGGCAGAGACTTGACTGCATCTGTTGATATAATTCATTATCCACATCTGATTCATACTACCACTAGAGCAGGTAATTCGCAGTAACTTTGAAGTTCGTCTTTAATTTCTAGACGCTAATGATTTGAAAAGTGGTTTCATCGAGCCTTTGGAGTACCGGTAATTCAACCCCGTTTGTGAAGATTATTATATAATCTTTGTATCCAGTATTGAAAGAAAATCCAATTATTAATCTTAAATTATAATTTCAAAGAAACAAAATACAGATGTATGATTTTGAAGAATTTCGTCTTTTGTTTGTGTCATGGGAGCATATGTTTGGTTTTCTGTCAAATTGTCAACATCTGATTCATTTATCGAGCCGTTTATATAATGCGAATTACAAACAAAAACGATCTTGTGTTGCGCTTTGTATGCGAGGACAAGAACATATATGACACAGAGGTAGGACAGTGCATAGCATCATTTGAGTCTTCAAAGTTAGTTGTAGCACGAATGATTATAGGCCCATGCAGGTTTTTATCCCGATTTGTATCAACGTTATCACATATCTAGTCTATTTTGAAAGAGTTGACTATTGTCTTCAATTTAATGATTTGTTTCTTTTTGTCGAGCCTTCTACATTTTGTCACGGAAGCAAAATATCATTCAGGTTTAGTCTGTGGTTGATTTGTTTTTAACACATCATTAACTTTGTCAAACCTTCATAGACTTTTATGAAACTAGAACATACGCCAATTCGCTGTTTCAGAATCTAAAGGACGATGGGTTATGTCATTGTTCGAACTGCAAAATGAAATAAAATCAAATCATTGGTCGAATTTCCGTTTTGAGAATTTTATTAACAAACCACAATATTTTATAAAATTGAATACACTTTTGGCAGTAATACCCATAATGCATTTAATACTAAATAGTGAATTGATCAAAATTAAAAAGCGACCAGTAGTTTATAAATCATACAATTTCGATCTTTCTGTGGCTCTGTTATTAAGTAATTGTTTTTTAATAGTTTATAGCAGGCTCTGTTATTAAATAATTGTTTTTTAATAGTTTACTGCGCATTACGCGCTTGTTTTGGCAGCCTGATGTATAAAAGCTCACAGAGGTCATCAAAGAGCAGCCAAAATAGTTCAATTTGTAAATTTGGCTTTAAAGAGTAGCAAGTTTCCTTATTAAAGTCCGTTAAAATCGTATGAAAATCTGAAAATGTAGAAACAACAGTTTGTATTTAGGTCACACATATCTCCTGAACTCTAGTTCTGCAATTGTGCAATGTTAAAAGCGAAAACAAAGTTTGGCGTCCGTTTGGTTGAACGGATGTTTAAGTACGCAGCCACGTCCGGTCATGATATATTTGCCACAAGACGTTAAGCAACCACCAATCAATAAAAAAAATTGTCCCAATGATAAATTTTGCTCAGACTATTTTCACTTGTCATATACAAAACAAAAGATACATCAGTTGAGAAATTATTCCGCGTGTCGGGTAAAATATATTGTATCTTATTTCAGAGTACATTATCTTTAGAAAGATAATGAAAACTCCATTTTCTTTAAAATTTCTTTCACGAAACTAAGTCAAAAGTAAGAACATAATATTCATCTCAAATATTTTTTCCAATAATTATGAATTAATTTTGACACTGGGTTATAATCCTTCATTCCTATAGATGTCGTAAAACAATTTCAATGTTTTATTTCTCAAATTTTATTCTTAAATGAGTTATGTCTATTATCACTTTAATTTTTTCAAAACTTTCCTTTCGAAAGTACTACAATGAATTTTCTAATACTTTTTAAAAAGCTTTTAAGATTAACTATTTCATTATCATTTGACACCATTTTAAAGGATTGGCTCATCTAAAACATAGGATTAATCAACACACGATAATGAGAGACAACTTACAAAGTAAAGTAGCTTAACATTTATCTATTTTACATGCAGCGTGATACACCACACAAAACCTATTATGTCTCATGTACACTTATAGTAATCGTACCTAATGTTGTCTGATCTGCTCATCTGTCTGTCCGGTTTCATGTTAAGATTATTGGTTAATAATGAAGGTGTGGTCATATTATCATTAAACGTAGTACACGTATATAAAAATAAGGACATGAGGTATGATTGTCAATGAGACAACTAACCACCAGATTTCCAATGAAGTGGATATTAGCAATTATAGCCCATCGTACGGTCTTCAACAATGACAAAAACGCATACCATATAATCGGCTATAAGATATAAACGGCCCCGATATGAAAAATGTGAAAAAATTCAAGCGAGAAAAACTAACGGCCTCAATTATAACACAGCACGTGGCGGGGTAAAACTTGTGAGTGCTCAACCTTTCCCCTAAATATAAAGTTAGTAAAATTGCATGCGAAAGAACAAGGTACGATTTGAGGTTTATTTTGCCCTGCAAATTAACCAAACATAATATAGATTTATAATACCATCATTGGTTACGTATTTTAATTTGCTGAAGTAGGCCTTTATGAAAAATGAAAGTAGATGCTTTTCAATTGTGATAACATTGAAATGACTTCATAGCGGGAATTTACCAAATTCTAGCAAAAAAACACAATATGCACATTCTGTTATTATTTTGGGCGCGATTCGTGTTTTATATTATTTGTTCTTTGGAAACATAACCATATTGTTGTTAATTGTGCCTTTTAGCATAGGTGGATTTGACCGCAAATGCTAAATTTTGTTACACCTTAAGTGACCGTTGCGCGATATCAGCTTCGATTATAATGTTTAACGTTTTGCTTTATATGAAGAACAATTTACTAAACCCTATTATCAGTAATATGATTTGCTACTGACCACCTCCGGATCCATAGAGGGTTAGTAAAATCCATAGGGGTCAGTAGTGAACCGTATAACGAATTTATCGCACAAGAGACTTTTCCTGCTAAGCTATGTATAAAAATAAGCAATGGAATACAATAACATTAATCAATGATGTCACCATTAATTGTTAACGTGACGTTATGAACCACATATGAAATCACGGATCCATAGGGGGTCACCACGTGACGGCGTTAAACCAATCATAACGTCATAATGTATTGGAGGTGCGATAAAGAAACCTAAGCACCATCTGGATGTTTTCGATTTCAAAACTCTTTTGAATATTAACGTGCATGTTGACTAACAGAGCTATTATCTCAATTGTTTGTCTCGAGTTCCACTGATTAAAATAGACAAAACACGCGTCTGGCATACTAAATCATAAGCCCGGCATCTGTGATGACTTTTATAACGCGAGACAATAAATCGTTGACGATCATGAAGTGAATCAGTAAATCATACAACATCGTCTTTTCTTATAGAGCATATAGCATTTTCATTCAAACTAAAATCATACGTGATCTTTGCGGTAGTACAACAACTTAAAAATGATCGGCAATGGTTAGGTGACGGGTAGTTTTTATTTTCATCGAACTATAATTAAATATGAATTTTTATATATTTTTACTTTTCTAATGTAGCTAGAGAAAGATTTTGCGGCTGAAAGTTTTAGATTTAGTCTGATTTCTGGTAGTTATGTACAGGATATAAGCCGATAACAGTCTATTCTGTAAAAAAATATGTTACAGATGAACTGTTAGAGGTTTATATCTTTCTTAAAACATTGTTTAACTTGTCAAAGAAGGTGAAAAAGTAAACAAAAACAAACTTCTGTTAAGATCTATTTTCATCAAGTCTGTAAATTGTTTTTGGATAAACTTTATCATTATTATCCTACATGTTGGCCCCGTTAAAACAGTAGCTCAACTTAAACAATAGAAAAAAATAAAGTACACTTGCAGGTAAACTACATGTATTGTTACATGTACATGAAGACCTAGTACATTGTGTATCATGCTTTTTGCGTGCGCTAGAACTACATTATATATTTTCCGTGAATTCCTTCACTTGCGTTTGGTGTCTAAAAATGGATAAAGACGATGAAAGTATATTCTTAATGCAAAATCTTTTCCTACAAGAAGATAGCGATGTCGAATATAGTGATTGTGTTGTTTCAAACTTTGGAATAAATTCAAATCTGTGTTCAAATATATCCGATCGCAGTGCGGACAACGAGGAGGATTTAGTTATAGCAGCTAATAATGGCAAGTTTTATATATATTTTTAAATGTAGTTTTCTCCTATTTCCTCCTTAACCCTTTTGGGTTTTATTTCTCATTAGGCGAATGAGAAAAAAAAATATATAAAGCTTGAGGATAGGTTCACGTTGCAGAAAAAGGTTCAACCATATCGGGTACACCGCAGTCGATTTTATTATTTCGAATACGACACTATTAGATATAATGAATGAGCACACATTAAGAGATAACAAGTGTGAAAACAATTAAAATTATTATGTTGTTCATCATAATTTCCCTCATTTATATTATTTTAATGAATTTTAAGAGAGTTCTGATCCAAATATTATACCTTTTACTTACAAAAATGAAACATCCGGAGATCAAGAAATCGGTCAGACATATTCACCTACTATACATGAAAAAAAATATTGATTCATAATTTTCCCAACTCCTTCCTTCCTCGTTCACAGAGCCTGACTCGGTGGTTATCTTGCAAGCGACAGTTATTGTTTACCTTAGCCTGACCCCCGTTTTTTTCAGAAAGGTTCGTGTCGCACATTTTTTAGTTCATTTGCGTATGCCTGTCCTTTTTTTGGTTTTTTTCATGTTTAGTATCGAAATATATTTTTGTCCCTCGATTTCCCTTTGCAAACAACGTTTTCTTTTTTTTCTTTCAAAACAAAACATTGTGAGTGTACATATCCTTGTTTTTGTGCTTAATATATATTTATTGTATTCAATCAATGTTACTTTTGAGGTCTCAGTGTTTAAAACTGTTCATAAATACATTGGAAAGAAATAAATGCAATTCGTATTTTGACGTTTTATATAACTCCCCTTTTTCACTCAATTCAATGCAGAAAAGGGTTTTATGTTCAAATTTATATATAACACAATTACAAACTGTCCTAAAACTTATCTAACAAACATATGAAAAAATCTAGCACCTGCGTTCGTTTAATTTCAAGAGACTACATCGGTTTCTAAAAAAAAAAAAAAACGATCACTACGAACAAAGTGCGAATCGGACACACGATTGATTCCTTTAACATGTTTGTAACGTGTTCCTTTTTTCTGTTTCTTATATTCACCGTCGTTGATAAAGAAAGTTTTGTAGTATATTTCTATACAGGCAATACTATCATATTTTGTAATAAAAAAAAACTAGCAAATTAACGCCGACACCTGAAAATTATAAAAAAACTATTTAGCCCCTTAGTGCATGAAGCAAGTTTCGATTTGCACCTTTGCACGAAGTGAGGTTTAGGTTGTTAATACAATTCTTAATTAGCTATTTTGTTCAAGGCACAATCTGTGGCTTGCACATCAAAACTAAGTAAAACATCTACTACTACTGAACGATTTCTGCTAATTATGATAATAAAATTATTCTACTTGTGGTCCTCGTATGATCTATCAAGCGTTAGAAGCATTATTTTATTTTTTTCATTTTCATTGTAGCTGAAAATGATGTTAGGAAGAATGAGAGAAACACAGATGTCTTTTATTATATACAAAGACGGACGAAGATGTCAGCAATGTTGTGCAAAAAAAAATATCTAAAAGCACCAAATACAAAACTTACAACGAGCATTGTCAACCAAATTAGTGCTAAAGGAGACAACCCGAAACATGAGAAAAATGGCTGTGAAATAAGTATTGACGCTGGCAGTGATACAATCAATCTAAAAAACTGTTTTCAAGAAACCGATTTGATGAGTGACAAAATTATTGTATTGTAAAGTGACCTTAATAAAAATGTTCTTGATGTAATTGTCATTTGTTCTTTGGTTGTTATTTTTTTTTAAAATGAAGAAACAAATTGTGTGAATTGATAGATTTTTTTCAGTCCTTGAACTATCATTTACCTTAAGAATCAATTATGCTACCTCCAGCTGTCCAATATTTTTAAGAAAGAGGAGGGTTATTCTTAAAAATTTTGGACAGTTAAAGGTAACATAATGGTGTCTTACAGGTAAATGATATTCCAATCACTGAAATAAAGAACGGGTACAACAATAGAATGACGTCACAACAATGTTTTAACTTATGTTCCTCATATGTTCACGATATCAACAATATTTTACGGAGTTAAAAACGTGAAATACCCCATGCAAACAACTATCGCATTGATGTTCAGATTGCTATCCCTTAATGGTCATTTAAATGTTTCTTCTTAACATGTACTCCACCAAGTCAACCTAATGATGTATGCAGGAGTCATGTCGTTCAATAACCTTTTCAAATGTTTTGCGACTTGAACCTTTATTTGATTAAGTATGGTATTTGTCAATAGGAAACAATTACGGCGTACTATCAAAACATATTTAGCACATAACCTTGCTCCCTAACTGTAAATAAACAAATCCTGAATGAGTTAGTCAATTATTATGAAACTGAATATCTTTATACGTTAGCTGGTTTTGATTGGATTTATCAATTACAGAAAAGAAGTAAAATTGTATATTTTCCACCTCATATAGCAAGATACATATTTTACATAACAAATAAGCGTAGATGTAATCAAGCCAAGCACATACAGTTAATAAAAACATGCTAAAAAAGAAATAACAAACAAAGATTTTGATTAAATAAAATGATATTAGAAAATAAAAATAAAAAAGGAAAGATATATTTCAAGGATAGCATGGATAAGATCTATTGAAATACAATTTCATATTTCCCGATAAATCACGCAGATTTTAATTTACGATTGTATGGACGTGGTTTTACGGAAAAGAGAATAATGAATTAAAAAAAAAAAATCACTTGAGAACAAAACCATAAAGAATGAAGAACCCAACCAGAGTATCATAGCATGCGGTTTGTCAAACAATCTCAAAGGTATAAAATGAAAAACATCTTTCTAAATTAATATAAGGAAAACATTGAAATTCTATAAGACTAAAGACATGCAATGGAATAAACGCTTTATAAATTTCATGCATCCGAAGCGGTTTTCTGGGCTCACTATCATCAGATGTGTTTATTTTAGTTGTTATCATGATCAATTATGATTAAAAACATGCGTGGCTGGATTTCAAAGCGAAATGTATTGGAAGACATAAATATTAAATTGTATGAAAAAACAAATCAAGAATTTGAAATATCGTATCAAAAGTGTACAATTGTTTTGTTTATCATTTTGTAGCTTCAAGCAATACAGTAGTGAGAAGAATTTTCTAGTCCACCCTATCATAAATCCACATCAAAAATGTTTAACCTGTTTAAGTAATAAAGTGAATACGACGGATGTCACATGTGGAGCAAGATCTACTTACCCTTCCAGAACACCTGAGGTCAACCCAAGGCTCTTGACGGTTTGCGTGTTGCTCAGTTTGTTTATGTAGTGTTTTGTAGACTATTGTTTGTCTTTTCGTTGTATTTCTGAGTTTCCCATGCTTTTGCGGTCTATTTTTGAACTGTGAGTTTTTATTCCACGTTTGGTCTTGATGTCATAATGTTTAGTTTGAAAAATTTTAAATTTCAAGTCTTTTTTCAGGTTTTATTCAGGAAAACGAAGATTGTTCGTACTACAAGAATACCAATGCTCCTAGTGGTGTCTTTACAATACAACCAGAGGGTGTCAACACTGGTATTGAGGTATACTGCGATATGAGTACAGATAATGGCGGCTGGATAGTAAGTACTATATGTTTTTTATACAAAAGACATTCCAGTTTATCGAAAACAATCTGTTTTCTTAATTGTTACTTGATTATTGTTTAAGTTTTAGAAAATAATGCGAAAATCGAGATATTGAACCAAAATATTGCATTGTATTGCAGGTCTAGACCAGACCGGACCATTAACAGAATGTGTCATACCTTTTAAGATTTAATATCGCAAAAATAAACTTTTTTTGATTTCATAGATCAAACGAAAGTTATTTCAACCACTTTGCATACACCTTTGCCAATGGACTGTTCGACCCGAGTATTTTTGCTGCACAGTAGCTACTACTTAAATTCTCGCATGAAAAATAGCTTGAGTTAATATTAATTTTATTAAATTTGCTGTAAAACAATTTAGAAATAACATAAGCTTTCCCATATGCAAAGTTTTCTCTTTCCCTGTTTGTTTTTTTTTTGTCCTTTATGAGCTAGTCAACGTTTGTATGATGGATTTTAAATATTTTGGCCTAAAGCATTACTGAAGAGACATTAATTGCCAAAATGCGCATCTAATGAAGTATCACTAGTACAGTTAATGTCATCATAGTATTTCCAGGTTTTAGACTATTTTATTTGTAAATGCATTTTACATGTTATTAACATATGTTCTATACAACATGCATTTCCTACGCTAACAATGACTGTAACGTTGACTTTAATGGTGGCAGATTATCATTCATTGACGAGTAATCAATGTTGTTTTAAATGAAGTGTAATATGATAGAAAAGCTATGTTTATTTTGTGTTTTCTTTCTATTTGTATATTCAAATATGTAACTACACCACATCACGTAATGAACTCTAAATGAAGATTGAAAATATGTTAAATTTAAACATATTTTATTTGCATAAAAAGAAATTGGTTAAGACACAAGTCACACAGACTTATGAGTCTTTTCCATTTAACATATTTAACAATACAATATTCAAGAGTATGCATACATTACATATTATTATAACAATTGTATAAATTGAACAGAAAATTTAAGTGGCACACAATAAAAAGAGAGAGAGAAAAAAAAATACAATACAAAAAATGCAATACAAAAAAATACAAGGAAATAAATTAATAGAAAACAAAAAACAAAACAAAAACATAAAAAAACCAAAGTGAACTTAGATGATGACGTGCGAGTGGTCATGTTTTACTATCTAAACAATAAGGAATCTATTCGACCCTCTAATATACTCAAACACATGTTTAAAGATATTTTAATTTTGCTCATGAGTAAGGAGACAAATACCCGAGGTTAATAGTTCTATATTTAATGGACAGTAATTTATGAGCCAGCTAAGAATTTTTAAAAGCTAACTACGTTTTTCTGAATATAATATACATTTAAAAAAGAAATGATGCAAATATTCACGATACACCGCAGCGGCAAGATAGATCAGAAGTAATATATAACTATATACAAATCATAATTTAAGAAGGAAGCAGAACATCGAAGTTGGGTAAGAATAATATTGAGTTTGCGACTTCCAAACTCATATTGATTCTGCATGTATTTATTACTATTGGGATTACAGTTTTTTTTCAATTTCTTTTTAAATTTTCCTATTGCATCTGCTTCACGGGTTAAAGTATCAAGTTTATTCAATAGACGTATAGTTGATTGTATAAATGATTCATTAGTAAATGCAAGTCTGCAGAATTAAAGTATTATTTCGTTACCATTACGTAAAGTATTAACAGTCAATTTTTGGATTGTTGGTGGAATTAAATTACTCAAATATTCTGGTACATTAATTTGTTTAATATTATAAAACATTTGAATTTTTCTTCTCTCTCTTGTTTCAGCCAACGTTTCTCATCCAAGTTCCTTGTAAATTACCATTGAGCTTGAAAAATAGGCAAACCCGTTACTATTCGAGCAGCTTCAAGCTGTAATTGCTCCAGCTTATTAATATTACCCAACCCTATATTATCCAAAAATTCACTGGCATATTCAAATAAAGGTCTTATAAAATATGTAAAAACTAGATATAGTTTTTCTAATGTTTTCAACTTCGTACTTTATTTGGCCTTTTTAACTTTTTTTGATTCGAGCGTCACTGATGAGTCTTTTGTAGACGAAACGCGCGTCTGGCGCAAATACAAAATTTCAATCCTGGTATCTATGATGAGTTTATTTGCTACTAAATCTATATTTCAGTTTCCTAAGCATATGTTATTGATTATTTGTATTACGCTATTAAACTATTTAACACAATGATATTTCTGTAGTTAAAATATGGTCTTTTAACTAATCATGACTGTAAAATATTCTTTTAGCTGGGTTTTTATAATAAACATACAAAATATTCAATGATCTGTAAAATTGCTTTAAAAAAAAAAATGATTCACGAATTTAGTGCCTACCATATGTTTTGAATTATTAAAGACGTTTGATTCGTTTTATTTCTATTATATTGTTTGTTCGCTATCAGCCCATTAACCACAGTATACATGACACTATAGATAAGTAAGAAATTCGCTTCATTTGATTGGACGATGCCTTCAAAATTTATTAGAGAAAAATTGAGCTATAAATTGTATTTCAACAGCCCTCCTTATGCTTCAATTGGGACGCTAGCATATATTTATAATATAAACAATGACTACTAAATTAATTTGTAAACACAGGAGATAATCATCTTCTATTGTATATACTTTATTAAGCATACAGTACTTTAGAAATTTCAACTTTTAGGGTCAAAATATGCCATCCTTGTCATGCTTCCTAACAACATTAAAATGAAACAGGCTTATGCAATTAAAGTAAAATAAAATGCATTACTTTGTTCAAGCTTTATATAGATATAAGAAGATGTGGTATGAGTGCCAATGAGACAACTCTCCATCCAAGTCAAAATTTATAAAAGTAAACCATTATAGGTCAAAGTACGGTCTTCAACACGGAGCCTTGGCTCACACCGAACAGTAAGCTATAAAGGGCCTATATATATATAAGTAGTGTAAATAATGAATCTGAATACATCCATTGAGAGTTTGAAAAAATGAAGATCGTTATAATATTGATTATTTAATCTTACCTCCAAGAACGAATTACTGATTGTCTACTACATAATAAACTGATAATTCTTGATCATTCAGTGAACTTGATATTGAAATTTAAATAATTTGATTATCAGAAGTAGGACTGTGTCGAGACTCCAGCGATAGGAATTAATTCAATCTATTTGATTAACTTTATCTAGATTATTTTACAAATTATTTATTTGATAATTTAACGAAGTATTCCCTTGTATACCTTATCAAAAATATTCTTGCATCGACGTCTTGATAACACTAATACAGCTAAATTTTTTCCAATATGTTTCAGCCTGTGAATGATTAATGTAATTGGTTATGTTTTGTTTTTAAAAGCATTGTTTCGCATTCAGAAATCCAATTAGGGTCATTTCTAAGATGTTAATTTTTACTATTGCAATAAAGCAGATTACTATGTGTTATTATATATGGATGGATATATCAAACTAGTCAAAACATTTACTAAATTTTATCATCGGTACAAGGACATCATTCGTAAATATAATCAACATGCAGACATCTTATACGTTCAGGTATTTCACATCCAATATTTTATGGTAATATTCTTTACAAAGCACACAAATGTCGGCATTCACCTCAAAAGCTAACCAAACCTTTAAACAGACTTATTCGGAAAGGATATAGTTACGATACTGTTGTCAAGTCATTAAGGATTGCATATTTTGGTATTAATATTGATTCACTCATAGGGTCTTTGCATCGGAAATAAACACATTTATTCTAAAACCAGTTGTTGGCATTATACGGGTTATGTTCTTCTCATATATTTTCTGATGGTATGATACTAAACCCCTAACGGGAGGGATTGTACTTGATTTTCATATGATGAAGACATAATCTTTCAATCAGTTTAATTGAGGTCTGGAGCTGGCATGTCAGTAACTGCTGGTAGTCCTTTGTTTATTTATGTATCATTGTCATTTTGCTTAGTTTCTTTTGTTACCTATTCTGACATCGGACTCGGACTTCTTTTAAACTTAGTTTTACTGTGCGTATGTGTTTCTTTATTCTACATTGGCTAGAGGTATAAGGGGAGGGTTGAGATCTCACAAAACATGTTTAACCCCGCCGCATTTTTGCGCCTGTCCCAAGTCAGGAGCCTCTGGCCTTTGTTAGTCTTGTATGTTTTTTAATTTTAGTTCATTTATATGTTTTGGAGTTTAGTATGACGTCCATTTCACTGAACTAGTACACAATTTTATTTAGGGGCCAGCTGAGGACCACCTCCGGGTGCGGGATTTTCTCGCTGCATTGAAGACCCATTGGTGGCCTTCGGCTGTTGTCTACTCTTTGGTCGGGTTGTTGTCTCTTTGACATATTCCCCATTTCCTTTCTCAATTTTATGGAGATAAATAAAACAGACACTAGATAAATATTGACAAGCATAAACTATAGAAAAAATTACCAGATTATTAAATAAAAAGAGGGAGAATATGAAAAGGGAGCAACAAAATGCCGTAGTGCAATCAAACAGACAACACTCGGGCAAAAAAAAAAACGAACGAAAAGACAAACATCTGAAACACTCTAAAGAAAACTACAGATTGAACACCACGAACCTCACAAACATCTGGATTTAAACCAGGTGTTCCGGTAGGGTCAGCTGTTCCTGTTCCATAAGTGACACCTGCCTTTGATAAACATTTATATACTGATAATCACTGGAACGATGCATGAACGCGGAGAATACTTCACTGATCGGTCGTCAGTTTTGCTTTAAACATTTTGTTTTATGATTTGTTTTGTGTGATAGAAAACAATTTTACTATAATATATTTATTTTGATTTATGATCATTAAACATAGCACAAAATAGTTTATTAATAATAAACTTACCATAGATACCAGGATTAAAATATACACATTCGGTTATCGTGCATATAACACTACCTTATCTAATAAAAACAACTGAAACTGGTTGCAATTTTTACGCCTCATTAAACATTGGACGTATTTCGGTACATGCAACCTAAAATAATATAAAAACATATATTCTGCGTTTAATTTCGCCTTGATATGGAAATATTTCACACCCTATTCGAGCAGGATATCTTTATTTTACTTCCGTCGATAAACTATCAGAACGCAGACGGTATAAACAACGAGAATGATTACACATCTGATTTTTTCTATCAAGCTTTGTTTTATTTGCTAAATAAAATGTATTTCCTGGACAAAAAATACATAAATAGCATCGTGATTGGGAATTGGCAAGTTCAAATATGATTTTGTGCTTCACGGAAATGTTCTTAGTTAACCGAAGAATCATGACATAAAATGTTATGAACTTGCTGTTTCTGTATTGGCCCTTGTATAGATTCTATGTCAGCTGTATTTGCCCTCGAGCCAAATGCAGCTTATCCTGAATCTATACCAAGACCAATACAGAAAAGGTAAGTTAAGGTATATCGGGTTTTTTCCGCTACTTGCATATGATTATACTTAATATATTAAATATAAACTTATACTTGCCTCGTACTGGTCTTTTGAGGGTTGAGCGCTCAAAAACATGTTTAACCCCGCCACATTCTTTATATGCCTGTCCCAAGTCAGGAGCCTGTAGTTCAGTGGTTATCGTTGGTTCATGTCAGTCATATTTGTTTTCGTACACTTATAAATTAAGCCGTTAGTTTTCTCGTTTGAATTGTTTCCAATTTTTCATGTAGGAGTCTTTTAAAGCCGACTATACTATATGGGTTTTTGTCATTGTTGAAGGCCGTACTTTTGCATAGAATTGCTTTCATCCACTTCATTTGAACTCTGATGGATAGTTGTCTCATTGGCAACCATACCACATCTCCTTATTTTTGTATTAGTATCTTTACTTACTTTAAGTATAGATTCTATGTCAGCTGTATTTGCCCTCGAGCCAAATGCAGCTTATCCTGAATCTATACCAAGATCAATACAGAAAAGGTAAGTTAAGGTATATCGGGTTTTTCCGCTACTTGCATATGATTATACTTAATATATTAAATATAAACTTATACTTGCCTCGTACTGGTCTTTTGAGGTTGAGCGCTCAAAACATGTTTAACCCGCCACATTCTTTATATGCCTGTCCCAAGTCAGGAGCCTGTAGTTCAGTGGTTATCGTTGGTTCATGTCAGTCATATTTGTTTTCGTACACTTATAAATTAAGCCGTTAGTTTTCTCGTTTGAATTGTTTCCAATTTTTCATGTAGGAGTCTTTTAAAGCCGACTATACTATATGGGTTTTTGTCATTGTTGAAGGCCGTACTTTTGCATAGAATTGCTTTCATCCACTTCATTTGAACTCTGATGGATAGTTGTCTCATTGGCAACCATACCACATCTCCTTATTTTTGTATTAGTATCTTTACTAACACCTTGCATAACATAATGGTTGTAGCTTGAATACAGAAGAAAGAGTTAGCTGGACAAACAATGTATCCTTTGTGAGATGGACGGGCGGACAGGGATAAAACAATATGCCTGACATTTTATCGCAGGGGCATACACTTAGTTGATCACGAAGTTTTCACGATATGTTGCCTTGTAAACCGAAATATATGTGTAAAAGTGTAGAAATTGCCACATTAACGACAACCTTATTTAGAGATTCAATTATGGAATTTATAAAGTCTCAACTACACTATGTCGTCCGTATACTTTTACGATAATTTTCTCTTCTGAAACAACTTAGCCAAATATAACCAAACTTGACCACAATCATCATTTGGGTATCTAGTTTGAGAAAATTTGTTCGATGAAACCACTTGCCCACCATGATGGCCGACAGGGCTTAAAATAGAACATAGGGGTTAAATGCAAGTTTTGTCTATTATCTTGAAAACTGTTACAGAGAGAGAAATTCTGATAAGGCAGAAATGTTTAGAATGTAAGCTCTATCTGTTGTCGATTATGTAAAAACTGTCAGACGACTATGTTTGCGAGTTATTGCCCTTAAATGACGGATATTGCCATTTTTTTTCGTTTTCGTCTTTTATCTTGAAAATTATAACAGAAAGAGAGAAACTTCATACGGCAAATATGACCAACAAAACAGGATCTACAAATGAATAAACATAGCCGAAATCGTCAGACGACTATTTATTAGAGTTATTGCCCTTAAATGATTGTTGTACCAATTATTTTGCATTTTTGCCTCATATCTTAAAAACTACAATAGATCGGAAAAAAAACTTTAAAAGGCAAAAATAATCAACTAGACCTGACCTACAAATAAAGTCATTTTCCGAAATTCTTCAGCTGAATCGTTATAAATTGGGAGTTGTTGCTCTTTAATGACGATTTTTACCACTTTTTAGTGTTTTTGTCTATTATCTTGAAAGCTATAATAGATAGATCGACACTTTAAATAGCAAAAACAATTAGCAAGACAAGATCCACAAATAAGTCAACATAGTCGAGATCGTAAGTCGAATAGTTGTGGGAGTTCTTGCTGTTTAATGACGATATTTACCAATATTTGGCGATTTTATAAAAATGAGATGTGGTATAATATATATTATATTGAAAACAATTAGCATTCCGAATAAAAATACCTGTCAAGAGACACACTATTTCAGTCAGTATCCGTCTGTTTTATTCATGGAAATTGAAGTGTTATTGTTTTTTGCTACTTAGTTCGATACTTTAAATTACCTGGAAATAATTCTGGGAAACGAAAAAAAACTATTAGATTAATAAAAACGATTGTCATAGTATTATTTTAATGTTGATTTGTTTTACTTTAAAACCTAATGAAATATAATTTTAAAGGATGGTATGCTTTTAAATTAAATGCTATAAATCGTTATCTTGTCACTGTAGGTGATATTTTAAAAATATTGACCAACTTGATGTTTATTGACCGTTTTCATTATGTAAATTTGTTATATCTGTCAGATCTTTCCATTAACAAAAATTGAATTACATTTAATGACTACAAAATTTCAAGCAAACACGACAAAGTATTGTTTATGAACATTTCAATTAAAGCTTTTGTAATTTTAGCTCATTGCATATTATTGTAATATATGCAAAAACTTTCATAGTTATTAAATGGTAATTATTTTAGAAAGTTAGAATCTATTGACCGCATGATTTTTCTCGCTGACGTGCTGTTTTATATTTTATCAATAAGACTTATCAATAGAATTAATTTTCATATTTTAGTATTTGAGATAGATGATATTCTTCACATAAATTGGAAGCAAAATGATATATTTTATAAATTGTTTTAAAATTAATACCTCAGCGTTAAGTGAGAAATACATTTGATTCATCCATTAATTGCTCAATTCTTTCACCAACGATTTTGAAAATGAAAAATGAATAATGCCAATAATGGATGTACTTCAGTGCAGTAAATTAACTACACTTGAGAAACATACATTGTCCACTTATATGGAATTTGAGTAGTTTAGTTTTTTTATTTTTGTGAAATTTTGTTGAAGAAAATAAGGGTTAAATAAGCTAGCTACTTGTCAGTAATACAACTCCGTGTCGGTTAACACATGATGCAAAGATAGGGAAGAGATTTTTGTGTATATATATGAATAAGGATTTTTTTTACTGAAACATAATAACAGACGATGCGTAAACTTTGCACTATACACAGTATTGTTTGAAGATGGTTTTTTGTTGAACTAATATAAATCCCTTCAATAGTTATTTTTATTTCGTCCTGTTTTGTTTTGTTGTTTTGTTGTTGTTTGGGTAGAGGGGCTTAAATGAGTTCAATTCTGTTCACCTACGAAATACAACAGACAACAGGTCTGACATACTTATACGATTATATGTTAATGTAGATAGTTCAAGCAGGGTGGCCTGTATTTCTCGAATCAATGATTGTCTAGAACACAAATATATGTGTTTAATCTTAGCTTGAGGGGAAGTCCATTTTAATCTACTTATGGTAACGAACAGTTGTAAATTAAAACGAAAAACCAACGACAAAGAGACAGACAAATAAACGAAAAACAAACGACAGACCTCAGGCAACGCCAATCAGTGAATATCAGGGACAGGCATATATATATATATTGTGGTTTACATTTACCTGAACTATTTAGGAAAATGAAATGCCAATTGGTGCAAAAGCAAAGCACTTAATACATAAATCGCTAAATGCCACCTGACGTGGCTGAGTATTTATACATCCCGTATAGACAAATGGGCGCCTATATAGACATGCCCCCGTGACTCTTCCTTGCTTCTCTATAAAGATGAGATGCATACGTATCCTCTTTTATAATAAAGATCACTCTGTATGCACACTTTTCTGAAAGTGAACTTGTGTCAAATATCCTACTTAATTCACCTCTTTCATATTTGAATGAATTGATGTTTTGATAATGTAGTGAACAGGGCATTGTTAACATTTTGAATTAAAATATCCGTGGTTTTAAATTTGTCGGGTCTGAGCTTTTTTCTATAGAAGGTAAACCCAGCAAAGAGTTTTGAAGGCATCATATTTATAATTGTTTTCGTCATATGTTATGTTGGTTGTTCGTTCATAGAACTTGATTTGAATATTCTATTCAATTCTATTAAATCATTTTATATGTAACGGTAGGATAGTTATATAAATGACCAATTCGAATTGTTTATCATAATTAAGTGTACTTTTCGGATGCAGTTGTAAAGGAACTTATTTTCAAAATTTGGTTGAGCCGTTATATGTCACTTTTATAATTTCATATACACGTTTATGCGTCCTTGTTAAAAGTGAAATTGTTTATCATAATTAAGTGCATTTTACGCTACAGATTTAAAGTAATTTTTCAAAAACTGTTTGCGCTCTTAGGTGTAACTTTTATAATTTAGTATACACGCTTATGTGACCTTGTTTAAATTCAAATTATTTATCCTTATCAAGTGCTCTTTTTCGCTACAGTTGTAAAGTAACGTTTTTCAAAATCTGTTTGCACGCTAAGGTGTCCCTTTTTTAATTTAATCTATGCGCTAAAGTGTCCTTATTTAGATTAGAACTCAGTCCATCTCAAATCCTCGTAGGAACAGTGTTATAAAGTGTAATTTTCATTTTATAGAAAGTCCTTAAAGCTGGAGCATTTTCTATCTGATGTATAACAATTTGGCGATGGGAAAGAAATAATTTGGGAATTTTGCTTAATATATGTAATAAAAACAAGAAGTTGATTGTATTCTTTTCTATATTTGTAGTTAATTCAAAATCGATACGACGGCTCTGTTAACTTTTACCAGACATGGAACCAGTATAAACACGGATTTGGTAACTTATCAGGAGAATTCTGGATAGGTAAATTGTATATAGAAGTTTGTTTGTTGGTGTTTAACGCTACTTTCAGAAACTAGGCCATAAATATCATAGCGACTAGGGAAGAAAAAACAAGAAAACCCGAAAAGAACGATTGACAGGATGTCTGACAATCCTTGTCAATCTGAGTCGAAGACACCAATTTCAACTTTGTACTTTATTTGACCTCTTTTAACTTTCTTGATTTGAGCTTCACTGATGAACTTTTGTACAAGAAACGCGCGTCTGGCGATCAACATTTTAATCCTATTATCTATGATGAGTTTATCTACACAAGAGCGGGGTTCTATCTAAAAACCTCAGAGTTGTCAGGCTAGTTATCACTGTAGATGAACTAGTCTGGTAAAATTGCATAATATATTTATAAATTGTAATGGGCTTTGCATTACTTTCAGTAAATGTGGGTATCTTTGTGATCGGTTTATTGTATCTGTAGTCTTTGTGTTAGTTGTTTTAATTGCTTTCTATCGATTTAATGAATCAAGGCATTGTTAAATTGATATTTTAGTTTGTTATTATGGGTTGCGGTTATCACTACAATCCCAGGTTAGCAAAGGGTTGAGCGCTCACTAACATGTTTTAAACCGCCACATTCTGTATGTGCCTTTCCCAAGCAAGGAGCCTGTAGTTGTTTTACATTTTGTCAATTCGGGGCACTGTATAGCTTACTCTACGGTATGAGTTTTGTTCATTGTTGAAGACCTTTCGGTGACCTACGGTTTCTTACATTTATACGTCATTTGGCCTTTGGTATTTTTTAAACGAAAAATAAGCTAAAAATGAAATTAAGATAAACTTTTTTTTTTTTTGAAAAAGAAATCAAGGAAGTTAGACTTTTTAGGTCGCCAAAGCTTTTATTTAGTCAATTTTGTTTGGTAATATTTAATCTGGTACAATGTATTTAAGATATAAAATTAAAACGATTTGGTATAATTGGTAAACAACTAACCACAAATAAAAAATGTTGGGAACAGACTTCATTTGTACTTGTTTAAAATTCAATCGCGTAATACAGTCTTCATTGTGTACGGCAAGTGTTTTAGGAATAACCTTCAAGTACGCTCGAGACCAGGGCTAAAAATGAAAGAGGTTCAACCCAAAGAGGGTCTATTGATCTCATTTTTTTTACCCCACTTGAGACCCATGGCTAAAATAGAGGTTCACTCAAAGAGGGTCTATTGGTCTCATTTTTAAAACCCCGTTCGAGACCCATGCCTAAAAAAGGAAAAGAGGTTCAACCCAAAGAGGTTCCATCGATCTCGTTTGTTTTATCCCCGCTAGAGACCACTGGCTCAAAAATGAAAAGAGGTTCAAGCCAAAGAGGGTCCATCGATCTCATTTTGTTTCACCCCGTTCCAAAATAATGTGTCTTACCAATGTCAGGAATCTCGTGAATGGTTGTTTTATGTCAGGAATCTCGTGAATGGTTGTTTTATGTCATATCTATTTCGAGAATTGTTTGTTGACTGATCTTTAAAAATTTGATTTACATACAATGTAGAAGTACTACTTTTTACTATGAACGATTTAGAGTTTGGAATATTGTATAGACACCTGTTTATGTGGTGATAATGTCAAAGCGCTATGGATATACGTTGGTGTTTCACCAACAGCTCATTTAATTAAACAAACATTATAGAACACCCGAAATGTCTAAGTCAAATGTACCTTTGAGGTTTAGCGATCGGAAACATCACATCATTTATTTACTTAGAGCACAGGTGGAAGATACTAACCTAAGGGGGAAAATCAACTCAGAGATTGACAGAATTATGGAAACAGACAACAGTCTGCTAAAACTTAAATTGGAAAAAGTCTGTGCAACACCACCGCAACAAACACCAAGGGTGATCTTAGGTACGCAAGTCCTGCTCCACATGTGGCATCCGTCAGACTAGCTAATAATATTGTATCATGCACACTCTATACAGTGGTAGAATCTATATTTATAAACATCCACTATACACTGCTATATATGATTTTGTTTAAATGGACCAAAACACTATTGATTAATAAACACATTTTTATTATATATACACGTACTTATTTATTAGTAGCAATCCATATATTCTGAAATTAACCGTAAACTCAACATCATAAAATTGACGACCCATCTAATTTCATGTCAAGTTATTCCGTGTACAAGAAACTATGTATGACACACATTTTAGTTCAAGGTTATATATTTTTTTTTAAAACAAAAGGAGAAAAGGTATTCTGTTGATTGTTGAAAGATTTGGTTATTTGTATCGGAAATGAAAGAAAAAAATGTTTTATCAAATAGAAAGCTAGGTTTGATGCATCGTCAAATTACATTACACTGTCAATAAGTTTGAAAGAAATGTGTCTTGTTATTTATTTGAATTTTGTCTATCACACATGTACAGGTTGTAAATGTCTAAAATAAATGTTGAAAAAAGTTATATTCGCTTGAAAGCCCGGGTCTCATAAAGCTTCTATGGGAAAATAAAAAAAAACACCATCTATGAGGAGGAGGGGGTGTAACGTTTTTTAATTGTTGTACCACGTAGGCAACACATTTTATTTTATTAAAGAATTTAACATTAAAAGAGAGGCGAAAGATTCCAGAAAAAGATAAATAACAAAAATACCGAACTCCAAGGAAATTTCAAAACGAAAATTCCTTTATCAAATGGCAACATTAAAAGCTCAAACTCATAAGTCGAAAATAAACTGACAACAAAATGGCTAAAAAAAAACAACCGACAAACAACAGTACACAAAACAAAACATAGAAAACTAAAGACTGAGCAACACAAACACCACCAAAAACTGGGGGTGATCTCATGTGCCCCGGAAGGGTAAGCAGATCCTGCTCCGCATGTGACACCCGTCGTGTTGCTCATATAAGTTCGAACCATGTGATAAGTCTAATTCGGTAGATACTTTCGGGAAAATGGGGACGGGACTGTAGTTTTGATAATTGGAACATATTACAAAAATCTAATTGCAAAAACTTTCAATTAAAAATGTTCTTCCTTCCCCCTGATCCACATCTTTTTATTTCAAAGTTGGGAATTAAAATTCAGGATTTTGATTTTATTGATATAACCATACCCCAATGCAACTTAATACTGAAACTCATATAGATATGAAGAGAAAACAATATCCGTTTTTTTTTTTCCTCAAAATCATGTTAAAACCTTTAAAAACTCATTTCTCATAAACAAATTGAAAGTAAAATAACAAAAAATACCGAACTCCAAGGAAAATTCAAAACGGAAAGTCCCTTGTCAAATAGCAAAATCAAAAGCTCAAACACATCAAACGAATGGAAAACAACTGTCATATTTCGGACTTGGTACAGGCATTTCCTTATGTAGAAAAATGGTGGATTTAACCTGCTTTTATAGCTAGCTAAACCTCTTACTTTATAAAAGTCGCATAAAAATAAAAGTTGTATATTGGACAAAAAATTGCCATTTTACATATAATATTTGGCACGCCTTACCCAAAGAGACATTTTGAACACATTAATATATGGTATGATACATCTGGTGGCAAATAAATGTTTTTGGGTAAAGCAACAAGTTTGAAGCCTTAATTCATAACGAATAGAATATACTTGATTCCAAATTAATGGGCCCAAAAGGGGCAACATGAGATTATAACAATACTCAAGTAAACATATACAAAAGAACAGTACTGAAGGAACGAATTACTTGATTCATGTAAAATAAATGGGACAAATATACAAGGTATAAACACTGATATCTTACCGTCTAATGTCTTCTGAAAGATGCTGTTTGATATACATTTGTAGATATTATACTTTTTGGTTTTCGAATCAAGGGGCCAAAAAGGTGACCTTATCATACCTTCTCCTTTACAGTTTCTGAAGGAAAAGACTTTTTTCTAAAGAGAGTCTAAATGATGCACCTTCAATGTTCTCCAGTCAATTATACTTGTTGAAACAAACTTTCATTTCAATGATCACCAGTCTTTGAACATGTGAATATTCTCTTTTGACTTAAAGTGCGTTCACACGGTATGATTTACTTTCGATTTGTCCCCGGGCACCTTCTTTCGAATAAATTGCACCGTGTGAACACTAAAATCGAATGTTGTTTGGTTAACCGAATGGACAATCGTATCGTGTAAACAGAACGCTGTACGATTGACCTGGGCGGCGGTATCAAATCGGATAGAAAATCGTACCAGTGTAAACTCACCAATAGGCTTTCAACACTTTAAGCTTCTCAATCAGGTTTATTAGCGAAAACACATATTTTGAAATTTACGGCATCCAATGTAAAGAGAATTTCATACAAACACAAATGAAATCAATTTTAAAAAGACCTATATTCAGTCTAATTTAAACGTAAGAGATCGATCTTCAATCGTACTGCTCCAGAGGTGGTTTTAAAACAATCCGTCTTTTTAAATCGACCTTTCTTCAAAAGTAAACGCATAGATCGATCGCCATCGATCTCTTTAAAAGTGAAAGTTTTATATTTAGATATGTAAATAAATCTGCGCATGTCCAGTTCGGGATATCATTATAAAGGTCTGCCTGTCGAAAAAAGTTAAATCACAAAAATACTGAACTCCGAGGAAAATTCAAAACGGAAAGTCCCTAATCAAATGGCAAAATCAAAAGCACAAACACATCAAACGAATGGACAACAACTGTCATATTCCTGACTTTGTACAGGCATTTCCTTATGTAGAAAATGGTGGATTGAACCTGGTTTTATAGCGCTAAATCTCTCACTTGTATGACAGTCGCATCACATTTCATTATATTGACAATGATGCGTGAATAAAACAAACAGACATAATAGGTCAAAATAGGGGTACAGCAGTCAACACCGTGTAACAATCTTAATCACAACAAAAACAAACAAATATTTAACATTTAGTTTCATCCATACTTCCTTATTGACAGAACGTGAGGACATGACAGGTACACAATGAAATAGATTCCCCCGTTTTCGCATCATTCTTCTGATTCAATAAACCCTTAACTCCTCATTTTCGAACACATTGGCCTTTCCCTTTTATTTAAGTGATAATCTCCTCTTATTTCTTTGTTTAATGTCTTGTGACATGTTAATAAAAAATGTTTCTCCATGATTTTGCCGTGTGCGAATTTTTGCGGGAAATGCAAACGTTATCATTTTCTATTTTAACGCTTGTTTGTTTGAGAAATGTAAGGTAATTAGGTCAGACCGGTTCTTTTTATACTGAAGAATAAACGTACTAGATTTAATAAGATCGATCGAGATCGATCTTGCTTATGCAAATGTAAACACGAACCGGACTTTATTAGATCAATTCAATATCGTGCAAGTGTAAAAAAGTGTTCATCGATTTACTTACTTTTATTAACTGATCAACTAAAAACAAGCATTTTTCATATTTCAGGCAATGACAACCTTCACACTTTAACTTATTCAAATAAGTACATGCTACGTGTAGACCTAACAGATAGCTTTGGGAACCAGACATATGCAGAATACTACATTTTCAGAGTATCAGACGAGGCGGACAAATATAGACTGATTATTGGAGAATATTATGGTGATGCTGGTTAGTATGTGGAAACAGGATCGGTATATGGTCGATATATAGGAGAAAAATAATATTTATGATGTCTGCTGCTCTGTTTTATAATGATAAGCTTTTTAAAAGACTCTTATAGATAATAAGTATAAAAAATAACGGAACCGAAAAAAGCAGAAGAAATGTTTGTTTTTAACCCCCATCCTCCACATCACCCTTTTTAACGTTGTTATTTATCTTCTAGAAATTTATATATTGTTCTGATATATGATGTTTGCATGTTTCATTTAAGGAATATATCTTCAAATGTTTGAATCCAATCAATTTGTATTTAAGTAATATACAATCATCTAGATGGGATTTACATAATAGATTGTTTGATTGATTGATTGTTGGTTGCTTAAAGTCCAGTGGCAAATATTTCATGCATATTCAGGACGAGAACAAATTAACAATTAATACAATAGTTAGGTCTTGTAATTGGCCTGTGCAGGATAAGGTCGGAGAAATTTAGACTGCCACTGAAAAATGAGGGTATAATGGATATGGACAGAAATTAAGCCTTGCAACAGGCCACCTACGGACCCCTCAAAGAGTTGTTGCAAGGGTTATTAGCGTACAAAGAGCGTGGCAGCCTCTCTATACAAGGCATTGGATTTAACGTCCCCATTCTGACTGGACGTGTCTGCGTACTTGATACATCCCGCACAGCCAAACGGACGCCCCACTTTAACAAGGGTTTAACTGCCGGTCGGAAGAAGACCTGTAGTGACCATATTTCTATTCCCCAGTCACCCTTAGTGGGTATAGAATAGAGAAATGATAGATCATAATACAGAACATGTCCAAAAGAATAGAGAAAAAGAGAAAGAAGAAAAAAGAAAAAAAAACCTTGAATAGGCAATAATAGAGTGCTAAAGTATAAATAGTAGAGAATATTACAGGCAAAAAATAAAACGATGAAAATTTAAATACAAAAAATTAAGGACCCTCCATCCAGACCCTCGTATAATATTTTTATATGAGTCATGTGATAAGTTTATATATTTAATTCCAGGAGATGCTATGTACTATAATAACAACCAAATATTTCACACTAAAGATCAGGACTCTACAATTGGATTTAATGGAAGAGTTTGTTCCCTTGACAGATATGCTGGCTTTTGGTTTGATAGGTGTACCTGGGCTAATCCGAATGGACGCTGGCTTCCGGGTATAGCATCGTGGGATTCCAATCACTGGTATAAATGGCTAAAAAATGAAGGCTTGTCTAAAATTTCAATGAAAATCCGACGAAAATAAAGTTGTAGAAATTAGAGATTGTGCGTGTACTTATTATTGAAACTATGCAATGTACTTGAAATTGTTTACATTGCATGTTAATAACATGTTGTTAGTAAAATAATATTAATGAAGAGAACAAAATGATAATGAACCAATGTTAAGGTGTTACTTGTTATATTGTTTTTCTTATTTCTAGCATGTATCTGCAAAGCTAATATTATAACAAGGTCTTGATCTAAAAGGATTTTTTGCCATTTTAATATAACACGTTCTTCTATCACTAGTTTTCGATTGTTGATTCACTAAGTGTTGTATACATCAGATGTCGGCACAAATAATGCACATGTTTGTTTAATTCAACAGTTGTAAAACAAATCGTTGCTTGTAATCGAATGCACAAAAGAGCCAGGACGACAATGAACCGCAGATGTACCTTTTTATATAATTTTAGCCTTTGTACGAGGTTATGTCGACCCAGAAGAAGAACATTGACTGAGGGCGAAGTCCGAGGTCGATATAACCATCATTCCAAAATGTTGCTTCCAACAAGGTGACAGCAACAGAAGCTATCAAGATCTTGCTGTGGTTTATTTTGCCTTTATCATGATTTTGTTTTAGTGTTGTTTTGCTTTTTGACACATCAAGACCTGATTGGACAAAAGCTGTTACTCAATTTTTGCATCATGAAATCTACAGGGATATTTACCTCTTCTTCCGCTGTTACGGTTTCTTTGTGACAAGCATAGAAAATCAATTTGTGTCCGTTTCAAACCAAGAGCCTGGAATTCAGTTTTTATCGTTTATTGCTGAATATTATATCTGTTTTTCGTTTATTGTTTTGTACATAAATCAGGCCGCTAGTTTTTCGCGTTTGATTTGCTTAACATTTGTCATTTCGGGGCCTTTTATAGCTTACTATGCGATATGGGTTTGCTCATTGTTGAAGGCCATACGTTGACCTATAGTTGTTAACTCCTGAGTCATTTGGTCTCTGGAGGAGAGTTGTATAATTGGCAATCATACCACATTTTATTTTTTATATAAAATCAATATTTGATATACATGTTGTTCTTGTTTTGATTTCTGTTCACACGTTTTTCATTTAATATTTATGACATGGTTTTTAACCCGTATGTTTTTCCAGAGTAAGTTTTAATAGACATTTCCAATCTATGTCCTGTAACTTGCATTATATAAAATTGAGAATGGAAATGGGAATGTGTCAAAGAGACAACAACCCGACCACAGAACAGACAACAACAGAAGGTCACCAATAGGTCTTCAATGCAGCGAGAAATTCCCGCACCGGAGGCGTCCTTAAGCTGGCCCCTAAACAAATATATATACTAGTTCAGTGATAATGGACGTCATACTAAACTCAAATTATACACAAGAAACTAAAAGTAAAATAATACAAGACTAACAAAGGCCAGAGGCTCCTGACTTGGGACAGGCGCAAAATGCGGCGGGTTAAACATGTTTATGAGATCTCAACCTCCCCTATACCTCTAGCCAATGTAGAAAAGTAAACGCATAACAATACGCACATTAAAGTCAGTTAAAGAGAAGTCCGAGTCCGATGTCAGAAGATGTAACAAAGAAAATAAACAAAATGACAATAATACATAAATAACAACAGACTACTAGCAGTTAACTGACATGCCAGCTCAGACCTCAATTAAACTGATTGAAAGATTATGTCTTCATCATATGAATATCAGGCACAATCCCTCCCGTTAGGGTTTAGTATCATACCATCATAAAATATATGAGAAGAGCATAACCCGTGTCATGCCAACAACTGGTTTTAAATAAATGTGTTTAGTTCCGATGCAAAGACCCTATAAGTGAATCAATATTAAAGTCAAAATATGCAATCTTTAATGACCTGACAACAGTATCGTAACTATATCCCTTCTTAATAAGTCTATTTAAAGGTTTTGTTAGCTTCTGAGGTGAATACTGACATTTTAGTGCTTTATAAAGAATATTACCATAAAAGATTGGATGTGAAATACCTGAACGTATAAGAAGTCTGCATGTTGAGCTATATTTACGAATGATGTCCTTGTACCGGTATTATATGTATACCTAGTAGACAAGAAAATTCCTTTCCATCTGTTTTTCACTTAATATTACTTACATAATTTTTGTTTCTCTCGCATGTTTTGCCAGATTAAGTTTTTTTTACAGACATTTCTGATTATGTCATGTAACTGTCAATGTATATATACCTGGAATGTATACTTCGTGTCTGAAAATGTGTTGCAATGCACGGATGGTCCGTATACATTTTAGAAGGTTATGTTTCTGTTTCAATCATGAATTGGCCAAATTTGTTAATGAACCAGAGATATATTGTCATAATTCACGCCTTTTTTTGACACAATTGTGCTTGTTGGAATAACTTTATACATTTTGGATTCAACCGTCTGATATATTTCACAAAGGACTTATCTAGTAAGACATCTTAAGAAAATACTAGTATACCTGAGGCAACAAAAACGGATTGTTTATGCTCTAAAGACAATAATTTGTTTTTAATTGTTATTGTTATGTTATTCCATGCATGTATCTCACATCTTAATGTATATATTGAACTTACCAACTATACATATCAAATTTGATATTAATGTTTGATGATGACGTGCAAATTGGTTTTCTGTGTATCTAATAAAAATATTTAAAAAATAGATTTATGAAATTGTTTAACATGAATTACCTGGCAATGCATAATTTTTTACTAGGACAAGAAAAATAATGTGTGGTTCAGATTACTAACGGAAAAATTAAAAAAAACAAGTAGCTATTGTTGAATATGAATTTACACATCTTATTCATACGTGTACACGTTACAAGCAAATATCTCATGCATGTTCAGGACGAGAACAAATTCACAATAAATACAATAGGAAGGTCCTGTAGCAGAGGTCGACCGGGATGAAGGCCGGGAAAATTTAGACTACCACTGAAAAATTAGGGTAAATTGGATAGGGACAGAAATTTAGCATTTCAGCAGGCCACCTACGGACCCCTCAAAGAGTTGTTGTAAGGGTTCTTAACGTGCAGAGCATGGCACTCTCTCTACACGAGACAACAATTAAATTTGGGGTAGGCAAGTCAATTAATTTTTTTATGAACGAAACTTCGAAAAAGAACATACAATTTAGTCTTAGATTTTGTCAGAAACCTGATGTTCTGTGGTTGTTGTTTGTTGATGTGGTTCATAAGTGTTTCTCGTTTCTCGTTTTTTATATAGATTAGACCGTTGGTTTTCCTGTTTGAATGGTTTTACACTAGTCATTTTTGGGGCCCTTTATAGCTTGCAGTTTGGTGTGAGCCAAGGCTCCGTGTTGAAGGCTGTACTTTGACCTTTAAAAGTTTACTTTTACAAATTGTGACTTGGATGGAGAGTTGTCTCATTGGCACTCATACCACATCTTCTTATATCTATTAAATGCATGATTTTTTTTTATTAGTTGTTATTGGCTTTGAACTAGCTTTCAGTAACTGCGAGTACTGTCAGATCTGTACTTAATGTGTTTTTGTTGTTTGGATGTACAAGTACCCGTCCACGTCCACTCTGTGTTTTTGTTAGATGTATTTCTATTTGTATCCGATGAGTTAACCCTTTTAACTGATTTTTATAGTTTGTTCTTATGTTGTTCTGTTACAATACTGTCCCAGGTTAGGGAGGGTTGGCGCATTCAAACTAGTTTAATTGATTGATTGTTGGTTGCTTAACGTCCAGTGGCAAATATTTCATGCATATTCAGGACGAGAACAAATTAACAATAAATACAATAGGTAGGTTCTGTAGGGCGTCTGGGATTAAGGTCGGAGAAATTTAGACTGCCACGGGAAAAATGGGAATATTGCGTAGGGACAGAAATTTAGCCTTGCAACAGGTCACCTACGGACCCCTCAAAGAGTTGTTGCAAGGGTTCTTAACGTGCAAAAAGCGTGGCACTCTCTTTACACGAGGCATCGGATTTAACGTCCCCATTCTGACCGGACGTAGCTGCATATTTGTACATCCCGCACAGCCAAACGGACGCCCCACTTTAGCAAGGGTTTTACTGCCGGTCGGAGGAAGACCAATGGTGACCATACTTCTATTCCCCAGTCACCCTAGGGGATCAAACTAGTTTAAGCTCGCCACATTCTATATGTGTCTGTCCAAAGTCAGGAGCCTGTTATTGAGTGGTTGTCGTTTGTTGCTGTATCTCAAATTTGTTTTTCGTTTTTTGTTTTTTTATAGTTTGTTCTTGTTTTGTGCTGTTGCACCACTGTCCCAGGTTAGAGGGAGGCTTTGGCGCCAACAAACTAGTTTTACCCCGCTACATTTTGTATGTGCCTGTCCCAAGTCAGAAGCCTGTAATTCATTGGTTGCTGTCTGTTGCTGTGTAACATATTTGTTTTTCGTTCATTACTTTGTACATAAATTAGGCCGTTATTTTTTTCGTTTGAATTGTTTTACATTTGTCATTTCGGGGCCTTTTATAGCTTACTATGTGGTATGGACTATGCTCATTGTTGAAGGCCGTACGGTGACCTATGGTTGTTAACTTTGCTTCATTTGGTCTATATTGTGTATTAGTGTGTTCGCACACAGGATGGTGATATGCGTCTAGTGTGGTGAGGTCGTAGACTTAACACCCACCATCAGCTAGTCCACTTTGTGGATGAAAAGAGAGCCGAGTGCGTCAGCCTCTCTGCTGGTACAAAGGAGGGACGAAAGATACCAGAGGGACAGTACAAAGCCTCTACACCATCAAGACTCTTGCAATGCCTCCCACGCGGCAATTCACGGATACTGGGGTCCAGTATCTCAGGCTAAATTGCAAGAAATCTCAGAGCAGCAAGGGCCCTAGAGATGCAGAGTGCAGGCCCGCCGGCGAGTGGATACGCCCTGGCTCTCATCAACCTTGCCCCAGCTATGGGTTAAATGCCCCACTGCCTTGTGGGTGACTTGGGAATAGCCAAAGACTATGGAAGTTAATCCAAACAGAAAATCCAGGTAGATGGAACTCGTTAGCAACAGCAATCGTCTAAGGGATGGAAAACTCCTACAGAACAACCCGACCCTTCACGTAGAAGGTTTAGCTTAGGGCCAACACCCCTAACTTGTAAAAATTACGTTACAGAAACGACTACAGAAGAAAACCCTTTACTCGTCAACGGCTTGAGATAGAAGTAAACACAAAACAAAACCACGAGGACAACATATGACGCGAAGGCCGATGAAGTTGTTCTCACCTAAGTATCCAACCAAGATTGGGACTTGGAATGTACGAACACTGTATCAAAGTGGAAAGAGCTTGCAGACAGCAAAAGAAATGGACAGATACAGTATTGAAATTTTAGGACTCAGTGAAGTAAGATGGAATACATCTGGCATGACAACGCTAAACACTGGTCATACCATCATCTATTCGGGTAACTCAAACGCCACTGACGCTCATGATAAAGGTGTTGGATTCATGCTTACTAAAAAGGCAAAGCAGTCTCTCTTAGAATGGAACCCTGTGTCATCTAGAATAATCACTGCCAGGTTTGACAAAAAATTTCAAAAAACAACCATAATCCAGGTTTACTCACCAACAAATAATGCAGATGAAGAAGAGAAAGATGACTTTTACAACTCTCTGCAAACCACTGTAAATTCTGTGCCAAAACGAGATATCCTCATGATAATAGGAGACCTCAATGCAAAGTGGGTAAGGACAGGACAGGGAGAGAAAGAGAAATGGGACCAAATGGAATTGGTGAAATGAATGAGAACGGTGAAATCTTTGCTGATTTCTGTGCTGTTAACAGTTTAGTAATAGGTGGTACACTTTTCCCCCATAAAAACTGCCGCAAAGTTACTTGGGTTTCGCCAAATGGAGTGACAGAAAATCAAATAGACCATATCGCTATATCGCAAAGATGGAGGTCATCTCTACAAAACGTGCGAAACAAGAGAGGAGCCGATATAGCATCAGATCACCACCTAGTCATTGCAAAAATACAACTAAAACTACTTTCAACAAAAAAAAAAAAAAAAAAAAACAAAGTCTAGAAGAAAGAAGTTTAATGTTGATCTATTCAAAGACCCTAAAGTTGTTCAAGACTATCAAATTCTGCTCCAAAACTAAAAATTTAGTGTACTTGAAAACCTACATGATGACGAAACTAACATCAACACAGCATGGGAATTGACCAGAGATTCTAGTTCAATCGTGTGAAGAAACTGTCGGTTATCTCCAACAAAACCGCAAGCAATGGATGTCAGAAAATACATGGAAAATTGTCAACGAAAGACGACAATTGAAAGAAAATTTCTGACTGCTATAACCAGACAGCACAAGGCTCCGTGTTGAAGGCTGTACTTTGACCTTTAAAAGTTTACTTTTACAAATTGTGACTTGGATGGAGAGTTGTCTCATTGGCACTCATACCACATCTTCTTATATCTATTAAATGCATGATTTTTTTTTATTAGTTGTTATTGGCTTTGAACTAGCTTTCAGTAACTGCGAGTACTGTCAGATCTGTACTTAATGTGTTTTTGTTGTTTGGATGTACAAGTACCCGTCCACGTCCACTCTGTGTTTTTGTTAGATGTATTTCTATTTGTATCCGTCTGATGAGTTAACCCTTTTTAACTGATTTTTATAGTTTGTTCTTATGTTGTTCTGTTACAATACTGTCCCAGGTTAGGGGAGGGTTGGCGCATTCAAACTAGTTTAATTGATTGATTGTTGGTTGCTTAACGTCCAGTGGCAAATATTTCATGCATATTCAGGACGAGAACAAATTAACAATAAATACAATAGGTAGGTTCTGTAGGGGCGTCCGGGATTAAGTTCGGAGAAATTTAGACTGCCACGGGAAAAATGGGAATATTGCGTAGGGACAGAAATTTAGCCTTGCAACAGGTCACCTACGGACCCCTCAAAGAGTTGTTGCAAGGGTTCTTAACGTGCAAAAAGCGTGGCACTCTCTTTACACGAGGCATCGGATTTAACGTCCCCATTCTGACCGGACGTAGCTGCATATTTGTACATCCCGCACAGCCAAACGGACGCCCCACTTTAGCAAGGGTTTTACTGCCGGTCGGAGGAAGACCAATGGTGACCATACTTCTATTCCCCAGTCACCCTAGGGGATCAAACTAGTTTAAGCTCGCCACATTCTATATGTGTCTGTCCAAAGTCAGGAGCCTGTTATTGAGTGGTTGTCGTTTGTTGCTGTATCTCAAATTTGTTTTCGTTTTTGTTTTTATAGTTTGTTCTTGTTTTGTGCTGTTGCACCACTGTCCCAGGTTAGAGGGAGGCTTTGGCGCCAACAAACTAGTTTTACCCCGCTACATTTTGTATGTGCCTGTCCCAAGTCAGAAGCCTGTAATTCATTGGTTGCTGTCTGTTGCTGTGTAACATATTTGTTTTTCGTTCATTACTTTGTACATAAATTAGGCCGTTATTTTTTTCGTTTGAATTGTTTTACATTTGTCATTTCGGGGCCTTTTATAGCTTACTATGTGGTATGGACTATGCTCATTGTTGAAGGCCGTACGGTGACCTATGGTTGTTAACTTTTGCTTCATTTGGTCTATATTGTGTATTAGTGTGTTCGCACACAGGATGGTGATATGCGTCTAGTGTGGTGAGGTCGTAGACTTAACACCCACCATCAGCTAGTCCACTTTGTGGATGAAAAGAGAGCCGAGTGCGTCAGCCTCTCTGCTGGTACAAAGGAGGGACGAAAGATACCAGAGGGACAGTACAAAGCCTCTACACCATCAAGACTCTTGCAATGCCTCCCACGCGGCAATTCACGGATACTGGGGTCCAGTATCTCAGGCTAAATTGCAAGAAATCTCAGAGCAGCAAGGGCCCTAGAGATGCAGAGTGCAGGCCCGCCGGCGAGTGGATACGCCCTGGCTCTCATCAACCTTGCCCCAGCTATGGGTTAAATGCCCCACTGCCTTGTGGGTGACTTGGGAATAGCCAAAGACTATGGAAGTTAATCCAAACAGAAAATCCAGGTAGATGGAACTCGTTAGCAACAGCAATCGTCTAAGGGATGGAAAACTCCTACAGAACAACCCGACCCTTCACGTAGAAGGTTTAGCTTAGGGCCAACACCCCTAACTTGTAAAAAAATTACGTTACAGAAACGACTACAGAAGAAAACCCTTTTACTCGTCAACGGCTTGAGATAGAAGTAAACACAAAAACAAAACCACGAGGACAACATATGACGCGAAGGCCGATGAAGTTGTTCTCACCTAAGTATCCAACCAAGATTGGGACTTGGAATGTACGAACACTGTATCAAAGTGGAAAGAGCTTGCAGACAGCAAAAGAAATGGACAGATACAGTATTGAAATTTTAGGACTCAGTGAAGTAAGATGGAATACATCTGGCATGACAACGCTAAACACTGGTCATACCATCATCTATTCGGGTAACTCAAACGCCACTGACGCTCATGATAAAGGTGTTGGATTCATGCTTACTAAAAAGGCAAAGCAGTCTCTCTTAGAATGGAACCCTGTGTCATCTAGAATAATCACTGCCAGGTTTGACAAAAAATTTCAAAAAAACAACCATAATCCAGGTTTACTCACCAACAAATAATGCAGATGAAGAAGAGAAAGATGACTTTTACAACTCTCTGCAAACCACTGTAAATTCTGTGCCAAAACGAGATATCCTCATGATAATAGGAGACCTCAATGCAAAGTGGGTAAGGACAGGACAGGGAGAGAAAGAGAAATGGGACCAAATGGAATTGGTGAAATGAATGAGAACGGTGAAATCTTTGCTGATTTCTGTGCTGTTAACAGTTTAGTAATAGGTGGTACACTTTTCCCCCATAAAAACTGCCACAAAGTTACTTGGGTTTCGCCAAATGGAGTGACAAAAAATCAAATAGACCATATCGCTATATCGCAAAGATGGAGGTCATCTCTACAAGATGTGCGAAACAAGAGAGGAGCCGATATAGCATCAGATCAACACCTAATCATTGCAAAGATACATCTAAAACTACTTTCAACAAAAAAAAAAAAAAAAAAAAAACAAAGTCTAGAAGAAAGAAGTTTAATGTTGATCTATTCAAAGACCCTAAATTTGTTCAAGACTATCAAATTCTGCTCCAAAACATATTTAGTGTACTTGAAAGCCTACATGATGACGAAACTAACATCAACACAGCATGGGAAATGACCAGAGATTCTATTGTTCAATCGTGTGAAGAAACTGTCGGTTATCTCCAACAAAACCGCAAGCAATGGATGTCAGAAAATACATGGAAAATTGTCAACGAAAGACGACAATTGAAAGAAAAATTTCTGACTGCTATAACCAGACAGCAGAAAAAACAGACACAAGAACAATATAGCAATAAAGATAAAGAGGTGAAGAAAAGCTGCAAACAAGATAAAAAGAACTTCGTAGAACAACTAGCCAAAGAAGCCGAAGCCGCCTGTAGCAAGGGAGACATCAAAACCCTATACAACATTACAAAGCAATTAAGTGGTAAACCACCAACCTCAAATACACCAATCAAAGATAAAGACAACAAGACCCTCACTCAATTTGACGAACGCTTGAAAGGTGGAAAGAGCATTTCGTGCAGGTTCTTAACCGACCACCACCTACAGATCCACCTGAACTACAAAATGGTCCAACATTAAACATCAAAACCAGCAAAATAACAAAAGCTGAAGTTACAAAAGCTATCAAAAGTCTAAAAAATGGGAAAGCAGGCGGTATTGATTACATACCACCAGAAGCTATAAAAGTCTTGGATGTTACCTCTGTCCTTAGCCTGTTACAACTACTTAATAAGATCTGGGAAGAAGAAGAAATACCAGATGATTGGAGTAAAGGACTTTTAGTGAAAATCCCCCAAAAAGGTAACAAGTCACTTTGCAACAACTGGAGAGGTATCATTTTATTGTCCATACCGAGCAAACTGCTCTCTATCACCATCCTTAGCAGAATGAAAAATGAAGTCGATAACATAATAAGAGATGAACAAGCTGGCTTCAGACAAGAAAGATCATGTGTAGACCAAATAGCCACATTGAGAATTATTATTGAACAGACAATAGAATGGCAGACGACACTTTACCTTAATTTTGTGGATTTCCAGAGAGCTTTTGAAAACATTGACCATCAGGTCCTCTGGAACATTCTGGGACACTATGGAATTCCACAAAAGAACAAATAAACAATAAATACAATAGGTAGGTCCTGTAATGGAGGCTGTCCGGGATGAAGGTCGGGGAAATTTGGATATAGATGTACCAAGAGGTCCTCCGAGAACTCCAAAGAGTTGAAGGGTCCGTAGGCGGTCTGTTGCAAGGCTACATTTCTGTCCCTATCCAATACACTCTTCATTTTCTCGTGGCAGTCCAAATTTCCCCGACTTTCATCCGGGACGGCCTCTATTATATGTTTCTCTTCTTGAACATGCATGAAATATTTGCCACTGGATGTGAATCAACCAACAATCAATCAATCGATGATATCCCGCTTGGATGGGTCATGTAACGCTATTAAAGTTTTCTGCAACCATTCATACTTCATCTCAGTCGACCCCTGTGACATGACTTTTCTATGATAGGTATTATTGATTGATTTGTTCTCGTCCTGATTATGCTTTACATGCAACTGGACGTTAAGCAGCCAACAATTATTACATCTTTTTGTTTGTTTTTGGTGACCTTATTATCAGTGCAAGGGTCATCATTCACCCCAAATAGCTTAACTAACATTCATTTCTATGTTATATTTAGAACGAATGATCATCAAGGGTGACTTGGAAATAGAAAAACGGTCGCTACAGGTCTCTTTCCGACAAGAGAAAAACCTTTGCCGAAGTGGGGCGTCCGTTTCGCTGTGCGGGATTTACAAGTACGCAACCACGTCAGTCCAGAAGGGGGACGTCGGTTAAAAGCTCATTAGAGCTTATGTTGTCTCTGTTTGTATACCTTGCCGACTCTAAATAAAGCTTATTTATTTATTATTATTATTTACGTTGAATCCGATGCCTCGTGTAGTGAGAATGCGACGCTCTCTGCACGTTAACAACCTTTGCACCAATTTTTCGAGAAGTGCGTAGGTGGCCTGGTGCGAGGCTAAATTTCAACCCCTGTCGATTGTGCCCTCGTTTTCCCGTAAAGGTCAAAATTTCCCCAACCTTCATTGAGAACGGCTCTTTTAATGGACTTGCCTATTGTACTTATTGTTTATTTGTTCTCTTCTTGCAGTTGCACTGGACGTTAAGGAACCAACATTCAATCTTTCAGATCCAACGATAAACCTTCTAAGATATGACTGGTTCATAATAAATGGTCACAGGTCTTTTTCCCATGTAAGGTCATTATTGGGGACGTTGATACCCATGCCTCGTGTACTGCCACACTGTCTGCACGTTTTGGACACTTGTTATAACACTTTGACGGGACCGTCCCTATCCAATATACCATAATTTTCCAATGGCAGTCGATATTTCCCTGACCTCCAGTTATACAGGACCAAAAGGTCGCAAATGCTGTTAATTTGTTATAAACATGGATGCAAAATTTGCCACTGGACGTTAACGATCATACTATTAATTGATGGACAGTCCTCCCTGATTTAATCAAATTATAAAAATTATGCACAATTTATATCATAGTAACTGAAAAATTTCTTTCGATCTTGTGACCTATAGTGTTACTATGATAATAAATCAATTACAATAAGTCTTGTAATGTGGGAAGACAAAAGTTTTATTTAAAAAAAAAAAAAAAAAAAAAAAAAAAAAAAAAAAAAAAAAAAAAACACCGTTGCTCTGTTAGGACTATGAAATTGTTCAGGATATATTCCTAACAAATACATAACTGCTGAAATTATTCTGATAATTGTTTTTATGAAGTTCAAGAGTCTTCCCGGAAGAAATGGTGTGATTGTCGCTAATGCCTCTGGTCATTTCACTGAATTTTACAACTCTTGCAATATGGTGTATTAAATGGATATGTACATATGTCAAAATCAAATAAATATGAATTCAAATAAGAATTTGTTCTTCTATCTACTTTGTCTGAAAAACTATTGAAAATCAAATTTAAAAAACATAACATAACCACTACTCACGTTTCTCAGCTAGGCGAATTTCGTAGATCTTCAATAATCAATTTGACCTTAAAGATAACTATATTGTGTAATGCAACTTAGTCGCATATACATTAAGTGTTTGCATTCTTGCATATTACTCATAATTTATAATAGCATGTTTCCACCAAGAGATACACAGTACTTGACTACGAAACCTCAGCCAAAAGACAACCTTTTACTGTTATATATGCCTTTGACCTCTACAATATTTATCATGATCTAGTGGAGATGTGTTCACGTCCAGTGCGGGAGATCGTGCAATCGAACCGTCACCACATTCAATTTAGTATGTGTGTTGCGACTCAGTACACGGCATTAATGAGTAAGAACAAAGACTGACAGGCTTGGAGTCCAGGTATGGTGACACATTATCCTACGGCTGGCTCCATTGTGTGTTAATCCAATACAAAGTAGGGTTAATATTCATATCAGATTATCATGTTCTCGTCCTGAATATACATTTAATTTACCGCTTAATAATAATCAGTCATTCATCTACCCATTCTTCAATTAAAAAAAAAAAAAAAAATACACAAACAAAAGGTGACTGGGGAATAGACATATATTCTCTCCTAGTCTTCAGAACGACAATAAAACACTTGCCAGAGTGGAGATTCCGTTTAAGTTGGCGTCATGAATACATTCGGAAAATCCCCAAGGGTGACTGTGGAATAAAACTATGGTCACTACAAGACTTCTTCCGACCGTCAGTTAAACCCTTGCCAAAATGGGGCGTCCGTTTGGCTGTGCGGCTGGGGTACCCAGCCACGTCCGGTCAGAATGGGGAATTTTAAGTCTGATACCTCGTGTAGAAAGAGAGTGTCACGCTCTGCACGTTAAAAACCCTTGCAACAACTCTATAACGGGTCCGTAAGCGGTTAAATTTCTGTCCCTATCCCTCATACCCTCATTTTCCCGTGGTAGTCAAAATCTTCTCAACCTGCAATGCAGTTGACCTCCATCACCGGACTTAATATTTGTTATTTTGTTCTCGCCCTGAACATGCGGCCCCAAGGGTGACTAGGGAATAGAAATATGGTCACTTGGTCTTCTTCCTACCGGCAGTAAAACGCTTGCCAAAGTGGGGCGTCCGTTTGGCTGTGCGGGATGTATCAAGTTTGCAGCCACGTCCGGTCAGAATGGGCACGTTAAATCCGATGCCTCATGTAAAGAGAGTGCCACGCTCTTTGCACGTTAAGAATCCTTGCAACAACTCTTTGAGGGGTCCGTAGGTGGCCTGTTGCAAGGCAAAATGTCTGTCCCTATCCAATATACCCTCATTTTCCAGTGGCAGTCCAAATTTCCCTGACCATCATCCCGGATAGCCTCTATTATTACAAGACCTACCTATTGTATTTATTGTTAACTTGTTCTCGTCCTGAACATGCATGAAATATTTGCCACTGGACGTTAAGCAACCAACAATCAATCAATCCTGATCATGCATGTAATATTTGCCACTGGACATTAAGCAACCGATAATCAATCAATCAATCAAAAAGTTCGAAGACACATCCTGCAAGTATGAATGTTAAATGTAAATTAAAAAAGAGGGACGAGAGATACCTGAGGGACATTCAAACTCATAGATCGCAAATAAACTGACAACTCTATGGCTAAAAAAGAAAAAGACAAACAGACAATTAATAGTACACAAAACACAACACAGAAAACAAAAGTCTAAGCAACACGAACCCCACCAAAAACTGGGGGTGATCTCAGGTGTTCCGGAAGGGTAAGCAGATCCTGCTGCACGTGTGTCCATAATAGTCGTAGTTGATACATTTTGTAATAAAGATCCCATTATAATTTCCTTTAGAAGATAAACATGTTTTATTGTAAAAAAAAAATCCAAACTTTCAGATTTTTTTACGTTTTATGAATAGAAAAAGAAAAACACACAAACTTCTATGACCAAAGTTACCTCTGTTAAATTTATGAATACTTGCATTCCATGCATTTTGTGAGCAAATATTAAGTAGTTTGTGTGATTAATATAATCTTGTGTCTTCTATTCCATAATTTCAATTAAAGCTTTAAATGCCACTTATAAATTCCACTCATTTAATCAGTTGTAAATAAGCATTTTGTATCGATGTTTACTGTTTTTGATCTATAATTTCTTCATTAATCACGAAAACATCGCCATGAAATGTGAAAATGGTCTTAGATTTTGTCATAAAAGATTTTGTCATAAAGATATGAGTTTATTTTTCAGTTCAAAACCTACCTATTGCATTTATTGTTAATTTGTCCTGAAGATGCATGAAACATTTGCCACTTGACGTTAATCAATCACCAATCTGTCAATAATAAAACAGCCACTTTAGTCAATTCAAAGTAATACATTTATAACGGTTGAAATTAATCTGGAAACATTTTTTATGAAAGAGGTAAGGCCAATTTCCTCTGATTTTTTTTTTCACAGAAGAGCCTATTTCAAAAAGTGCTAAAAGAATGTAATTTTACGATAAAGACAAGATACAAAAATGCTTTTTGATCAATAGCTCGATTTTTATATATCAGTTATGCCTAAAAAAATAGTTAATTTGACCCCTCAAAAAGGATGAAAGTCAGTTGTGCGGAATTTACCGTGTTTATAGGTGGGAAAAACAAAGAATCTCCCGAGAAGGACATTTCAAACCAAAAAGAAAGGTTATGTTTTTTGTTGTTGTAATTTATACAACTTTTCCCTTCAAAAATGAAATTGGTTTAGTGTGTCCTTAATACCTAAAAAAACTTGTTTTAATAAAAGAGTGGACATCGCTAAATGATACCTATATAGCTGCTTAATAAAGTTTTTGTGTAAAAGATTCGCCGTGGCCCCATCGGTAGCGCATAGAACTGTAAATGATAGATTGTTTGTAAAAAGGGATTCAAATCTTACGCAGATTGTTTGCATTTTTTGTGTTGAAATATTAATATTAAATTTTAAGGTTTCTATGATATTTTATCGGGTGTTTTGTTTAATTCATCGAGTCATTAAGGATCATTTTGACTATATATCATTTCATTAAAGAAAAAAAATAATGTGTCGCTTATTGTGTGCATTCCTATTACTATCCATACTCTTGACTTACTTCCTATTCCTGTGTTTACATTTATTATATATATGCAAGGAAAAATTGCTGTCGGACTGAAGTTGGTGCATGTACATAACCAATACCACGAGAATTTATTATATAGAAATGAAGCCCAAATTTTGTGTGTGTAATATACACATAACGAAAAAAGGCCTTAGCAGAAACATTTCAAAACAACACAAAACAATTTTTCGAAACCTTGAACAAGAACGTTTTTGAAAATGTTATTTTATGTTACAAATGCAGACAACAGTTTTGTCGCCAATCCACCAACTGTGTAGATACTAGTACTGACACTGTTACCACCGTCCCTGCACCGGTACCCAAGTCATCAGAAAATAAAACAACACCACAGAACAAATCAATTACACTACCAATTGTGACTGTAGGTAAAACATCAAGAAAGTGTTGCATCTGTACCACAACAAAGGGTCCATTTGTTACAATGCCAGAAAAGGCCAGATCACGTATGTTTGTAACACAAGGTGTTCTAGAACCAACTTGTGTAATATGTTATCCGGTTCATATAGACGGTAAAACCTAAAAACCGGGACAGAGATAGATACATCTAGAATGAGGAAAACAACATCCAATTTAAATGCGTCCGATATTATTTGGTTTCTTGACAGGTTACGTGGAATGGTATCTTATGCTCCTCAGGGATGTTAACAAACAAAATCAATATTGGTTTTGATAATCAAAAAATCAAGTCTTGGCCTTGTTTAAGGTGGCTCGGGTGTCTTCCTCCATCTTGGTTTTTGATGTAGCAGATAACAGTTGGTCTAGATCTTTGATGAAATGTGCAAATTTTGAGAGTAGTATGTAATTCATGTGTAAGACTTTTGATGTAAATATAGAAAATTATGTGTTTATCATATTTACGGCTGTAATTTCTAAAAAAAAAAAACACCATATTTGTGTATGATTAATTTTTTTTCAACTGTGCCAAATAAGGGAGATAACTCAGATAAAGTAATTTTTATAATAGAAAGTGTTTTGAATTTACCTATTTTGATATGTAGCAAGAAAACAAGTTCGGTGACCCCATTTTTTCTTTTTCTTATCGGAAAGCATGTTATAAGAGCTATCTTCTCACAGTTTATCTTAAAATTCTATCATGTAGTTCTCTTTTTATCACACAAAATTGGATTTTCATAATCTATACAAAATCTGACAATTTTGCACAACTTGTAGCGTGAAAAAAAGTCCGGTGACCCATACTTTTTATTATATTTTTGAAAAAAGCATGATAAAAACTTCATTTTGACAAATTATTAAAAAATTCTATGGATTTTTTTATTAAGACACCCGAGCCACCTTAATAAGTAATGGGTTATTAGTAACGGTATAATGAGGTTAGGGGTAATGGGTAACAAGATACAAGATAATGGGAAATAGATAATAGGTAACGATATAATAGATAATAAGTAATGGTATACTAGGTACTGGGTATTGATATAATAGATAATTGGTAATGGTATATTAAGTACTGGGTAATGGGTAATTGTATACTAGGTACTAGTTAATGGGTAAGGATACACTAGGTACTAATGCAAGGGGTAATGCATTAATGAGAAAGGTAAATATGCTAGATATACTTACTGGAGGTGTGATGAGACGATTGAAGCTGTTAATTTTCTCCTTGATAATATTTATGTACGTTTCAGCAAGAAAGTTTATCGACAGGTTGTAGGTATTCCAATGGGCGCTAATTGCGCCCCTTTAATAGCAGATTTGTTTGTGTACTGTTATGAATCACAGTTCATGACCAAACTCAGCAAAGACCTGTCTAAATTGCATTTAATTGATAAATTCAACAACACTTACCGTTATCTTGATGATATTTTTTCTTTAAATAATCAAGAGTTTTCTGAATATACTGCCGGAATTTACCCAAAGGAATTTACTTTAAATAAATCAAATTTAAACGGTAATTACTGTCTTTTCCTAGATTTAGATATTTCGGTTTTACACGGGGAAACTCCACACTAAAATTACGAGAAAAAGGACGATTTTTCGTTTCCTATAGTTAATTTTCCCTTTTTTGATGGTGATGTTCCTTTGGCACCATCTTACGGTGTTTATATTTCACAACTCGTTCGCTATGCCCGTGACTGTTGTGACGTTTTTGATTTTAACGAACGTAATCTATGTATTACTGATAAATTTTTAAGCCAGGGATTTCGTTACCACAAATACTTAAAACCTTTACTAAATTGTTCCATAGATATAAAGATTTGGTTTTGAAGTTAGGTTGTACCTGTAGAAAACTTATTTCAAACGGGATAGCACATCCTCATTTTTACGGAGATGTTGTTTACCGTGCCCAGAAATTTAGAAACGATCCTGGTAAACTTATCGATCCTTTAAATAAACTTATTCTAAAAGGTTACCAATTCAACACTGTAATTAGATCATTGAATATTGTTTTTATTGGTATTAATATTGATTTTGTTATCAGTAAATTAAAAGCAAACTAAATATTATTGTTATATACACATTCATGGACCGTATTAGTTGTTAGTGGCTTTGAACAAGCTGTCAGTAACTGCGAGTACTCTCAGATCTGTAGTGTCTTTTTGTTGTTGGGATATATAAGTACCCGGCCACGTCCACTCTGTGTTTTTGTTAGATGTATTTCTATTTGTATCCATTTGATGAGTTAAGCCTTATTCAACTGATTTTTATACGCCCGTCAAAATTTTGACGGGACGTATTATGGTATACAAATGTCCGGCGTAAACATGTCGCACCGTAACTTGAGAACGACTCATCCAAATTTCATGAAACTTAATGCAGTTGTTCCTTATGATGGTCAAACGATCTGTATACTTTTTGGTGAAAATAAGATTAACATTTTTTGAGTTACGGGACTTTGTAACTAAAACAGGGGTGTGTTTTTTTTTTACATGTCGCGCTGTATCTCAAAAACGATTTATGATAATTGCTTAAAACTTTACACACTTCTTAGTTATATTAACCTTAAGATCTGTATAATTTTTGGTGATGATTCAAAATTTTATTTTTGAGTTATTGAGTATTTTGTTAAAAAGGGGGGATGGGGGTTTTACATGGCGTAAACATGTCGCACCGTAACTTGAGAACGACTCATCCAAATTTCATGAAACTTAATGCACTTGTTCCTTATGATGGTCAAACTATCTGTATACTTTCTGGTGAAAATAAGATTAAAAATTTTTGAGTTACGGGACTTTGTAACTAAAACAGGGGTGCTGTCCGTCTGTCTGTCCGGCGTAAACATGTCGCACCGTAACTTGAGAACGACTCATCCAAATTTCATGAAACTTACTGCAGTTGTTTCTTATGATGGTCAAACGATCTGTATACTTTTGGGTGAAAATAAGATAAAAACTTTTTGAGTTACGGGACTTTGTAACTAAAACAGGGGTGTGTTTTTTTCACATGTCGCGCCGTATCTCAAAAACGATTTATGATAATTGCTTAAAACTTTACACACTTCTTAGTTATATTAACCTTAAGATCTGTATAGTTTTTGGTGATGATTCAAAATTTTATTTTTGAGTTATTGAGTATTTTGTAAAAAAGGGGGATGGGGTTTTTACATGTAGCGCCATATCTCAAAAACAATTTATGATTATTGCTTAAAATTTTACACACTTATTAGTTATATTAATCTAAAGATCTGTATACTTTTTGATTTTGATTCAAAATTTTATTTTAGAGATATTGAGTTTTTTGTGGGAGAGGGGTTTCACATGTCGCGCCGTATCTCAAAAACAATTTATGATTATTGCTTAAGACTTTACACACTTCTTAGTGATATTAATCTCAAGATCTGTATACTTTTTGGTGATGATTCAAAATTTTATTTAAGAGTTATTGAGTTTTTTGTTAAAAAAGGTGTGTTTTCACATGTCGCACTGTATCTCAAAAACAATATATGATTATTGCTTAAAACTTTACACACTTCTTAGTTATATTAATCTCAAGATCTGTATACTTTTGGTGATGATTCAAAATTTTATTTAAGAGTTGAGTTTTTGTTAAAAGGTGTGTTTTCACATGTCACGCTGTATCTCAGAAACTATTTATGATTATTGCATAAAACGACGGGCGTATCATGCGCTCATGGCGCAGCTGTTTATTATAGTTTGTTCTTATGTTGTACTGTTACATCACTGTCCCAGGTTAGGGGAGGGTTGGGATCCCGCTAACATGTTTAAACCCGCCACATTCTGTATGTATGTGCTGTCCCAAGTCAGGAGCCTGTAATTCAGTGGTTGTCGTATGTTAAGGTGTTACATATTTGTTTTCCGTTCATTTTTTTTGTACTTTAATAAGGCCGTTAGTTTTCTCGTTTGAATTATTTTACATTTGTAATTTCGGGGCCTTTTATAGCTGACTATGCGGTATGGGCTTTGCTCATTGTTGAAGGCCGTACGGTGACCTATAGTTGTTAATGTCTGTGTCATTTGGTCTCTTGTGGAGAGTTGTCTCATTGGCAATCATACCACATCTTTTTTATATAGACAATGAGAAATGGTTAACGGTATACTAGGAAACGGGTAATGGATAATGGTATACTAGATAATGGGTAATTGTTAACGGTATAATAGGGTATGGGTAATGGGTATTGATATACTAGGTAACGAGTAATAAGTAACGGTATACTGGGTAATGATTTATTGGTAATGGGTACTAGTTTACTAGGTAATGGCCAATGCAAAGTTAACTATATGTTCCTTGGTTACAGAAAACAATGAGTGAATACGGAGCAGCCATAGAAGAGGCCGCCAGGCGTCGAGCAATTTGTGGCTGATGAGGTGGCAAAGATAAGAGTGGAAGCTGAAAAAAATGCATCCAACACGAAAGAGATGATGGGGAAATTTAAAGCTGCAACGCAAGACAAATTAAAGGATTTACAAAGTGGAACATTAACACTTGACCAAAAATACCAAATCATAATTGAAATGAATTGTTTGCAACATGATATGAAATACGTAAAGTCGGTCCAAAATAACTAACATAGGAATACAGTGTACGAGGCAGAAAAAAGGAAGTCCATGAACACATGCAAGTGTTGCAGGAGCGCTATCAAACCGTCGAAGACAGACAAGAAAAAATAGAGGCCAAAATAAATGATCTGTCGGACAACTTTGACAAAATCAGGGAAGAAATGAAGGAGAGCATTAGAGGCAGCAATAGACAGTTTATCAAAACAAAGCAATATAATGTCATCAACACCAATGTGTCTACAGTAAACCCTAACACGCCTCCTGAAATACCTGAAAAGGTAATCTTAAAACTTCCAACCTCTCAAATGGTTACACCATCAACTTCACAAACACCTACAATTTAATCCAAATCGATTACCATACAAAAATTCTACGGGTTAGTACTTATTATTTAATTCAGATCTATATTTCAGTTTGCAATTTCAAAAAATATGTCAGTCAGATATTTTTGAAAATGCAAAGACAATATTATTATTCGTGGGACATTGAATTTCATTGATTTCGTGGGTAAAGGTAAACTGGGAGTTTAAGTACCAAACGAACGACAATTAACCATTGACTGGTCACTACGAAATGGTTAAACCACGAAATTATGTTTCCTCAAAACCACTTATTTTTCTGCAAACACAAAAATTGGCACCCACGAAAATAAATGCATCCACATATTTTTCTATCATGCTTTTTATGTCATTTATTGTCATGACTTAGTTTTTTTTATTAACAATTTTCTTCTCTGAAACCAATAGGCCAACTTCAATCAATATATGTTAGAATTGTTTAACAAATACATCTACCAAACTGGATCACACAAGATTGCTTGCTAACAAAGACTAGAAAAATCAAGATGGGCACAAATTTTAAACTCTCCTCTTTTTGTAAAATGATAATTTCCTTTACTTTTTTTACAGGGAAAGTACTATTTCTGAAGATCTTAGACAGAAACTCGAACATTTGTCGGTCTTCCAACTACAAACGACAAATTAAATCCATTCCAAAGAGCATTTATAAAATACCTTTTACACACAAATCAAAGTGAACAACTAAATGAAGTCATAATTCAAAAATATCTTCGAGATGGCATAGAAGGTAACGTGTGGCCGAAAGATTATAGCCCAGCAGACTCCACACATCAAGCTACCTTAAAGACACTTTAAGAAACCAACGTAAAAATGAAAGAAAAAATGAAATTAAAAAAATCGCAGAAAAACAGATTAAGTAACTTTGTACTTGAAAGTATGGACAAACTACATGAAACCCTGAGTCAAACCAGGCAGGAGGAAAATATGGATGAGCAAAAATCTACTTGAAGAAATTATAAACGCAGACAAACGATTATGTTTTAAACTTTGTTGTTTTCATAATTTTTTGTTTAGTTATTGCTTGTAGCTTGCAATGTTTTTTCTTTTATTTGATTGAGATATTTAAAGGAAATCTTGCTTTTATTTGATTGAGTTATTTAAAGGAAATCTTGCTTTTATTCTGTCATCTGGTCAAAAAGACAATGCAATCTTTTACAATAATGTTATCACTCCGAATCTGTCGTCTGTGGGCTGTCCGTCCGTCCATTCACATTTAAAAAAATGATTTCCTTTTCTGAAACTGTTGTACATACCAAAATATTGCGGAATGGTTCTTGGGTAGTATCTTTTCAAAATCATTTTTTTCATCATTGAAATAAGCCTTAAAGGCTCATCTTAAAGAAAAACTAAAAATCAACGCAAACGCATGCACTAAATATTTTTGTCATATTACGAATTCTATTGAGATTCTATGTCTTTTGTTCATTTCAAATTAATTACAAGCCAGGTGAACAATACATGCTCAGGGGATGTTCTTGTTCAAGCATATATATATATATATATATATAGAGAGAGAGAGAGATATTGATTTATAATTTTTATTGATTACTTACTTATATATAGAGAGAGATATTGATTTATATTTTTTATTGAATACTTACTGGAAAGGTATGAATAAACGAGGATCAATTTTGGTTATTTGGAGCTTTGTATAAAATTGAGAATGGAAATGGAGATGTGTCAGAGACAACAACCCGAACAAAGAGCAGAAAACAGCCGAAGTCCACCAATGGGTCTTCAACACAGCGAAAAATCACGCACCGGAATGAATTAGAAACAACCTGTATTGATTGTTTAATGATGTATTAAGGCCTGCTTAGCTTAGCTTTGAACGCCTTAAATGTCCTGTCAGGTATGCCAAATGAAAAGCAAAGTTTTTGATGTTCATATTTCCCTCGAAGATTAGTGTTTTCGGCATCTTTCACGCAATGCATAGTTTCAAATTTTCTTGCTGTCCATGTTGGCTTCGTGCAAGCAGATAGTCGTGCAGAAACTATATGGACATAGTTTTCAGACTCGTCTTCGACAACCTAGGGTAAATTCTTGAGAGTTTAATCCTCGGTTTCGTCAGACTGAGCAACTTCTATTTCTACATGTAATCCCACGTTGTTTGATTCGGGTAAAACAAGTTTTATCGGCAGGCATTCGTGTAGTCGCCATATTTTAGGTCGACTACTCCCAAAAGTAATCGGGATTGAATCTGCATTCCTGGAAGATGCAATTGTGTTGGAGGAAGCTTCATCAAAAGACTTGCTATTTCATTGTATTTCACATACCAGTAATTTGCAAGAAGTCCTACACAAGTACAATACAACAGTATGGTTTCTTTTCCTTGCTCAACTGTCACTCTTGTATACTTTTGAACTTATTAATACATTTATCCAGAATAAGTTATTAGATGAGCACAGCCAACAACCACCTTATTCCTGAACATACATGAACTATTTGACACTAGACGTTAGCAGAACTAATAATCACCCTCTTCCTAAACATACATGAACTATTTGACACTGGACGTTAGCAGAACTAACAGTCATCCTCTTTCTAAACATACATGAAATATATGTTCCTTGGTTACAGAAAACAATGAGTGAATACGGAGCAGCCATAGAAGAGGCCGCCAGGCGTCGAGCATTTTGTGGCTGATGAGGTGGCAAAGATAAGGGTGGAAGCTGAAAAAAATGCATCCAACACGAAAGAGATGATGGGGAAATTTAAAGCTGCAACGCAAGACAAATTAAAGGATTTACAAAGTGGAACATTAACACTTGACCAAAAATACCAAATCATAATTGAAATGAATTGTTTGCAACATGCCAACAACCACCTTATTCCTGAACATACATGAACTATTTGACACTAGACGTTAGCAGAACTAATAATCACCCTCTTCCTGAACATACATGAACTATTTGACACTGGACGTTAACAGAACTAACAGATATCCTCTTTCTAAACATACATGAAATATTTGACACTGGACGTTTGCAGAACTAATAATCACCCTATTCCTGAACATACATGAACTATTTGACACTTAACGTTAGCAGAACTAACAGTCATCCTCTTTCTAAACATAAATGAAATATTTGACACTGGACGTTAGCAGAACTAATAATCACCCTCTGCCTGAACATTCATGAAATATTCGGCACACACGTTACAACAACTAATAATCACTCCCTTCCTGAACATACATGAACTATTTGACATTAGACGTTGGCACAACTAACAGTCCTCCTCTTTCTGAACATACATGAAATATTTGACACTAAACGTTAGCACAACTAACAATCACTCCCTTCCTGAACATACATGAACTATTTGACACTGGACGTTAGCACAAATAACTACTCTCTTCATGAACATGCAGGGAATATTTGACACTGGATGTAAGCACAACTAACAATCACCCTCTTCCTGAACATTCATGAAATATTCGGCACACACGTTAGAACAACTAATAATCACTCCCTTCCTGAACATACATGAAATATTTGACACTGTACGTTAGCACCTAACAATCACCCTCTTCCAGAACATGCATGAAATATTTGACACTGGACGTTAGCACAACTAACAATCACTCCCTTCCTGAACATACATAAAATATTTGACACTGGACGTTAGCACCTAACAATCACCCTCTTCCAGAACATGCATGAAATATTTGACACTGCACGTTAGCACCTAACAATCAATCAAGTATTAGACGATAATTCTTTTCATTTAGTCAATTTAAATACACACATTTATTATAGCCACTGACAAATACCTTTCAGACTCACGACCTATAAATTCATATTGGTTTAAATCTATAATATGTTTTTACTCGTAATGTTGGAGAGGACAGATGTTATAAAACAAACGAACAACATTCTTATTGTCTTTTCAAAATATGTAAATATTCAAGATGAATTTATACTTAACGGCTGAAATTATATTCTCTATTATTTGTATGAAGTTCAAGAGTCTCGCATATTGGCACATTAATATTCCCGGAAGAAATTGTATGATTGATGGTGACCCCTCTGGTCATTGTACTACAACTATTTGACAGTATAATAATTATTAAAACCAAACAGTTCGCACGTTGTATGAACTGACTACGTACATTTCAAAATAAGTTAAATAAATCTTATCTACTTAAAACGATTCAATATAAAATTGTTCTTTCTGCTACATGTATTATGAACTGACTACGTACATTTCAAAATAAGTTAAATAAATCTTATCTACTTAAAACGATTCAATATGAAATTGTTCTTTCTGCTACATGTATTATGAACTGACTACGTACATTTCAAAATAAGTTAAATAAATCTTATCTACTTAAAACGATTCAATATAAAATTGTTCTTTCTGCTACATGTATTACACTGCAACAGGTAAAACAATAAGTTAGAATGACTTTTATAAATGAGGAAATCTATTTTACCTGTAGATATTTTCAATGTGTGGCTTGTGTTTGGTGTTGATCGGAAGTATCTTTTGACAGAAAACGTGTATATCAGCATTTGTGCAAACAAAATAGTTTTCTTAGTTAAAATGATACAACATAAAAAAACAGAAATGGTTAGTTTTTCCACCGCTTCGTTTAAGTTTACTTTTTTCTTGACAATGTGTGGGTTTTGTCACGACTTACAGAGAGTACATTTTCCAAAATGTTGACAAATATAAACAGCATGTTGAAGTTTGCATTAATCTGCCAGGTTTCAAATTTTTTAACTTACCTGGAACTAAGAAAAAGGGGGTAAAGAAAGGCAGGAGATCAGGAGGAATAATTTTATATTATAATATGAATATAGAAAGAGGAATAACTCTTGCAAGTCAAAAAGACTATGGAATATGAATAAAATTAGACCTTTTTTAATCAGGATTTTGATATTTATTTATCAGTATTATATATTAAGCCCCAGAATCCCAATGTAGAAAGTGGGAAAATTTTTGATAATCTAAATAACGATATTGCAGAATACTCAAATTATGGAAAAATTATTTTGTCTGGTGATTTAAATTGCAGAACAGGTGAGCAAGCTGATCACATTATTAATGATATTTTATTTAATAGGGCTGATAATAACATTCTCCCTGAAACATATACTTGTGATAAGGAAATTGTAAGAAAAAACTGTGACAAAACTTTAAACTCACAGGGAAAACTTTTATTGGAAACTTGCATTGAAACCAAGCTAAGAATTCTTAATGGCAGATTTTTGGGAGATTCTGTGGGAAATTGTACATCTTTTGATGCTAGAGGAGGTTGTAGTGTTATTGATTATATTATTGTGTCAGAAGATATTTTCCATTACATTTCTTATTTTAATGTACTACCTCCAGTGGAAACATCTGGTCATTGTATTATTAGAATGTCTTTAAAATTTAATGTCCCAATAGTCAATCATGACAATGAATAGAATGATATGGAATTTTTACCAGGTAATTTTATTTGGGACAATAATTGTCATGAAACATATACAAATGATATTTCATCGCCGCAAATGATAAGCAAGTTAGCCAATTTTATGGCAGATGTTGATACAGGATGTATTACAGATATAAATCAAATGACAAAACAATTTACAGATATTATTGACACTGCTACATCTTGTGTTAAATTTAAATTAAACGTCAAGAAGTTAAAGAAGAAACGCAAGAGAAAACAAGAATGGTTCAATAATAATTGTGAATTAATGATGAAAGATGTGAGACGTTTAGGTAAAAAGAACAGAACAACCCTTACAACCATGACGTTAAAGTTAATTATTTTAGGGCTTGTAAAGAATATAAAAAACTAAACAAAAGAACAAAGAGTGCGTTCTTTCAAAATATATATTCACAAATAAATGAACTTGATGAAACAAATCCTAAACTATTTTAGAAAACAATTGATAAGTTAAAAAAGGTGGAAAAATACCACAACAAACCCAATAAAAAAGACCAATGGGAAAATCATTTTAAAAATTTGTTAAAGGAAAATGAAAAAACATCTGACTTTATATTTGAATTTAAATCGGATACATACATTGAAACGTTCACCCATTTTATGTAAAGAAGTCAGAAAAGCTGTAGAATCATTGAAAAATATTAAAAGCGGAGGCATTGACCTTATTCTCAATGAATTTTTGAAAAATTATTGCCACTAGTAAAACTCTTTAATAAAGTTTTTGAAGCTGGTGTATTTCCAGATATTTGGAATATTTCAACTATCTCAACTCTACATAAAAGTGGTTCCATCTATGACTGTAATAACTACCGTGGAATAAGTATTGGAAGCTGCTTAGGAAAGCTATTTACCAAAATATTGCAGTATAGAATATCTAATTACCTTGAAGCAAACAATTTAATTGAAGATAACCAAGCCGGTTTTAGGCAAGATTATAGAACTACAGATCAAATATTTATTTTAAACACACTGTTAAATAAATACTTACATAAGCTAAAAAAACCTATATTTGTATGTTTTGTTGACTTTTGTAAGGCATTTGATTCAGTTTGGAGAGAAGCTATGTATTTCAAATTAAGAGAAATTGAAATAACAGGGAATATCTTTAATGTTATAAAAAATATGTATTCAAACACATTTTTCTGCATAAAAAAGAATAATTTTATAACCAATCCAATCAAAAATGATAAAGGTGTAAAAAAGGAGACAGTCTTAGCCCTACATTATTTAATATTTTTTTGAATGATTTAGATAAATGCTTTGATGACAAAGACAACTATCCATTTGATCTAGGAAATCATAAAATCAATCATCTACTATTTGCAGATGATCTGTTACTTTTATCAGAAAATAAAGAAGGTCTACAACATTGTCTTGACAAACTAAACTCCTACTGTACTACATGGAAATTACAAATTAACTTAAATAAAACCAAAATAATGATTTTAAGCAAAGGTAAAAAGGATTATTCAAAATATAATTTTTATCAAAATAATTCACAAATTGGAATAGTGGAAAGATACAAATATTTAGGTATTGTATTTTATTTCAATGGAAATCTAAAACATGCCGCAGATGATCTCTATAATAAAGCTCTAAAAGCATTTTTCTCTGTTTAAAGTAAATTTAATAATTTCCAAGAGGTACCATTGAAAACCTGTCTTAAACTTTTTGATAGTCTAATTAAACCTATTTTCACATATGGTAGTGAAATATGGTTATCCGATTATGAGATAAATTTAAATAATTTTGACAATCTACCAATTGATGGATTACAACACAAGATGTTGAAATCTATTCTGGGTGTCAAAAGACAGTTCATCAAATATGGCTAGTAGACTTGAATGTAACAGGAATCCAATGTTGATTTTTTCATTATGTTTATTGTATAATTATTATTTGAGACTACTTAAAATAAATAGAGGTAGAATATTATATAGTGCATTTACCGCAGATCAAGAATTATCTAATGAAAACTCAAAATGCTGGTTTTCTACTCTAAATAAAGTATTTAAAGTACTTAAACTAGTACTTAACCTTGATACAAAAAATTTGACAAATAATAGTGTTTTTAAAAATAGTCTGATAAGATACTATAGTCAGCAATCTGACTTACAACTACAAAAAATCAAATCTTGAGCTGTGGACAGTAAACTGGTGCTTTTCAGTTATATTTTTGTTCCAAATTTTGTTCCCTTCCCTTCCCTACATGTATCTTTAAACCAATCTTACATAAAATATAAAAAGTAAAATTACACAACTACGTATCAGTGCTCATTGTTTAAATATAGAACGGGATAGTGTTATGATATTGTAACTATCATCTCTATTTAGTTGGCCTAATTTGTTTTGTGTGGCCTAAGAATGTTTACATTATATTTTGTTATATTGTGTACAAAATAATACACATTGTGTTACAACTATGCAGTTTAGAATTCACTGGAACAATCACTGATACTCATGGAATGATTAGAACTTTCTATTTCACTTACATAACGTTTCCAGAATGATCATAACAAAAGATGCGTAATTTAAATTTCTAGCGTTGTCTAGAAGTTTCCGTTTTTTGAGTATATATAAGTATAAAGACTTGGACATAGATAGAATTAGACATCGATAGACATCAACATTCTCAGCAGTTGGATTGACATTTTTATTTACAAACTACATCATACTAGATTGTGACCAGTTGGATATAATATTCTGTGGATTCCGAGATTTCCGGATAACGAAAAGATAAAAATTGGACATATATTTTGAGTTAAGTTGACATTTCTTTTATGTAATACTTCTTGTAAACTTGTATATAATAAATCTTGCTAAATTTTATTATTGATTTGTGTCTTTTGTTGGCTACAATTAAAGTCGATTTTCTGTTCATAACAGAAATTGGGGCTCGTCCGGGATAACGTTAATATCTCATTGAAAATTTTTCAGTATTTTTATTAGAACTAGCCAACAAAATTCTACAAAATGGCATTTGAAGCCGATAAATTTTGAAAACGCCAGACCTGGAGAAGTTTGATAATATAAAGAAAGAGGAATTAGTGTTGCTTGCTAAGCATCTGAAATTAGACTTTAGAGTATCTATGAGAAAACAAATTATAAAAATTAGTTGACACAGAAATTTTAGGTGAAGAGGCTCTTGAACTTAAGGTCGAAAATGTTGATGCTACCAAATTAAAACAGCTTGAATTAGAACATGAATTTAAATTAAAACAATTCGAAAACGAAATCAAAATAAAACAATTGGAAAAAGAAGAAAAACAGGCAGAACTTGAAACGAAGGAAAGATTAAAGATTGAGAAAAAAGAAACAGAAGAAAGGTTAAAGATGGAGAAAAAAGAAAAAGAAGATGAATTTAAATTAAAACAGGCAGAACTTGAAATGAGGAGAGGTTAGAAATTGAGAAAATAAAATTGGAATGGCAAAAGAAAGCAACACTAAATTCCAATCAAAATCAGAACATTTTAATTTTGATGCAGCAAAAATATACGTTTGGTTCTCAAATTTTGTGAAAAACAGTTGACAAATTTTTCCACAGTTTGAGAAAATTGCTAAAATTTGAAATGGCCGAAGCCTTTTGGACTACAATGCTGCAAAGTGTTTTTGAGGGCAAGGCCGCTGAAATTTACTCAGCACTTTCATCAGAAAATAGTTCTGATCATGACACGGTTAAAAAGGAAGTTTTGAAAGCTTATGAGCTAGTTCCAGAAGCATATAGACAGAAATTTAGGTCTTATAAAAAGTTTGATTCACAAACCTATGTTGAATTTGCTAGGGAAAAAGAAGATCTATTTGATAAATGGCTTACGTCATAGAAAATAGATAAAAATTTTGATAATTTAAGACAATTGATGTTATTGGAAGAGTTCAAGCAGTGTGTTCATTTAAACCTAAAAACACATTTAGATGACAAAACTGTTGAGACATTACAAGATGCAGCTGTTATTTCCGATAATTATACCCTTTCACATAAGAGAAGTTTCAAAGGTCAAAATTTTAATATTTCGAGTGGAAATTACAAGAATCAAAGCACTGAGCGTACTAATAATAAACCTGTTGCACAGAATAAGAATCAGTCTAGTTATAATATGTCTAGTCCAAAATTTGAAAGTTTTGAGAAGTCGCTGACTTGTGCTTATTGTAAGAAGAATAGTCACCTGATGGCTGATTGTTTTAGACTCCAGAAGAAGAATGAAAGAGATAATAAGCCCAAGACCAGTGCTTGTACGACACCCCGAGTTACCAATACGTTGGAATGTCCTGCGAGTCAGGCTTTTAAGTCCAGTTTTTGTGATTACATGGAGAATTATAAACCTTTTATGTCGGATGGGTTTGTTTCTATTGTTGATAATACTACTCCTCAGCCTATTAAGATTTTACGGGACACTGGAGCTTCTCAGTTTTTATTGTTAGAAGGTGTGTTACCTTTGTCCGAGGAGACTTCTGTTGGTGCCTCCGTTTTGTTACAAGGTGTGGAGTTAGGTTGTATAGATGTTCCCCTCCATCGTATTTATCTGGAGTCAGATTTGATAACTGGACCAGTTGTTGTGGGTGTTCGTCCTAATCTCCCTGTTGAGGGTGTTTCATTATTGCTAGGAAATGATCTAGCTAGGAACAAAGTGGTTGCTGAACCAATTGTTACCAGTGACCCGGTGGTGGATGTTAAATCAACTGAAGATGCTTAACTGTATCCAGCTTGTGTCGTTACTAGGGCGATGGCTAGAAAACAACAAAATGAGGATTTGCAAGAAGACCAGTTTGATAACATGGAACTTTCTGACACCTTTCTAGCCGACATTGAAGGTCCCGGTAGCTCAGAGAAGGCCGTAATAAGACCACCTAGTATTAGCAAGAATGTAATTATGCCATGGCCAGACGTAAACAGCCATTCATTAGACCGAAGGAAATTTGTCGAAGAACAAAATAAAAACCCTGAGGTTCTTCAGCTCCGTCAGAGGGCTCAACCACAGGAGGAAGCAGACAAAGTGGCCGAATGCTATTACCATCAAGACGGCATTTTAATGAGAAAGTGGAGGCCCCCTGATGCTACCCCAGAGGAGGAATGGAGAGTGGTATACCAAGTGGTGGTGCCTAAAGTCTATAGGCAAGACATTATTGGTCTTGCTCATGACACCCCCTTGGCTGGACACTTAGGTATAAGGAAGACATGCCTTAAGATCTTACAGCAATTCTACTGGCCAAGACTAAGAAGTGATGTCGCAGAATACTGCAAATCATGCCTTATATGCCAGGTTGTTGGTAAGCCTAACCAGAAAATACCACCAGCACCACTTCTGCCTATTCCAGCCTTTGAAGAACCTTTCAGCCGAGTACTCATTGAGTGCGTTGGACCTTTACCGAAGACCAAGACCGGAAATGCGTATTTATTGACAATCATGTGTACCTCCACTCGTTTTCCTGAGGCTATTCCATTGACGAATATCAAGACACCTACTATTGTCAAAGCTCTGATCAAATTTTTCACGCTAGTAGGACTTCCAAAGTCTATACAGTCCGACCAGGGTTCAAATTTCATGTCAGGTTTATTTCAGCAAGTCCTGTTCCAGTTAGGGATTGCTCAGTATAGGTCAAGTGCTTATCATCCAGAATCTCAAGGTGCCTTAGAACGTTTTCATCAAACATTGAAGAACATGATTAGAACTTTTTGTCTTCAGTTTGACAGGGATTGGGATGATGGTGTTCACCTTTTACTTTTTGCGGTCCGACAGGCTGTTCAAGAATCCCTTAGTTTTAGTCCCTTTGAGTTGGTATTTGGTCATACTGTAAGGGAACCTCTAAAATTGATAAAGGAAAAGTGGCTTACTGAACACACTAACTTGAATCTTCTAGACTATGACCCCAAGGGTGACTGGGGAATAGAAGTATGGTCACCATTGGTCTTCCTCCGACCGGCGGTAAAACCCTCGTCAAAGTGGGGCGTCCGTTTGGCTGTGCGGGATGTACAAATTTGCAGCCACGTCCGGTCAGAATGGGGACGTTAAATCTGATGCCTCGTGTAATATTGTACAGTGCCACGCTCTTTGCACGTTAAGAACCTTTGCAACAACTCTTTGAGGGGACCGTAGGTGACCTGTTGCAAGGCTAAATTTCTGTCCCTATCCAATATACCCTCATTTCCCGTGGCAGTCTAAATTTCTCCGACCTCAATCCCAGACGCCTCTATTAGAGAACCTACCTATTGTATTTATTGTTAATTTGTTCTCGTCCTGAATATGCATGAAATATTTGCCACTGGACGTTAAGCAACCAACAATCAATCAATCTAGACTATGTATCTAGATTTAAAGAAAAATTGTATACTGCTTGTCAAATTGCTCAGAACAATTTAAAAACTGTTCAGAATAAGATGAAAATATGGGATGATAAAGATGCCAGGGACAGATTTTTTGAGCCTGGTGATAAGGTACTTGTATTTTGGCCAGTCCCTGGACATCCATTACAAGCTAAATATTGTGGTCCTTATACCATAGAGAGTTAAATTAATGATTTGAATTATATTGTAAAACACCAGGTCGGCGTAAACAAAATAGAGTGTGTCACATTAATATGTTAAAACCATATTTTGAGCGTATTATTGAAGGTGAGAGTAAACCAGTTGCCACTTTAGCCATGATTACATTGGAGAACAATCATGACAAACCAGATATAATTGAACCACCTTTTAGTTCTAAAACTATGGAACAGACAGTTAGATTGAAAAATTCAGAAGTTTTGTCAAATTTAGATTTAAAACTTGCACATCTGTCTTTCGATCGTAGAGAAAATTAAAAGCCTTGGTATTTTCTTTTAAAATCTTTTTCCAGATGTGCCGAACAAAACCACTGCTGTTTGTCATGATGTCGATGTTGGTGATGATTCTCCAATTAAGCAACATCCTTACCGGCTCAATCCACTCAAACTTGAATTTATGAGACAAGAAATTAAATATATGCTTTACAATGATATTATTGAGCCGAGTAACAGTGAATGGAGCTCTCCTTGTCTGCTTGTGCCCAAACCAGATAAAACCTTTCGTTTCGTAACTGATTTCAGAAAAGTAAATTCTGTTTCAAAATCTGATTCCTATCCGATTCCAAGGATAGACGACTGCATTGATAACATTGGAAAAGCAAAATTTGTGAGCAAATTTGATTTATTGAAAGGTTACTGGCAAGTCCCATTGACACAGAGAGCTCGAGAAATATCAGCTTTTGTCACACCAGATGGCTTATTTCAATATACTGTAATGCCGTTTGGCATGAAAAGTGCTCCAGCTACATTTCAAAGAATGATCAATAATGTTATAAAAGATTTAGATTGTTGTTATGCTTATATTTAGGATCTTATTGTATGTAGTGATAGCTTGGAAGAGCATTTAAAACATTTATATGATACTTTTGATAGATTGTCACAATCAAATTTGACTGTTAATCTTGGTAAAAGTGAATTTTGCCAGGCCACTGTTGATTATTTAGGGCATACAGTTGGCCAAGGTTAAGTGAAACCTATTACGGCTAAAGTGGACGCAATTACTAAATTTCCTCCTCCTACAAATAAAAAACAACTTATGAGATATTTAGGCATGATTGGTTTTTACAGAAAATTTTGTTCAAATTTTGCTACTGTTGTTCAACCATTGACTCATCTTTTACGGAAAGATTCTAAATTCATCTGGAGTGAAAATTGTCAAAACGCTTTTGAAAAAAGCAAATCACTTTTAATTAATAGTCCAGTTCTGATCACTCCAGACTTTGAAAAACAATTTAAACTTGCTGTTGATGCAATCTTCTAGACTATGTATCTAGATTTAAAGAAAAATTGTATACTGCTTGTCAAATTGCTCAGAACAATTTAAAAACTGTTCAGAATAAGATGAAAATATGGTATGATGAAAATGCCAGGACAGATTTTTGAGCCTGGTGATAAGGTACTTGTATTTTGCCAGTCCCTGGACATCCATTTCAAGCTAAATATTGTGGTCCTTATACCATAGAGAGTAACATTAATGATTTGAATTATATTGTAAAAACACCAGGTCGGCGTAAACAAAATAGAGTGTGTCACATTAATATGTTAAAACCATATTTTGAGCGTACTAATGAAGGTGAGAGTAAACCAGTTGCCACTTTAGCCATGGTTACATTGGAGAACAATCATGACAAACCAGATATAATTGAACCACCTTTTAGTTCTAAAACTATGGAAGAGACAGTTAGATTGAAAAATTCAAAAATTTTGTCAAATTTAGATTCAAAACTTACACATGTCTTTCGATCGTAGAGAAAAATTAAAAGCCTTGGTATTTTCGTTTAAAAATCTTTTTCCAGATGTGCCAAACAAAACCACTGCTGTTTGTCATGATGTCGATGTTGGTGATGATTCTCCAATTAAGCAACATCCTTACCGGCTCAATCCACTCAAACTTGAATTTATGAGACAAGAAATTAAATATATGCTTGACAATGATATTATTGAGCCGAGTAACAGTGAATGGAGCTCTCCTTGTCTGCTTGTGCCCAAACCAGATAAAACCTTTCGTTTCGTAACTGATTTCAGAAAAGTAAATTCTGTTTCAAAATCTGATTCCTATCCGATTCCAAGGATAGACGACTGCATTGATAACATTGGAAAAGCAAAATTTGTGAGCAAATTTGATTTATTGAAAGGTTACTGGCAAGTCCCATTGACACAGAGAGCTCGAGAAATATCAGCTTTTGTCACACCAGATGGCTTATTTCAATATACTGTAATGCCGTTTGGCATGAAAAGTGCTCCAGCTACATTTCAAAGAATGATCAATAATGTTATAAAAGATTTAGACTGTTGTTATGCTTATATTTAGGATCTTATTGTATGTAGTGATAGCTTGGAAGAGCATTTAAAACATTTATATGATACTTTTGATAGATTGTCGCAATCAAATTTGACTGTTAATCTTGGTAAAAGTGAATTTTGCCAGGCCACTGTTGATTATTTAGGGCATACAGTTGGCCGAGGTTAAGTGAAACCTATTACGGCTAAAGTGGACGCAATTACTAAATTTCCTCCTCCTACAAATAAAAACAACTAATGAGATATTTAGGCATGATTGGTTTTACAGAAAATTTTGTTCAAATTTTGCTACTGTTGTTCAACCATTGACTCATCTTTTACGGAAAGATTCTAAATTCATCTGGAGTGAAAATTGTCAAACCGCTTTTGAAAATAGCAAATCACTTTTAATTAATAGTCCAGTTCTGATCACTCCAGACTTTGAAAAACAATTTAAACTTGCTGTTGATGCAAGCGATGTAGGAGTTGGAGCTGTTTTATATCAGGAAACAGATGATAAAGTTGAAAAACCTATAAGAAATTAGATAAACATCAGAAAAATTATTCAACTATTGAAAAAGAGTGTTTTGCACTGTTGTCTGCACTTCAACATTTTGATGTATATTTAAATCCCACTGTGCATCCTATTCTTGTTTATACTGATCATAATCCTCTCACCTTCATACATAAAATGAGAAACAAGAACCAGAAATTGACTAGGTGGAGTTTATTGTTACAGGAATACGATGTTATTGTAAAACATATTAAAGGTAAAGATAATGTTATAGCAGATGCTTTATCAAGAACTTATTAAAAACTGTGTATATACTATGTATTTTGTACATATTATTCATGAAAATTTTTTGTTACACTGACACTTTTTTTAAGGGGGGAGGTGTTATGATATAGTAACTATCATATCTATTTAGTTGGCCTAATTTGTTTTGTGTGGCCTAAGAATGTTTACATTATATTTTGTTATATTGTGTACAAAATTATACACATTGTGTTACAACTATGCAGTTTAGAATTCACTGGAACAATCACTGATACTCATGGAATGATTAGAACTTTCTATTTCACTTACATAACGTTTCCAGAATGATCATAACAAAAGATGCGTAATTTAAATTTCTAGCGTTGTCTAGAAGTTTCCGTTTGAGTATATATATATATAGAGTATAAAGACTTGGACATAGATAGACTTAGACATCGATAGACATCAACATTCTCAGCAGTTGGATTGACACTTTTATTTACAAACTACATCATACTAGATTGTGACCAATTGGATATAATATTCTGTGGATTCCGAGAAGATTTCCGGATAAAGAAAAGATAAAAGATTGGACATATATTTTGACAGTTAAGTTGACATTTCTTTTTATGTAATACTTCTTGTAAACTTGTATATAATAAATTTTGCTAAATTTTATTATTGATTTGTGTCTTTTGTTGGCTACAATTAAAAGTCGATTTTTCTGTTCATAACAGTAGATATAATAAACCCAAAAATCCAAGAGAACAACGTTTTTGCAAATTTTGCACAGAGGTAGAGACTGAAGAACATTTTTTGATATCGCGTGATAAATATAAAGATCTAAAGCAAACTTTTTTCCAATCTTATGGTTTAGATTTAAAAGATTTGTGTAATGATTATTTTCAGTTTCTAAACTTTTAAATCTACAAAATATTACTGAATGTAATTATTTATACAAATTTATTAGAGATGCGTTGGAAATAAGAAACAATTCTTAAAAATATGGTTACAATTTTATCATGTTTATTATTATATATATTTAATTATATATATTACATGTGAAACTCGGAAATGTTGTTTTGTATATTATCATAAGATTTGTAATGGAGAACACTAATGTAATATTAGTTATCTTAATAAAGAATCTGAAATGTGAGTACCAACAGTTTTTCTCGTTACTCATTTTTTCCAATTTGAATATTTCTCTCAATCCGATTTTTCTAATTTAAGAACTACAATGCTCACTTGGAAAAATGTATTCGAGATTTTTCTGACCTTTAGAGCTCCTCTTTATCACGAGAAATACAATTTCTTCACTTTGTAAAAATCCACATTGCCTTTTAACAGAACAACAACATATCTGGTACAAGGATGTACTAGTCTTTGATACTTCGATCGTTCACTGTGATTTTATATCCTATAGCATGCATACTGCACCGATCCTTCACTCCTTTTTGGAGAAATATATATAACGCTAGTTTGTGATTTTTTCTGGACTACAACAATCGGTGCAGTCCAGAAAAAATCACAAACTAGCGTTATATATATTTCTCCAAAAAGGAGTGAAGGTAAACAAACATTTGTGTCCCAAGTCAATGATAATGTAGGTTCCAAACATATGATGCTGATAATATTATGAATGCATAGGTATTTCAGACAACCGTATTACGTATTTTTAAACATCTTTGATTCCTCGTCTTATCTTGACCTCTTCGTTGGAAATGTTTGGATCAGCTTGGATGTCTCCGCTGATGTGTTCGCCTAGGCGTCTCCATTACCAGTTGCTCTAAATGCAGCTTCCTTCGTTCCCCAGTATTTTATACAGCATATCATAATGTTACAGAGAACAGTGTCACCCAAACGTGCATAAAAGCGTCATACAGTAGTGATTTTTAAACTTTTTCTGAAAAAATAATCATGAATCGTAAAAAAAATGCTACCTGAATATCAAAATTTTCAGCTATTGAAGAAAAACGGTTCTGATGACCTATAATGTTACTTTGAAAAAAATCGATTACAAAAATTACTTGTGAGGTGGGAAGACAAATGTTTATTTAAAAATCAAACAACATCGTTTTTTTGGACTATAAATCTGTTCAAGATGTTTTCCTTACTAACACTTAACACGTAAAATTATTCTCGTACATTGTTTTTATGAAGTTCAAGAGTCTTGCGAAGTGACATTTAACATTCTGGAAGAAATGTTGCCGGTTTGATGTTTCCCCTCTGGTCAATTCACTGTATATTACTTATTTTTAAGACTCATACAGTATGTTAATGTTCAATGAACATGCAAGTTTATCTTTCTAGCAAGAGGTAAAATTTCTTCAATTTGTAAACATTCACAGAA